>OX456986.1:180467700-180695465 GCA_949752695.1 Melanostoma scalare | reverse complement strand
AAAGATAGAAATGGTAGTTGACGACGGTGATCCCACAATTGAAGAATGACATTACACAACGGACGACATACCGGAAACCAATGCGCACCATTGATTTTGCTTCCAAAGATATTGAACAATATTTGCTTTTACCGTTTCTCCATCACTGCATCTGAGAAATTATGCCACAACTTTCTTTGCTCCTAGTTTACTTGTTAGTTACTCCTAATTTGGTTCGTACTTGCGCCCAGGCCCTATGCAGCTTCAACAAATTCAACCCTGATTCGAAAATAAGACAATTGTCAGACGACCTCTACACTTTTCACAAACCACCACCCGCTTACATGAATGAAAATGCCAAAAGTAGCTAAAGTTCAAAGGGCCGTATTCCGGTGAAAGCAGGGGCAGCTTCCAAAGAAATTATCACAACAAACCATAAATAGCCATGCGTTACTTTTTTCTGACGCATCATTTGCCTGTAATATAAAACCATACTACACGATTTCATAAGGGATGCTGCAGAAATTTTGAAAAGGGCAAGAAAAGAGAGAAAACCAGTAGACAAAATTATGAACTTTCGGAGAGCCACTTATGCTTAGCTGTTACACTGTTTTGCTAACATTTTCAGTTGGGAACTTCTATGGAATGGTTGCTGTTAAATACCCTGCTGTTTGATTATTCATACACCCACCTCAACCTGTACCACCTACACGTGTAGGCGGGCAGCCCAGAGAGTTTCTTTGACGACAAACGACAACGAGATACAAAAAAAAAAGAAAAAAAAAATTATATTGAAACCTTTCGCACAGTAATTTGTAAACAGGAAAATAGATATAAAAAAGCAACAACTTTGCAGCCATTATGAATGAATTTCTTATTTTTCTTTCATGGTGTTGCTTTTGTTTCTGGTGAGCTGGGGGTTTCTGGTACACCCCCACATCCCCACAACTGATGACGATGGAGAGAAGAACTGGAAAACAAATTTATGACAGCTGAGTTATACGTTACGCTCTACCGCTGTAGGCTTTTGTATCTCTATGTGCTTGGGATTAAGACCGTATGGGTGATAAAGTTTGTGAAACGCAGTTATTTCAAACAATTTCTTGATTATCAACAGTGGGATTCTGTTAAGAGAATGTCGTTTCGAAAGAGAGGAAAGCAAGTGTCTCTCTTATCTGTCGGTGTTTTATGTAACAAACTACAAACTACCACCTGTTGGGTTTTCGAATGGTTTGGGGGTTGTAAGAGTTTCGACTTGTTGCTGGCTAAGGAGGATTAGAAAATGATTGTGTGTTGTTGTGAGTCCGAGAGTTTGAACCATTCAAAAAGGTCAAAGTAGTAAGCGGGTTCTTGTGACATTAAATGGGATTTCTTTTCAGTGAGCGGATGTCTTATGGCATTTTCCATATATTTTTGAATGTTTCGGAAGGGTGACTTACTTGGAAGTTATTTAAGAGTTTTTGATCAAAATTTATGCACAAGCCTTAGGGAAAACAAAGAAAAATATTTGAACCTTTGACCTTTGCTTAATTTTGTGAGGAAGATAAATCATAAAATGGAAAGATAAATCATAAAACAGTACTTATTTTTTCTTAAAAACTTTAGACCTTACGCAAATATGATGTAGAAGATTGAGGCTTTTCAAAGTATCTTCAAAAGTTGAGGTGAAATAATATGATGAATTTCTTCTTTCATAGATAACAAACTAGCGCTGCCCTTCAAGCAGTGAGAATTGATTCTAGAATCAGCCTTGAAAATCGAAGAGAGATGAAATCGTCACCCAAACTTTTCGAATTCGACTTCCAATAGATGGAATTCGGAAATAAAATTGGTCTTGGAGCAAAGAGGCTCCGAGGCGGCCAATTGACATCGCCAATACAAGCTGATAACACAATTTGGGAACTCGATTCGCAGATGAAAGACAGTTTTGTTATGGCACTCCATCAAACCACCAGAGATCTTCGAAATCTATGTCATCGATTTCAGTTAAAAAAAGTCAGTTGAAATGACTCTGCAACGCAGACCGTTGACCGAAAAGTTGTTCCCATTAACATTTTCGAAAAAAAGCGCAATAGTACGACTACGCCACAATAGTCACTAAACTGTCACTCTTTGTGGATGCATTGACTTGTCGACAAAAACATGCAGTTTTTCCGAGCCCCAGATTCATCGATATGAAGATGCATTTTCGCTGAAAAGATGATTTTTAGCCCAATTTTTGTTGAACTAAACCTAAATGGCCCGAACTGCGAAACGATATCGAAGCGGATGGTCGTGCCCCTTTAATCCTGAGTCCATTGGGCCAAGTAAGGGAGTACTCGGAAGCCAAGATAGTTGCCCACTAGCATGCTAGTCTCAGGAGCTTTTTGCGAACATTTATGTACAGCAGGAGCAGCCGGTGTCTCTTTTTGACCAATAAGGTCACTGTTTTCAATGATAACCGTCGTTGCTCAAGCGTAGAGCGTCATAATTGGAGGAAGTGGTACCCATGGCTTGATGGTTAGCATGTCAATCCAGAGGTTCGTCGTTCGAATCCCAACAGAAGCCAAAAATGTTTTTCCACGGGTATCGCCTTTCGCAAAGAATTGGCAAGTCCTCCGGTAGTAAATTCATTGCCATGAAAAGTGCTTTCTCGATTAGCCGTTCGGAACCGGCAAAAAATTGTTGATCCCTCCATTCCCTCACAAGGCTTGGTTGTGAGAAATACGCTAAGCCGTTGGGAACCCCGCTCTGAGCTTCATTCAAACACACATGCCTACATGTTATTTCCTTAAACGAGACTATAATTTCATTTCTATTCTTAAGGAATCTAGCTTATATTGCAACCAACGAGCCACCCACAAAAGAAAGCAGTATTCTTAAACTTACTGAAAGATGTGGTTATGCTTCTTGTTACATTTTTCTGAGGTTACGAGCATCGTGGTCTCGAAGGGAGGGAAGCTCTCCTACTTATTTGAAAAATGTGGTTGATCTCAATAAAACAGGAGCGGAGAGCATACATAAGATAAAATCTACAATCGTCTTTAGCATAACTTCAGCTATACTTACGACTTTCATACAAAGATATAAAACTGCAATGGTATGCTGTGCATGTGGGGTGTGCTGCATCAAACTGCAACCCATGTAACTAAGCGTGGCGGTGGTAGAGTGCTTTAAAGTCGAAACGCAGCATATCGTCTTGAAGCCGGTATATTACTTTCTTTCAGTCTGTCAGTTTCGTCTGACCGTTGCCCTTGAGGTTACAAGTTGAATGCCGAATGGCGTTTTCCTAGTTGCGGTAGCGAAAAGTGACTGCTGATCACAATATGTTTCCATATCGAGCTTGTCTCGCATATTGACCTCTAAGAAGTCCTGCGACCACCTTTCCTACGGTTAGCAAGTCTTTTTACAGGTCACTTAAAAACGTTAACAGATAGTGTACGATTTTGAACATAATTGCAAAAATGCAACCAATCGCAACGTCATCAAAAATAACAGACTGAAAGCAGACTTCTCAGTCCCACTGTTGGTATTGTAAACATAAAATGACTCAAACATCACTCAAAGAGTCAGCAAAAAAGTATTACAAACGCTCAATTGAAAATAAAGCTTATTGTAATAGACAACGACTGTCTTGTGTATAACACCTGTTTCATTAATTTGTCTTGGTTATTTCTCACTCGAATTGTGTTAGCGCTATACCCCCACCAACGGTAAGGCAGTGTTTGTCCAAGCTTCAACAAATAGTGCTCTGCTGGTTTTTTCTATGGTTACATGTCTCAGTGACGCTGCTGTTAGTCCGGTAGTTTTAAGTTATCGAAGCGATATCATAAATCAAAAATTATCGTAGTTGCTAAAATATAAACCAATCAGGCAGATGGCAGCCCAACCAATTGATTATTTCGACTGATTCTATTAAAACCCATGATGTTTCATATAGAGAATGATTAAATATGTGTAGATTCATACAGTCTGAGCAGTTTTATAAAAAAAAGAGACTTGAGAGTTGAAATATACCAGGCGTGGAAAAGGACTACATTTCAATCCTTTCTCTGGCTAATACTTTGGATACGGCTACGGCTATTAAACGATATAAGGACACTTAAACGGACTACAGCCAACCCCTCAGTAATTTCAACGCAGTGGCTCTAACAGACATTCCGTCAATTGAAAGTTAGGAGGTTAACAGGGATATAAACCCAAATCATATCTTAGTTTTCCTACCATAAATAGACCAATAAAGGTCCCAGACTCTTGTAGCGAATATTTGCAGTTTGCCCAGCCACAAAAATTCTGATTAAAGGATCAAGAGAAAAATTGACCTGTCGGCTGCTAACCAGCAAAGTCTCACCCATCCTTCAACACACAATCAAAAGTAAAATACTCCAAAGACATCCAAAGTTAAGTCACACATTTAAATAAGCCAAAAGTTGTCTCCCTTATTTTTCCCGCAGCCATTATATCGAGTGCTCGCTGCACATTTAAGATTATGTAAGCCTTAGATGATCAATGATCAGCCTATTACATTACCTTAGAAAGTAATTTTTGCCGACGGTATTTAAAATGCAACTTTTGCAATTTTCCTTAAAAGGTTTTCCTTGGGAGATCTTCATTTTCGGTAGTTCAATATTAAATATTACAGACAATTTAACAACTATACGCAGTCTTGAGTCTTGACCCAATCAATTTGAGAATCTGGGGCCGAATTACCGCACCGCCAACCGAGTAATACGGGACTGAATTATGTTGTGTTTGGAGCTAGTTCTATCGTTATCGTGCATTTTAGTACCACAATTTGACATTCTTCAATCAATATTTGAACGAATTTAAGTCCATTTATGAACAGCAGGCTGATATTGAGTAATACCGATCGAATTGAAAGAAAAATAGTAGTAGTAGGTAATACGACCCCTGATTTAAATCACTCAAATAACCGAAAAATCCGTATCTTCGTTTACGAAATACAGCGAGTACTATCGTGAAGAAAACTACATTAACTGACATCTCGAACACTCCTAAACTTCGGTGAAAATTCACTGGGTCAATAGTACGAGCATACAAGTTCACTTAAAACAACTTATCTACACATCCTACCTTTGATGGGTTTATGGTTTAATTTATAACCTCTTCGGGCGATTGTATGCGTTATAGTTCCTTCAGCTTCAAAGGGTTGTTCAATGAAAACACTGCATAGGTACAGAGATTTCTGTTATGCAAACTCATTCGAAGAAATTTTGCTTCAGTTACACATCACAACTTAATTAAATGTCCACTTTTAAAAAGCTCTTAAAAGCTCATGTGAATTAAAAAATCACGTGCACTAACCCGAATAACAAATAAACCGTTTTAAATAACCACGATACCAATTTCTGAAGGAATAATTTTTTTCAAAACTTTGACAGTCCTTTTGCTTTTATTTGAATTTCGCAAGTCTGAATTAAAATCCTTCCTCAACTATAAATTAGTTAAAGCACAGCATGGCGCAACACTAAGCCCACGTTCTCTTTTTTTTTAATTAAGAATCGACACTCGGCTTGAGTTTGTTTGTTCCTATTTGGTTTCTTCTGACTACCACTCTTACGCGCACTCCTTGAACGCAAGAACTAAACAAGAACAAAAAGAACAATTCGCGATATTAACGCGCACCCCGAAAAAAACGATTTCGATCTTTCACGGTGAAAAAAAGTCCTCCGAATGCGACGATGACTACGATCGGTGGTGTACAGTACATTTGCCGGTATGAATAAGACACCGCACGACAAAAACAAAAACACAAAATATACGATCCATAATACGAAAAAAAAAAAATAATTATAAGAAACACATACACAGAGAGCCAAAGAGCTTCAAAAAAGCCCACACAACACCTCAGCCTGAGACCTCCACCTCACTAACAACCAACACAGACGGATGGATGAGCTCGAAAAGGCGGATTATTATTCCACTATTCGCGCAACGATCCGTTTGAATCGCGCTCTCAAAATGAAAGCGATTTGTCTGGCCGCTTTGTGGAAAGTTTGATGACAGACACGAACGCGTCCCCTTGAACGAACGCACTAAGCGGAACTTCTACACTCAGCCACCATTTTGTTTATTTCAAGTTGTAAAACTCATTGCGCGCTTTTTGTTTAATGTACTTGTATATTGCTTCGTGGTGTCCATGTGTGGATTGTTCTATTTTGTTTTTTTCTTTTCTATTTTTTTTTTATTTGCTTTTGATTCATTTTCGCCATATTCAGAGCGTTTTTCGAATGACAGTAGGTCGATGTCGATGTAATAATCCCCCGCAATTTGACTTTTCTCTCGGACTGGCTGAGTGATTGTATAGTTTTTGTGTGTGATGATGGTGAAGTTGTGGGTTTTTTTTTCTTACCAATATGCTCCACTGGCTTGGTATTTGTTGAGTTGTGCCGAATGGAGACACAACATTATTTTCTAGGGTAGAAAAGATTTTTTCTGCCATCAGGTGATTGGTTATGCGCTATTTACCAATTTTCTATTGGAACTCGATGGAAACTGTGTGGAAGATTCTCACTTTAGGACATGAAAAAAAGAAAACAAAAGGACGAAAACCAATAACTTTCTCTGGCTGGAAGCTGGGAAATGGGTGCGACACTTATATCTGACTATGGTTTAAGAAATTGTCTTCCAATAAAGCATTGTTAATACCTCAAATGGCTATCAGGAAACTTTGCTTGGCTAAGGGTAGTTCTGTTAAAAAGGTTCACTATAGTTTCTTTCCGGAAGCATTGTGTACAACAATGTAGCCACAAGTTTCCACTAAAAAACAACAAGCGTTTCATGCCAATCAAGGTTAAGACTATTATATTATTGTATTAAAGCAGAACGGGATTGCGTTCAAGCCTAAGTCAGAGAAAGGCACTTCCTTTAAGCTTCCTTTAATGCCTCTTTCCATATTGCGAGGTATTTAAAAGCCTGGTACGTTGTATTAGGTATTCTCATTTTGAAGAGCTTAGCCGGGATATCAACTGCAGTCTTCCCAGAGTCTAATAAGCTTACCTTGCAAAAAAGAGGGAACATTTACTCAGGATTTTACAGGATGGATCAGCAAACGACAAATCAAAAAATAGAGGAACTTAAAGTCTGGAAGCTGAAGAAGTTGACTCGATTGAGAACTCAAAGTAGCTCATTAACTACTTCTGATACATTTACAAAAAAATTCAACTGCTATTTTTTGCCTATTGGCGTTTTAGACAGATTTTGTTTTTATCCCTTCATGTTTTTTTATTTATATAAACAGAGTGTTTTGCACAAGGTGCCAAGATGGTTAAGAGAAGAAAAAAATCGCATGAAAAGAGTGGCAGTTTTATATAAAAAACTTCTTAATTTTCTAAAAAAAAAAATTTAAAATCGAATATGCCACTTACTAAATTATATATGTACTAGTGTTTTTGAAAGCTAAAAATTTGCTCTTTAAAATAAAAAAAAAAAATAGGGTGGCGCCACAGAGCGAGGAGCCCCTGGGCCAATCGCATTTCTCACAACCATGCCTTGTGAGGGAATAAATAGTCATTTTAATGCAAGTGCATTTATTGAACAGTTTTTGACCTGATTAGTCTCAAAATCCACAAAGCCTCAAAATGGGACTTTCCGAAAAAAGAATCTTTCATTTTTTTTGCAATTTTCAAAAACTAAGAAAGATTTTAAAGTTTAGTTTTCTGTGTTTCTTTTATAACTGATAAAAGCAGTGATATTTAAATTAAATAAATAAATAAATAGGGTGGCGAAACGAAGCAAGGTCCACAGGCCCTAGCGCATTTCTCACAACCATGACTTTGGGGGTATGAAGAGGACCTACAATTTTTTGTCGAACGGCTACACGAATCTCTGGGTCAACAGCTAGCCACGAGTTTCACTTTGAGATAAACGACTTTTGGTAAATCAAAATTTTGTAAAAATTTCATTTTAAGGAAAAAAAAAAATTAAATTTTGTCTTTGAGACTTCACTACTCAAAAATCCTTCACTCAATGAACTTATACTAAAATGTTAGTTAAGGAACAAAGTAAAAGCTTTTAAAAACATTATTGTATGTACAAATAAAGCAGTTATTGGCTTAGTCGAATTTTAATAATTTTTTTCTTGGAAGATTAAGTAAATTTTTTATATAATTGCCTGCCTTTCTTCTCTAGTTGGCTTCCTGCGATTTTTTCTTATCTTGACGAAACCTATCTGTCCTGATCATGAAATAACATTACATGAAATTCAGGAAAACCGTGTAGAGCATGTTTCTTAAATTTTACTGTGCACTTAACTTACTTTCTTTATACCTTGACTTAATATGTAAGACTGTATTAGCATATTTTTACTTTAGTTTGCAGCAAAACAATAAAAAGGTTTATTTGATACACATGCCCAAATATTTGAAAAATGTATTGTATGTTCATTTTCATGCCCCACTGTGATTTCACTTGACTTTAGGACACGCTTTTTTATATTCTGTTATTTACTTTTGAAAATCTTTGAGGTAAAATATTGCGTCAGTTTCCTAATGGACGAAATTCGTACTTCACCATAAAATTCTGAAACACCCTGTCAATATTTTGAATAAAAAAAAGAATCACGATATTTTCTTATGCCCTTAAGCCACGATTTTTGCCACAAAAAAAGGAAAATGGCGCCACTATGTGGCTGCTGTAGTTCAATGATAAAAAGTTTAGTTAATATGTGAGTTTTGAATTTCGCAACGCCGGTTTTTTATTCTTCTTTCAGCGACCCAGCTTCATCTGGACGAAGCCTTTGAGGTTATAGGTGAAATTGCAACTAACCTACTCTGTGTTTTTTTGCGTCGGTGGTTTTCAAAATACTAATTTTTGCCACGTAGCAACGCTAAAAAAATTTTCTAGTCTTTTCTGCTACGAGAACTCAAAAATGTTGCAGATTTTTCTTTAACGTTAGGGATACTATTCGCATCCAATGAAGGCATGCCATCTCATGCTCTTGACAAATCCAATTGCGAGATTGAAGCTCTCACTAAGGACCCCAACAGATAAAATATCTGACATCATTGTCTTGCAAATTCATCACTTCCTTTTTCACGGTGATGGTTGAGCAGATGCCCGATTAGCTGTAGTTGTAGACAAAAATACTTCTCCCCATCCAGCCATTATTCGTATAACGTTACGTGTCCGCCGTACGAGCATATACGGTCGTATGTGATCGATCTCTGTAAAGAGCTAAGTTAATCGTCGGTTCGATCACCATCCGTAAAGATCCAATAACAGCAATTCCTTTTTGCTTCAGATTCTGGAAAGGACCAGTTCTAAACCAAAGGAAATTGGACCGTTACACAGTTGCAGAATTGGGATCATCGTATCAACAAAACCATTAGATGTGAATAAGAGAAATTTAACAGAAAAATATGCAATTTTCTTGGCGGTTTTTTATCTAGTGTCCGGAGCCGTCCCGAGTCATCCGATTGCTTCAAAAAATGCTCAATCAGCATTCAATGAGAGTTCTCTTCTAATAATAAAGAAAGAGAAGATTGACTACTGATTTTGATGAGTTTTATAGTTGAGATTATCCACGTGCTATCTAATAAATATAAAATCAGTAAGTTTTTCAACAGTTAAAACACTTTTAATTTAAATGTAAATGTACATTTCGAAAGCAATGCTTCTTTCATTTCCTGATTTGGAGACAAGAAACTTCTTGATTAAATAGTTAAGAGCAGTGCATGATTAACAATTCAGCGTCTGCACAGGACATCATTTTAAAATCACATACTGCACACAGATGTGCTTAAAATGAGCACAGCCCTTGCACATACGTCCGATTGTGACTTTAGAACCAGTTGAATTACCGCAAACGTTATCGAGTAATACGTGACTGAATTATGTGAGTTTCCTGTTTCCACCTACGCCAAATACTTATCTCACTTTATAATTTAACATTCTCTCATCGTTAGTTTTAATTTTATTCCATTTTTTTTTTTTTTTTTTTTTTTTTTTTTTTTTTTTTTTTTTTTTTTTTTATAATTAACGCGCACATCAAGGGGTTATGACTACCCTTATAATGTTATTAAACACAGTGCAAGCATTTAGGAAAGTAGGAGAGGATTTGAAAGGAGACACCGATGCACGTTGCTTTTGAATCTTTGTAAATCGTAACGCAGGGGAAAAACAGAGCCAGGTAGAGCATTCCACATTCGGGTGGTGCGACTAAAATAAGAATCTCTATACTTGACTGTACGCCCGAAGTTCGGCTCAAGGCAGAACTGATGAGCATTCCTAGCGCGGCGGGTGTTGCGGCTAAATTGTTTCAAGGGAGGAATGCAGCTGGCTATTTCACTAGAGCACTGTTTGTGGAAAAAGCGATAAAAGAGAGAGAGAGACAGGAGACGTTTCGACGATGTCCAAGAGAATCAATCGATTCTACGATTGCACTATCACCTATCAATCTTAACGCTCTATTTTGTACCCTATCAAGTAGGCGCAAAGATGTTTGAGAAGCACCTGACCAGATATGAGAGTTATACTCCAGTTTTGGGCGGATGAAGGCCTTATAAATTGTAGCCAGATCAGAGGGGGTGAAGAACTTCCTGCATCGTCTCAAGAAACCTAAGCATTTTGCAGCGTTTTTGGCGACTTCAAATATGTGGTCGTTCCAACGAAGATCATCGTTTACACACATACCAAGTACTGACAGCTTTTCGGTTTCTTCGATGCATGTACCATTCATGGATAATGGCAATGGGGGAATGTTAAGCTTCAACGACAAGAGACAGCAATGAGTTTTCGAAGCATTGAATTCTACTCGGTTCATAAGACCCCATGCAACAATGCTGTCAAGGTCAGAATTCAATGAGCTTATCATACGCAACCGTTCCAGTTCCACATCCGAGCAGGGACGTGAATTTGGAAAACGAATATGAAAAGCTGAGGGTCGAGTCGTCAGCAAAACAGTTAAGCGGATTAGAAGTTTCAGACAAGAGATCATTAATAAAAATGAGGAAGAGAGTCGGAGACAAAACAGAGCCCTGGGGCACACCAGCATTTATGAAGTGGGTATCAGACTTGAAGCCATCCAACACAACTTGTATTGATCGGTCGGAAAGGTAATTTCTAATCCAACGAAGAAGAGACTCATCGATACCAAAAGCACGCATTTTCGATAAAAGAGCCTGATGCCAAACTCTATCAAATGCTTTAGAAATATCAAGCGCAATAATCTTACTTTCTCCAAAACAATGTAAAGATTGGTTCCACTTTTCGGTGAGATAAGCCATCAAATCACCAGTGGACCGTTTGCTACGAAAGCCGTACTGACGGTCATTAAGAAGCTTTCGTTCTTCAAGATATTTCATAAGTTGACGGTTTATCAACGTTTCCATGAACTTGGAAAGAAGGGACGTTAGTGCAATTGGACGGTAATTGGAAGGGGAGGAAGATTCGCCTTTTTTAGGGACGGGCTGGACAAATGCAGTTTTCCATCTGCTCGGAAAAATCCCAGCAGAATAGGAAAGATGGAAAAGTTTACGCAGTGGTTTTGCCAGCGTAGAAGAACAGCCCTTCAGAATAACGGCGGGGATACCATCTGGACCAGCGGATTTATGTATGTTGAGATCTTTGAGGACTCTCGCAACCGAGCGAGTTCGGAAAAATATCTGCTTCATCAAAGAATTTGCAGAATCGAGCTCAGGCGGAGCCAATATGCTATGAGTAAGTGTCGAGTTGGCAGCAAATTGAGCTGCTAGCAAATTGGCTTTGTCGATGGAACTGACATACGGAGAGTCATTGAAGACGAGCGTTGGGACCGATGACGTGGTCGAGTTCTTAATGTTCTTGACAAAAGACCAAAAGTTTTTACTTCCTTTTGGACACAATAGTATTTTTTGCCTTACTTTTTGGTCATGTAAAAACTTAGCCCTTTGTATTTGAGCATTACAGATATTTCTAGCCCGTTTGAACAAATTTCTGTTTTCTACAGTAGGGTTATCTTTAAATTTTCGAAAACTACTTTCTCGATCCCTAATCGCCTCTTTACAGCTTGAATCAAACCACGAATTCTCTTTGGGGATGATACTTTTTAATCTGTGAGGAACAAAATTTCTCATGCCGTTGAGAATTACGTTGGATATCATATCAGCTGATGCATCAACGTTTCCGTCGAGAAAGCACAATGACCAATTAAAATTTCGAAAGAAATTATTCAGGCCGTCCCAATTGGCTTTCTCGTATTGCCACACTGTTCTTTTGGGGACTTTATCTTTTTTTACTGTGACAGAAGACGAAAAATCTACCGATATGACACAATGGTCCGATTTGCCTAAAGGAGATGATACTATAACCCTATATTTTTCGGGATGAGAAGTTAGAAATAGGTCAAGAGTGTTGGCCGCATGGCCTTCAATATCTGGAACCCGAGTGGGCTCATCAACAAGTTGAGTTAATTCGTTAAACTCGGCGAAGATCTCAACACATTTTCCTTCGGGTGTTCGAGTGGGCTCGGGTGTTCGAGTGGGCTCATCAACAAGTTGAGTTAATTCGTTAAACTCGGCGAAGATCTCAACACATTTTCCTTCGGGTGTTGTCTGGCCTGGTCTGGTCATTTATAGACCGCCAACTGATATTCTGTATTTTACTGCGTTTCATAGAAAAAATAACAATCACTCGCACGAAGTCATCTAAGTCCACGAGAACATATGTTGTGAGAGTAACGAATCATTCGTCTCTAGGAATTGGGAATTTTTTCAAGTCTCCGAATTGATTAACAAATTAGGGGTCAAATTATCGCATCAGTGGTCGAGTGAGGGAATGTTACTTTTCTTTCAACTTTCGCTCTATATTATACACAACATCAGTCCGCTGCTCATTTATCGACTTCAATTCGTTCAAGCACTGATGAAAGAATGTCAAATTGAGGTCCTAGAGTGCTCGATAGCCAAAAATACATAATTCAGTCACGTATTAGTCGATCGCGTGTGAGGTAATTCGATACCAGATTCGTTCACTATCAGTTGAATAAGAGTGTAATTTAAAAATAAATTGTGCGAGCAAATCATAATGATTTTGAGTTTTTATTAAGAACGACTTACAAAGTGACTAATAAATTTGTCAGAAAAAGATCTGCATTAGATGAAATATGTTCTTCAAATTCACACTTCCGCTAAACCAGACTGATTTCGAATTTCTAAGCTCTGGATTAGACTGTTTCTATGTTCTCATTTCTGTAAGTATTTATGGAAAAAAAAACTCTGTTCTAAGTATGTTCTTCACACTCAAGACTCAAAATGTGATTTGCTGTACTCTCCTTGATCACTGATCATGTCAGTTCTTGTGGCCAAAGTATCACTTTGCCGTCGTCTTTCAAAGATTCAAGGTAATTCTTCACCTTCAGCCAGTCACGTGGGCACACGCTTATCTGCTTCGCTACGCCATCCCTACCCACGTTCAAAATCAAATGGCGCGAGCCATAACATCTTTTTGAGATCTGCACGCTAGAAGCTGTGCCTTTTTTAACACCAAAGTGGTTACCCATACAAGAACACATCACTTTGCAATAGAACCACGGAGGGCAGAAAGTAAAAAGGAAAAAACTGACGACGTACATCCGTCTGAAGATGTAGAAGATACTTTCGTCTCCCTGTCAGCACTTCCAGTGTCACAATAGTGTACGACCACCATCTTTAATAAAAAATGAAAATGACAAAAGTTCCAGAGCTTTTCATAAAATCTCATTTTCCACCTGAGTGTGTTCGGATGTGTTTGCGAAGTACACAAAAAAAAAAAAAAAAAAAAACACTGCCAAAGAAAAGCTTTTCCGCTTGACACTCTCAGTTTAGTTTTGTCTCTCAGTAACGCCGTGATTGCTATGATGGTGGGTGGATTCATTGATGAATTCAAATTCACGTTTGTGGTATGGTGATCCAACAGTGGACGTACTTCGTGATTCGTGACGTTAAGGTGTAGGAGACGACAGCGCGAGGGGAGGATTTGACTGTTTTGTCAACAAGGATATGTGGGTAGATCAGTGTTTTGGTTGATGATGCTTGGTTGTGTTTTGTTTTTTCTATGATTTTGTTTTACTCTTTTCGAAAAAAAACGCCACATCGCCCACACAAAAGGGTCATTCGCATCAAAGGGCGGAATGCTCTTTGGAGTGGAGATTTAAGGGTTGGTTGGCTACAGGTAGCATTTGAGTTTAATGAACAACAAGGAAATTAGTCGATTGTAAAGAAGGTGGGTAAATACTACTCAAGAAAAAATGATATGATTTTAAGAATTGATATGAGCGGAAGTGTAGTCCATAGTTGAGGGATATGAGTACTTCACGGATTATCCTTCGAACACAATTAATCCAAAGTCAATACATTGGCTCCACTTGTCTTTGTTGTTCTGCTGATTTGTGACGTACACGGCATACCTACCTACAAATCATCCCCTTTAATTCATGAATGAATTGTCGGACACAACACATAAATGAGAGCATCAATGGTGTCAATGAGATACTCATTATTTGCTTTTTCCCGAATTATCCTATTTTTACTTCAATCGGAAAATCAACTCGATAGTCAAAACATTTTTATGAATGTGGCGTTGCCACGGAAATTTTCCAAGGATACATTGCCTGGATTTGCGTATAAGAAAGTTACCTCCGTAAAACAATGCGCACTCTTTTGGAATCCAATTGAACGCATTTTTTTCTGATACCTAATTAGCTGTTTACCTTGTTGACCTTGTTTTCATGTTTACGCTCTAGTTAATTTCTTCACAAATCTAGGAGCACACGTTTTTCGGATATGCGGGGGCTCTAAAATAACTTTTTTTTCGACGGTTACAGTTTCTATTTGTGTTTTTAGGCAACAAACAATCAGTTAGTAGGAAATACTTGTGAAATTTAATGAATGTTTGTCTTGTTTTTGACCTCAACTGGTTGACAGGACAACAAAGATCTTTTGTGTGATTCAACTGCAACCAACTTTGAAAAATCATCTTCAAGACTGCGGGGGTGAGATTGGCTTCTATTCTTAGGTGAAAATTAGGTTTTTAAGAAAATATTGTTGTTTTGTTTTAAATTCTCATATTTTTTATATTTTATTGTTCAAAGAGTAGGTGTTACCTGGAGCGAGTAGGGTTCATTTAAAATCTCATTGATTGGGTTTGGTGTGCGGCCAAAAAACCAATGATTGAAAAATTGGAGCTTTTTTTTACACAAATTTTGACAAATGTTAAAAATAAATTTGACAATTTGTATAAAACCGACATTCATTGCCGTAGAGGTGTTTTTTTAGGACAGCTTTTCGTAGCTACGTCTTTTTACTTACTTAGGTGGTAGGCGGCCATAACCATTCGGGATGAACATGGGTCATCTTTCTAAAAAGATTTCGGGTGAGCTCTCTCCAGTTTTGCACTCTTAGTTAGTTGAAGTCTTCTTCCACTTGATAGGGCCACCAAAAATGAGGTTTCTTCTTCTCGATTCCCGTGCAATGTGCTGCTGAAAACACGCTGAGTTGGTGTCCATCAGCTCTTTATGTCTCAGTCATCGTTTTCTTAAATAAGTAAATAAGTAGCGTAGTTCTCACAACAATTACCTTGCGAGGGAATGGAGAGGGCCTACAATTGTCTTCCGACTCCGAACGGCTAATCGAGAAAGCTCTTTTCGTGGCAATAAACGATACTATCGGAGGAATAGCCAATTCCTCGCAAAAGGCGATACCCGTTGAAAAACATTTTTGGTTTCTGTTGAGATTCAAACAACAAACCTCCTGCAGAAATGTTAACTGTCACGGTACCAGTCGTAGTTCTGCAATGGGTTTTATTACTCAATTCCCTTTTTTACCCAAAGCAGCGGCGCGGCGGGCGGTTGGCAAGAGTGATTATAAGTTTGAAGTTTTTTCGTGTTTGTTTGTTGGGTATAGGAAGTCCTGTACTACCTCGAAGTCATGTCTATCAATTGCGACGTTTTGTCCAATTCGTCGATGTTCGCTGTCTTTGTTTGATGACAGTATTTACTTCGCTTTACTCTGACTAACCATCAAACCCCTTATTGCCGCTTCTGCTTCAATGCTCGCAGAAGCACCATTAACATCACGCTTCCTTCTTCCCATTACGTCAATATCGTCTGCGTAAGCGTCTGATATGGGTGGCTCTCAGACACCGAGGAGTTCCTGAAGCCTATGTGCGAATAATTATGGACATGAACGAGGGAGCAGTTACAAAAGTGAGATGCCCAGCTGGAGTCACCGAAGAATTCCAAATAACAGTAGGTGTACATCAGGGAAGTGTCTTGAGTCCACTGCTCTTTATTGCTGTTCTGGATTATTTGCTCGAAGGAAAAGTAACGGACAATAAAGTAAAACAATTATTCTTTGCTGACGATGGAGCCATCATAAGCGAGGATCCTACATCCCTGCAACGAGCACTTGACGTTTGGATTGATGTTCTGGAAGGAAATGGGTACCGTATTAGCGCTAAAAAGACTGAATACCTGTGCTGCCCTTTTTCTGATCCAGACAAGCCTATTCCAGACATTTATTTGAATGGAAATGTGCTTCCCAAGTGTGAAAAGTTTAAATATCTGGGATCTATGATCAATAGTGAAGCAACTTGTGATGACGACATCAATCATCGAGTAAGCGTAGGGTGGATGAAGTGGCGAGAAAACTCCGCTATCTTCTGTGATCGAAAAATGCCCCCTAAGCTGAAGGGAAGACTCTACACAGCAGCTGTCCGTCCAGCTCTGACATACGGTTCACAATGTTGGACAATGTACAAAAAGAATGAGAGCAAATTGACGGCAGCCGAAATGAAGATGCTTCGGATGACAGCAGGAGTAACAAAGCTTGATCGAATTAGAAGTACTTAGATCCGTGGAAGCCTTCATGTCAAAAGTACCATCTTGGACAAAATTCAGCACGACCGGCTCAGTTGGTATTGTCATGTTCAAAGGAGAGATCCGCAGAACCCCGTCCAAAAGGCAATATCGTACAACGTTTCAACAAATTCGCGACGAAAAAGAAAAGGCAGGCCAAAACACTCCTGGTACAAGCAAATGCAAAAACAGCAGCATTTGGTTGGCCTCAGACATGGAACAATCCAAAACCGGGAGGCTTGCCGACGCTTTCTGAGGTCAACGCGGCGTACCCCACAGGCGGATCACTAGTGTGAAGCAGAAAAGTGGGAGAGTTGTGATCGCTTCAAGATCACTACTCGTAACGCCAGAAATGGAAAGAAGAAGAAGAAGATCGTCTGCGTAAGCGAGTAACTTTAATCCAGAGGTTCGAGTTCGAATCCCAGCAGAGGCAAAAATGTTTTTTCCACGGGTATCGCCTTTCGCGAGGAATTGTCAAGTCCTCCGTTAGTATTCATTGCCATGAAAAGCGCTTTCTCGATTAGCCGTTCGGAACCGGCAGAAAATTGAAGGTCCCCTCCATTCCCCCACAAGGCATGGTTGTGAGAAATGCGCTAGGCCCAGGGGCTCCTCGCTCTGTTGCGCCACCCTATTTATTTATTTTTATTTTATTTTATTTTAAGCGAGTAACTTTAAAATCTTTTGAAAAACTATTCCTCTGGTGTTGACGTTTGAGTTTTGTACAACCTTCAAGTGACAGTTTGTCACTTTGCCCAAAGCCTTTTGGACATCAAGATCTCGTTGAGAACTTTACCGACCTTAACGGAGCGGCGTGAATTCTCCAAAGTCATCCTGCATAGGTTAGGTTAGGTTAGATGTGGCTGTCAGTGTCGATCGAGACCGACACACTTAGACCACAGAGGATCAATTGCGATACCACTGAGACCAGATGGTTGATCACCCTCTGGTCCCTATCTAGGAAAGTTGAAACACCTTTTTATCGAACCTGGCCTAACGAGTTGATCACTAGTTATTCAAACCTTTCAGAACTTCGTACGAATAGGGAAAGACTTTTAGGGTCTTTGTTAGCTAAATCGCTGGTGTCGTCGAAAAAGTAATCACCTAGGTGAGCTTTCCGTCTGTTATCAAGCGCGGGGCATTAGCAAAAGAGATGTTGGATTGTCTCCTCTTCCTCCCTGTCCATGTAGCTTCTGCAGAATTCATTTGAGTTGACACCAAGTCCTTTGGCGCGTCTACCTTACAGGCAGTGTCCTGTAAGGATACCTAAAGTGGAGCTAATGTGCAGACGACTTAAATTCAATAAACTCTTTGAACTTTTCGAGTTCACACATGGCCAAATTCGTTTAGTCATAAGATATGAACTACTCTGCGTCCATCCAGGGCTCAACTTCTCAGAGGCGCCCTGCTTTAGCAAAAGCTTACATGTAGTGATAGGTATGCCTATATTATCCCTTTCAGGTCAAAGATGAGAAGTCGTTAATTTTCTGGCAAGTCCGTCTGCCATGTAGTTGCCTGGTACATCCCTATGGCCCGGCACCCATTAAAGGTGAATGTTGAACTGTTCTGGCAGGGTGCCTATTGATTCGCACATTTTATTACGCTTTCCATTATTTTGTTTTTGACACAATTATTTTTGTTTACTTCGCATTGCCTGTTTTGTTTTTCTGTTACTTAGATTTTCAATCATTTCGCTGCACACTTACTTTGGATTTCTTATCTTGCTTACCATTTTTTTCGCATTTCCATTGAACTTACAAATGATTATTTAGACTTTATTTATCTCGATATCTGTTTTTTCGCATTTTGTCTCTACGGTAATCTATTGTTTTGGCATTCAATTACTTCGCTCATTATCAGATTATTATTGCTTGTGAAATCGTGCGAATCGGTTTTTCAGAAATTTAATAAATATTTCGAAATTTGATATTATTTCTGACTAATTGGTTCTGAAAATGCTTCTAAGATATGATATATCTTTGATGGTTCTAATCAATTTTCAATAAAGTTTGGTGAGATGCTGAGCAAACTGTTAAAATACAATAGTAACCGGTACAGTTCAATTTTTGATTATTTCGCCATTGTTTGATTGGTATTTTGCTTTTTGTGGATGAAAAAAGAGGCTAGAGGTGTAAAAATTCGCGCGAATTTTTACACCTCTAGCCTCTTTTTTCATCCACAAAAAGCAAAATACCAATCAAACAATGGCGAAATAATCAAAATCTATATAAACAAAAGCGAACTAATCGAAAAACGAAACAATAGAAAACGAAACGAGCCAAATATAAAGTAGTCAAAGGCCAAATGATCTTAAAACGAAACGAATGCAAAGCGAAGCGAGAAATATCGAAAAATAAACAAACTAAGCAAACGAAAAATTTAAAAACAAAATGCGAAACAATTTAGGCGAAACAACAATAAACGAGATAAAAATGACGAAACGTACCATACCCGTTCTGGCATTTTCTTTAGAGACGTGCGATAGTTTTGGACCGTATTATATTTTGTAGAGACAGAGGCAAGAGCTTTGACAGCAGCATAACTGTTCGAGAAGATGCAAATATCCGTGGAGGATACAACGTTTTCTCTAAGCCAGGAGAGGACTTCTTTTATCGCCAGAATTTCCGCTTGGAACACACTACAGTAGTCAGGTAGGCGGAAGAAAAGGCTTAAATTCAGCCCTTTCGAGAAAATTCCACTTCCTACACCGTCACAGGTTTTGGATCCGTCAGTGTAGAATTATAAGGCTTCATTATCCAAGGGAGTGCCATTCTCCTAAGCTTCTCCTGAGGGGATTGTTATTTGGAAATTTTTATAAAACACCAACTAGGGGGTGGTGTAGTCTAATCGATCCGGGATGAAACTTAAGTTGTCTAAAATATTAGTGTGACCAATTTGATCGTTGGTCCACTGAGAGTTGGCTTTATTCGAGTAGCTGAGTTCGCTGCTGACTGTTTGCCGAAAATGTCTAGGGTGTAGGGTTTAGTAGTGTGTCTAGGGCATCCGAAGAAGTTGTTCTTAGTGTGCCGCTGATGCGTTCGCTGGACTTTGACAGCTTGTTATTGCTTTTTTTTTTTTTTTTTAAATAAAAGAGGAGGCTTATATGCTAATCTGGAGAACTCAGACCTAATATCCGGTCCATTGTACTACCAGACTAGCAACCTTTCCCTTTTTTTTGTGTTGCAGTAGCTGGAAATAAGTTGTTAGTAATTTCACATATATAGCCTCAAGGGCGGCGTCCATATGAAACTGGGAGGCTGAAAGAAAAGTAGATTCCCAGTGCGGGATTCGAACCCACGCGTCCGGCCTATCTACTAAACACTCTACCACTGCACCACGGCCGCCCAAAATTGTTATTGCTTACCTGTTTGTCAAGTGCGGTCCACCATGTTACTACCCCATAGGTTAGTATAGGTCTTTTGACCGAAATGTATAGCCAACGAGCAATATTGGGAGAGAAACAACATTTGCCGCCAGTAGCCTTCTTACATGAAATAAGTGCAATGTTAGCTTTATTTACTCTTTCCTCTATATTGGATCTCCAGGTTAGTTTTTTGTCAAAAATTACGCCTAGATATTTAGCCTGATTCACTAGGGTGAGAGTTACACCTTTAATGGCAGGAGGTCTGAAATCCGGGATTTTGTATCTTCTCATGAAGAGAACAAGCTCCGTTTTAAGGGGGTTGGTATTTAGACCTCGTGCTTCAGTCCAGTGATTGAGTTTATTTAGAGCCGTGTGTAACAGCTCTGCTAGAGTTTGTGGGTGTTTGCCTCTCATGAAGACCCCCTTAACAATTGAAAGTGAAATTACTACACGACATCCTTGAGTAAAAATCTTTCTATAGATTTCAAATGGCTATGAATGAGACACTGTGGCGTATACGTGACATTTTAAAAATTGTGAAGCACAAATAAAAGATGGGACACCATTAGTTGCTTTGAATACGTTCCAAGCCCTAATTTCCTGTTCAGCAACATTTTTTTGGAGATAAAAAACTGAATGTGCCACAAAATTGCTACATGTACACGAAACGCATTCCTTCAATACAAACTTAGTTATTGAAAAGAGCAAACACACGAATTGTCGCATTTTCATCATGTGTGCTGATTTCAATGACAACTTTTTAACTATTTGAAGTTCTTTACATCGCTCCACAAAAGAGGAATTTGAAGTTCGCTTCTTAGAACATGAAAAAATGAAATGAACACTCTTGGTGTTTTGTTTTTTCTAAGCAAATTAGACAGCTACCCCTGGCAGTTTCCCTAGCAGCGAACAATTTAAGAGCATGCAACAAATTCATTTACCTTCTCTCATAGCATAGTTTGAAGGCAACGTAGCTGTTTCTGCAGACTGCATGCGACTACAACATATGTACGCTGCTATTAAGACTTTATGACTCCAGTCAGCGCGAAGTCACAGCGGTTTCACCTTAAAGTTGCCAATATGAGATATGAAACGATCACATGCTAGACCAGTGACATAATCATAAACTATCCCTAACCAACAACCCAGAAACTCACCCAACAACGCACCGTATCGCTTAGCGTCACTTTCGGTTGTCGCCACCGCCGCGCCGCTGCAGAGTTGTTTGCTTACACAATACCCACAACCACACCGGCCAATAAAACTCATGGTAATTTCAAGTGAAAATTAACGATCAGGTCAATTGCAATCAACAACAAAACGCGCAACGGTAACCTAGACATAAACTACAATATGTTTATGCAGTCCATTCACCAGTGCGCATGCTCATATGTCCAATTGGCCTCAATGACATCACCGTCATCATCATTATCATCATCGTTGTCTCTTAATTCATCTGCAACAAAACAAGAGAGTGTAAGACCGACAAGACTTTTGCCATAAACATCGATGGCATGACTTTGCGCTCTGCGAAGTGACTCGCTCCGGTCACTCGCGCTGTGTGCAATGTAATTAGTCCAACTGCCGCCAAATACGGAACGGAACAACAATACCTTGACTTAAGTGTCAGTGGTGCAGTTTTGGTTTTTCTTCTTTTTTTTTTTCTTTTATTCATCTCCTTGAAATGGCTTTTGTTAGGCTTTGACTGCGGCACCATGAGTGTCGTGGTGATCTTTTTAGGTTAATGTTCTTCTCGTTAACGGATTGCCGAAGAGATTGCGATAAAAACGCACGTTTTTGGCATGCGCTTATGAAATTATTGCCAAGCCATAAATGATTAAGTCGAAGGCTTTACCGAATTTGAATAAAGCATTGGTCTGCGAATCACTTGAAACCTTTTGGAGTTCCATTTGGGCTTCGATCGGGAGTAAATATGTATTGACGAAATGACCCAAAATCAAAAACACACCGTTCTTGCGTCTTTCGTTCTAAGTCAAATGAAAGAAGTCTTCTTAGTAAAAAGGAGCATATTTCAGCACGCTTTGCAAATAAATCAAAATTCCAAAGCGGCTCGACAAAGCCACTCACTTATCCACGTGGTGGTGCTTCTTCACCACAAGTAACATTTGAAAACTTCGAAGCCGGTAATTCACACTCTCATGTATGATTTGTGGTTGTTCATCAAAAATCATGTTCACATTAAATGCTCATAAATCTAATTTGAAATTATCGCTGCAACAACCACAACAATACGATTCCATACTAAGCCGCCTTTCATGCGTCAAATCACCCTTCACTACAAACGGCACACGCAATAAATCCGAAAAATCAATTGTACGATCGTCGTCGTAGCACCCTAATCGATGCCAATAAAAGCCAACCATTAAGCATCATTAAGTGATCACGGAAAAATCATAAAAAATCACCTAGCACCACAGAATATTGATATACACCGGCACACCAATTGAGAGTGTTTCTCCCTTGGGGCGATCTACATTTCTTTTGTTCAATTGGTTCACTTCGTGCAGTTTTCGCCCTCTTCACTTAGTCAAACAACATTGTAGTTGATCGAGGAAACTGAAGAGTGTGCAAAATGATTAAGGTTGTGAGTTTTGCAGTGCACAGTGCACATAGCCAAACGACTCGAGAGGAAAGTGTTAAAATTCAATTTTAATTAATGAAAACATGACAGGGACATGAAACGCGCCAACAAGGCGATCATTAAATGCTTAAAGTGGATTAATCGGCACGATTTGGGAACTACGATATTGCGAGAGTAGAGAGTGTGATACAATTAATATGGCGGGTTGCGACAGGAGGTGTTATGCATCTGTTCTACCGCCTGATTGGAACGGCCAATCTGGGAGATTATGACTCTGATATGTGGCACTGTCTATGATCCACTTCTGAAAGCACAGGACTCTTGAGTATGGAACGCAGCTATGAGTTAAGAGCTGTAATGGTCTCATCTCTAAGCCCCATAGTATTTTTTAGTTCTTGGAGTTGATATAAACATCGAGGCCAACAATCAGAGGCAATATGTTAAGGTTTACTTTAAGACGAGGGCAATTTTTACCAATCAGCAGGAGTAAGATGTCAATTTGGCCTTAGTTAAAAATGTGCAGTCAATTTGAAATGAAAGCTTCTGGAAAAACCTATTTTTTGTGGGAAGTAACAGACAAAATATATTCAAAGAGAGCGGTGTTGGTTAAGTCAGAGAAAAAACTTTGTGCCAGATAAAAAGATAACAAAAAGCTTCAGTTGGGCATACCCCTCAAGATACGGCTGCGAGTGCGGCTTTTAATACGAGTGCGATTGATACAACTGTACCCTAACTCGTATTCGCGACCATATTGTCAGCTGTATCCACAGACCCACGTGCATAGTTGTCGCTGCCGTTTTAGCACCCGAATCCACAACTATAGCCGTGAGAACAGCAATATCCGAAGCGGTATCCAGAGTCGCATCCACCACCGTACATGTAGTCTCTCCTTAGGCGTATTCACGGTGGTATCCGTAGCTATATTCGCAACAGTTGTTTGTATCCGCCACAGAATCCACAGCCTTAACTACAGTCATAACCGCAACGGTTGTGCAGCCTTTTATACAGCCGTATTAGCAATTGTTCTCCCAGTTCAATTCTCCGTAATATTCCAAGCCGAGTCCTTAGCTGTACCCGCAGACGAGTCCACAGTCACCTTATTCTTAACTTTATCCGCAGCCGTGTATTTTGAGTTTTGGTTAAGATTACGCTCCAATAATTAGCTTACTACAGCCCTAAACTTTAACAATACTAAACTTAAGAGCTAATTAATACTTATTTTAAGCTATAAGGAAGAAAGATTGTTTAACAGAAGGGCTTTTAGACTGAAGCTTAGAAGGTTCAAATCAAAATGACTAGGGATGGAGATAATCTTGCTCAGCATGAGGGTTAAGGGTTTGTTGAGATCATATGATATACGATGAGCGGCAAAAAAAGACGGGAAGATCTTAAATTGCTGGGATTAGTGTTGAAAGAGATAAGGTCTAAAAGAGGGCAGTATTTAGTATCGCCGCCGTTAAGAAGCCGGTGAATATAAATGATGTCAAACACATCCCTTCTGACTTCTAAGGAATGGAGATTAGTGATTGACAAGCGTCCGCGGAAGGATGGGAGAATGAGGGTCACAAAAATCCCAAAAGGCAAAGAAAACGACGTTGCAAGCTTTCGATCCTTGAGATATAATCTGCTTCTTCCCCTTGCAATTATTGTCCAAATGCACTAAAACCCCTTCCTTCCAAGGTTATGGAAACGTTAAATATGAAATATTTTGAAGACCGAAAGCTTCTCAATGCCCGACAGTACGGCTTTCGTAGCAAACGCTCCACTGGTGATTCGATGGCATATTTCACCGAAAAGTGTAACCAATCTTTGCACTGTTTCGAAAGAAATAAGATTATTGCACCTGATATTTCTAAGGCATTTGACAGAGATTGGCAACAAGCTATCATGAGGAAAATGCATGCTTTTGGTATCGACGATTCTCTTCTTCGTTGGATTATAAACTTCCTTTCTGTCCGTTCAATAAAGTTCCAATTCTGATACACACTCTATAAATGCTGGTATACCTCAGGGCTCCGTTTTGTCTCCGACTCTCTTCCTTCAATTCATAAACAATTTCTTGTCTGAAACTTCTAATCCCCCCAATTGTTTTTCAGACAAATCAACCCTCAGCTTCTCGTATTTGTTACCAAATTCAGGTCCCTGCTGCTCGGATGTGGAACAGGAATGGTTGCGTATGATAAGCCCATTAAAGCATTGTGACATGGGTTAAAAAGAACCGAGTGAAGTTAAAAGCTTCGAAAACTTTTACTGTCTCTTATCGTTTAAGGTGAAAATTTCTCCATTGCCAGTATCCATGAATGGTACCTGCATCCCAGAAACAGAAAAGATGTTAGTACTTGCTATGTGTGTCAACGATGATCTTCGATGGAATGACCACATATTTGAAGTCGCCAAAAATGGTGCTGAATGCTTAGGTTTCTTAAGACGATGTAGTAAATTCTACACTCCTTCTGATCTGGCTACTATTTTTAAAGGATACATCCACCCAAAACTTTACCATAATTCTCATATCTGGTCAGGTGCTACCCTAACATCTTTGCAGCTTACTTGATAGGGAACAAATCATAGCGTTAAGACTGATAGGTGACAGTTTAATTGAAGTATCGATTGATTTTCTTGAAAACCGTCGAAACACTCCATGAGGGGTCCAAAGTGGTTGCCTTTGGGGTACACCGGAGGCTGCCACGAAAATAACTGAAAGAGCAGAACTAAAACTGGCCCTATATTGGCGGTTGTCAAGATATGAGTTGATCAATTTTAGTAGAAGCCGAGGAAGGGAAGCTTATAGAGGATTAAAGTTTGAGAGATTCTGTCGAAAGCCTTGTTGAAGTCCGTGGTAATCACATAGACTTCGTTTCTTTCTTTTGACGCAGAGGGTGAGAAGGAGAAAAACTTACCTAGATTAGTCGTGGTAGGCATCATGCTGTACAGTGTACAGGGCTTTATTCACAGACATTTATCCTTAGCCGTGTCTTTAGCCATATCAAAGCTGTATCCATAGTTGTACCGGCTGCTGGTACACAGGCGTATCCACAGGCGCCTTCAACAACATATATTTAACATATACTTAGCCATATCCCCAGCCATATCCACGCATCATAGCCACATCCATAACCTTAAGTATATTTACTTCCCTACCCACATTCGTATCTGAAGAAATACCTACAATCGTTTTTGGTTTAGATTAATGAAGGATTGTCCCAAGAACTAGAAAACATGAGTATTCAAAATTATCCTATAGCTACATCCACAGTAGCTTTCGAACCTATTTTAGCAATGGCCTATATAACTGTATTCACATCTTTACCAGCAGCCATCTCCAGAGCCGTATAAATAGTAAATAAATACGTCCTTCTTCAGGTTCTAGATCATTTCTGTTTAAAATTTCTTTTAAATCGGTTTAGTAGCTTGGGCGGGAAATGGCAACACAGAAAGACGGACAGACAGAGCTACTTTCGCGCTTTTAATACTCCCTTTCCCGTAGGAATATAGGGATGAATAAAAGTTTTTGTACGTAGCACATTTCTCACAACCATGATTTGTGGGGGGAATGGAAGGGACCTACGGTTTTCTGCCGGTTATTCCGAACGGCTAATCGAGAAAGCGCTTTTCATGAAATTGAATTTGCTAACGGAGGACTTGTCAATTCCTCGCGTAAGGCGATACGCGTTGAAAAACATTTTTGGTTTCTGTTGGGATTCGAACCATGAACCTCTAGGTTGACGGGCGGACATGCTAACCATCACACCACTGGTACCACAGACGGAGTTACTTTCACATTTCTAATATTAGTAAGGACTTGTAAGAATTATAAGTTTCTTTATTGTTTCTTTGTGAACTTTGAAAAAATAGCCAAAGAAAGATTTTCGTAAGGAAAAATTTCCCCGAATAATGACATCTATTTTTACCGTCATGATAATGGCTTCTATCCAGCAAATGGTCAGTTAGCAAAATGCATCTGCTTGTCACCACATGTGTTTCTCCAACACTACTCCTCCCCCACGGTTCAACAACACTCTCACTTCTCACTTCGGTTCGGAGTCTGAAATAAAAGTTCAAAAATATAAAATCTGATTGCAACTAGCGTAGCATGCGGAAACTCGACAAATGAAATTCCTACCTAATGCTGTCATCTTAGAACATGGAACCACACTCAACTGATTCCTCGTCCATTTCATTCTCAATGTTATTAAGTAGGAAATGTCATCTTTCCTCACACTTCTCCCTGTCTAAACGAGTTAGATGACATATCCCCATGATGCACGCGCCATGTCACACATCTTTCGAAAATTATTATTTGTCAGAGTGACCACAGCAGCATCAGCGCACCCCTATGGCACAAATTACGCGCTCACTTTGTTTATAAAAGAAAATAAAAATGGAATAGAAAAACACACTCATTTTGTTCCAAAACATTCACTTAGCAATGTAAATGAGACACTTTGGCTCGAAGCAGCGGGGATGGGGCACTTTGGCACCAGTCTGACAGTCAGACTGTATATTGTTGTGACTGTAATTTTGTTTTGTCACTTCCGAATGCAACAAATCATTCTGCGTCAATTTAGTAGTACGACACGCGATAATGTAAGGGATGTAAGCGATCATCTTCATTATAACTCTCAGTGCTATCACTGGCAAGATTTTTAGACTGGCGACTGACTCACTTAAGCCGAAAGGGCTAACAAGCTTGGTGACATTTCGTTTCATCCAGAAGTGTGCCCCCCGAAAAAAAACTGCACCCAAACTGCAGCAGCGGCATCAGTGCATAGCACTGCGCCACGATATATTCAGACGCTCTGATCTCGGCTGATCAGCGTGAATTGTGTAATTGGATTTGTCGTTAAGTGGAGAGGACATTGCTGGCTGCTGTATGACAGTTGGCCCCAAAATGCATTAGTTGCCCCCATCCGTTTGGCCGGACCATGCGTCCGTCGCGTCGCGTCGGTCGGTCGTCGTTCTGTGGCACGAGTCAATGTGCCCGGTTTATTAAATATAAAAATTGCTTGTCCGTCCGAATGCGACGATCATTGCATTATTTTCCCCTCTATTTTCTTCATCATCCAGCAAGCAACTATCCTCTTTTGTGGTGGTGGTTCCTCTTCGCTTTGAACTCGTTTAAGTGTTTTCATTTAATGTTTTGGTTTTTTTTTTAGTTGGTTTTGTTTCTTATTCCAGTGCAATTGCATCCGTTAAGGAAAATGGTTTTCATTTTGTTGGATGAAATGGAAAAATCAAGCCAATCTTGCGCGTAAAGTTGATTTATGGGCGACAGTTTTATTGCTGTCTTGTTGTTGCTGTTGTTGTTGTTTTTATTTGCGCATCTCATATACATGGCACTTAAGGAATGAATTTTAAGGCGCATTAAATTGGTGGGGTGCAAACCTTGCGAGTCATAGTGTGATTTTGAAAAGAGAGAGATTTTGAAAGTACAAGAGACGTTAAAAATTTTGTGCCCGTCAGGATGTGTAGGTAAATGGCCGGCGGACTGACAGTGGCCGATTTTAACTGTCACTTTCGCTTTTATTCAAATTGGGAATACATAAAGTTGATTCTGTGTTCATTTGCAATTTTGGTGCAAATGGGTAATGAGCTTTGGTGACTCTTGGACTTTCTTGTTATAGATACCAGCGTCGTTATTTTGTCGTATCGTATCGTTCATATCGTATGATCGTATCTTATCATTTCGTATCGTATCGTATCGTATCGTATCGTATCGTATCGTATCGTATCGTATCGTATCGTATCGTATCGCATCGTATAACAAAATTCTGTTGTTTGATCTTAGATGTGGAAGAAGCCCGCTAGTGGTTTAAATAATCGGTTGAAAGTTGTTTCCGATTACTTGGCGTTTTAGCAACCTTAACACAGATTCACAGGAGCAACTTAGACCCACAAAGCAAACATGAAACTGTGATTGATTAATTTCAGAAAAAAACTCCATATTTACAATATTTTATAACACAACAAAAATTAACTTTCAAAAATGTCAATCTTCTTGCGGCAAAAGTGTGCAATGGGCTCTTAATGTAAAAATGTTCAATTTTCTAATAAATTTTTCAAGAAAGAGCGATACCCAAAATTTGTGTACCCATTTCCGTCTATTTCAGTGTTCGGGCAATTAATGAAGCAATTGATTGTGCATACATTGTTGTCATAAACACATGCAAAGATTTCGGTCTTCACCTGTTCGCTATAAATTTCTATGACTGAAAGAGTTGATTCACACCAAGTGGAACAGAATCTGAAATGCCTTGTGATCAAAATGCAATCCGCCAACAATAGATACAGAACTTTTTTTTTGTGTCTTTCGTGTCCAACGCCACTTGCTTACTTTCTGACTGCAAGAGAAGTGAGATAGTTCTTTATACATTTCAAAATGTGTGACGTCATTGGGAACAAGCATCTTGACGATCAATATGAGGCACTCAAATCATCAAGTCAAGTGAGATCCTCTTATGAATTTTTCTCAATGGCTTGCATATATGCATCGATTCCCATAAATTGATGAATGAATGCATCCAACAGATACTCTCTCGTGTTTCTTTGCAATTAATGATGTCGCATAGTCTGTGATGGCAGCAACGGCAAATCGTAGGCAGAATTTGATAGGCCAAATGCCATAAATTTCAAATATATATATAGATATACCGAGAGACCCAACTCCACCTACGATTTTGGGGGAGCGTCTGGTTAATAGCTGTAGTTTCTCTGTCTTAGAAAACATACGAAGAAAACAACACGCTGTTATTCATGAATCAAATTCATTCATATTTTTCTTTAAAGTTGGTTAAGTGTTTCTGTCTTTTCTTGTGTTTTATGCTCTTTGGCATCAAACAGCTGCTGATGCCGATGCTGACTCAAAGCGGGGGTTTTAACCTTGCAGATATTTATTTGATGCCAGAGGGGCAATGTGGGTTGATATATCCAAGCATCGGGCGCACAACAAGTGATTGAGCTTGGATTCTCAATTATTCAATCAGTTTTACTATGAAGTCGTTTGCTATAAAACGAGAATACATGTGTGTGTCTATACATCGGGCGGTATGTTTTTATATCTTCAGAAGAAACTTCGGTGAGTGTATCGGAAGAAAGTTATTTTTTATGAGGTCTTGTGGGAATGGGAAATTGATTTTAAGTAGGATAGTCCTCGAGCATTCAAAGTGGGGTTTATGAATGAAAATTGGCGCATCAATGAGATTTTAGAATTGGGAATTTAAAAGCGAACTACTTCCGGCGCCGCGGGGTGTATGAGAGTTAAGTGGAAGAGTTTGTTTCACTAGCATTCGAGGTACATATTTCGAAAGAAGGAGGAAACAAACTTATTTGTTAAAATTTTTGTGGAAGGGCAGAAGATGCTGTCTACTGTTACAAGGGATTTGGAATGAAAGAAATATTCCATTGTATTTTCAAGGGTATCGCTTTTCAAGAGATTTGGCTAGTCGTCCGTGAATAATTTCACTGCCATGAAAAGCACTAGCTTAATGTAGGTCCCGTGCTTGAATAAAGAAATGCACTATCTCCAAGAGCTCCCTTGACACGACTCATCCTAAATATTGCCGACCAATAAGCCTAACGACCGTTGTACATAGAACACTGGAGAAGGTAATTGGCAAAATCAGAAATTCTAGTATGTAATCCACTAAACATAAAAGAGCACAAAGCAGCAAGAACCACGGAAACTGCTCTATACCAACACTCAACTATCATCCAAAAGGTAATCAGCTCAAAAGAAACAGCGATCATTTGTTTCTAGAGGATTGGGGGTGCCTTTGATAACGCCTTTGACGAATACGTTAACAAAGAACTTCAAAGAAAAGACACTCCGAGAAGAAAGAACGGCAGGAACACACTCTTGTCAAAAGATTCAGAGAATCATCACAATACGAGGCTTCCCACAAGGAGGGAATCTATCACCCCACTTTTGAGCCTAGTAGTAATTGAACTATTAGAGGAACTAACCACGCAAGGCGTAAGGTAAGGCATTGGCTATGCTGATTACATCACATTATGAAATTTGAAGAGACCCTGCCTATGTGATACAATACAGAAGGGCTTGGTAATCACAAAAATATGGTGTACATCAATAAGAATAGAATAAAAAAGGAAAATATGGTTATTAAAGAAAATCACGTCTCTGTCTTCACAGACTGTTCCAAAACGGTCAAAGGGGTAGGCTCAGGCATCTTCTCATACTACCCTCCTATGAACAGATCCCAGAATTTGGCAGTGTTTTCCAAGCTGAAGTACTTGCAGTGTGTGAAACCACAAAACACCTGGCTACACAAGATTTGATCAGCAAAAATATTGACATCTTCATATAGACAGCCAGGGGGCGATTATAGCTATCTCATCCATTATCACAAAATGCAAATTAGTGGAAAGCTGTCGCAGCAATCTAAGACTACTCAGTTCAACGAACATCGTAAATTTAATTAGGCTTCCAAGACATCGTGACATAACAGGAAACAAAATGGTGGATAAGCTGGCTAAAATCGGGTCAGCACTCGAATCCAGTGAAACGAACACCACAGTTCTTAAGCCACTACAACAAGAAAGAACAGAACCCAACTAAATTTTCTAAGAACCGCCAATGATAGGTGGCCGTTTATAGAAACATGCCGCGTTTCCAGAAACCTATGGCCAAATATTTCCAAGAAAAAAAAAAAAAAAACAGAATGTTTGCTCCAACTCAGTAGGCCTCGACTCTCTCTGTTGATTCATTCTGATGGGTCACAACTCATTGGGTACTCACATGATGAGAATGGGCATCAGCACATCCGACTTATGTAGGGGATGCCAAGACGAAGAGGCAGAGGAGGGATCATTCCAATTCCTCTGTGGCCTGGCCCATACTTGGAAAAATGCACTCAATGAATACTTCTTCGACAATCTGGGAGACATCTCTAAGCTCCCACATCCTTAAATTCATCCAGAGCTACAATAGGTTCAGTGGGGGCTCCCAACCCCTATAACCAAGTTTCAAACCCAATCCTCACCGCCCCTCTCCTCTATCTCCTCATCCTACGTTATCCGAGGAGCACAATAGATCCTTGATATCCGAGTGAGGTGCTGCCGCTTGCGGCTGTACTCCCCATCCAACTTAACATATTTCAAGCTGAAGCCTAAGCACTACGCAAATTAATTAATAATTAACGGAATTGAACATTGACGGCAAATATAAAAAACACGAACAATCAATCTACAATTAAAGCCTTAAGATCCTTCGCAATCACTTCAAAACTTGCCAATATAGTAGGAATCCACTGAGCACCAGGACATCTAGGAATCAACGGTAATGAACAGGCAGACGAACTGACAAAGACAGGAGCCGAATCACCACTCATAGGACCAGAACCATTTTGAAGAATAAAGGAGGGCCACATCAAGAACGAAATCTGATAGATGGAGGAAGACAACCGAGTTAAGCACTGAAATGAAGTTCTAAAAATGCGTCAAGCCAAGCTTCTACTTGACGCTTTCAACTCAAAACGTTACAAAGACTCAAGTTACTTACCTACTTAAGGTGGCGCTACAGTCCGGGTCGGACCAGGGCCTCAACGAACATGTTTCTCCAGCCAGCTCGATCCCTAGCTAGCTGCCTCCAGTTTTGCACGCCAAGTTGGTTGAGGTCCTCTCCTACTTGCGTGCGCCACCTGAGTCGCGGTCTTCCTCTACTGCGCCGTCCCTCGGGATTGGATTCAAAGATTTTTCGGGCCGGAGCGTTGCCGTTGTTGTCCATTCGCTCTACATGACCCAACCATCTAAGCCACTGGACCTTGACTCGTTTGACCAGATCAGTGTCGCTGTACGTCGTTGAATCTTCTTCTCCACTCTCCATCTATGCACACGGGACCAAAAATCTACCGAAGAATTTTTCTCTCGAAGCATCCTAAAGTGTTCTTGTCTACCTTTAACAAGGTCCATGCCTCTGCGCCATAAATATATAAGAACCGGGATGATAAGTGTCTTATACAGGGATACTTTAGTTGCTCGAGAGAGAACTTTACTACTCAATTGCCTTCTTAGTCTGAAGAAACAGCGATTGGCAAGAGTTATTCTTCTTTTGATTTCAGCGCTGGTGTCGTTGTCTGAATTAATAGCGGCGCCTAGGTAGACAAAGTCCTTAACTACCTCAAGGTTATAGCTGTTAATCGTGACGTTCTGTCCAAGACGTCGGTGTTGGGTGTCCTTTCTTGATGACAGCATATACTTGGTCTTGCCCTCATTGACCACTAAACCCATCTCAAGTACGAACAATATAAAAATGCTACCCGGTTTCCTAACTGGACATTGCTGGCTAAGGAAACACCTAAAAGTACTAGGCATAGAGGGCAATGATCAATGCAGATACTGTATTGAGCAGGAAGAGTCTCCGGACTACCTCTTAGAAGACTGTGAAGCTCTCATACATCAAATTAAAAAGCGCCTAAGATCTTACGACATGAAAGAGAGGGAACTAAAGCACAGATGCTTAGTTTTATTAAACCTACTCCACACATAAATTTGCGGAGTAGGGGGGTTGACAACGACCACTTGGCTCATACACCACAAGACTAACTACACAAATACTACATAGAGCAAATAACACATGACAACAGCACGCAGTAGTACAGGACGGTCCCCATCTTGTCACTAACAGCGCTAATTCCGATTTAATTACGGTGTTCTAATGGGAACCGACTCTTTTCGGTTGTCAAGGCCGTTGTCTGGATGAAGTGTTTTAGTCAAGGAATACCACTTAAGAAGCGAGGGTTACAATAGATCTGCAAGGTCGAGGTGCAATATAAAACGTCTAACCATTTATTCATTCATTTATGGAACCCCCACTCTGTTTGCTTTATTTCATTTTAATTTATTCTTGGAGACATCAAAGCGAATATCCCAGCCTTTGGTTAGTGTTAGTGCTTTGATCTTTCAAATTAAGACAAATTTATTATAACCTTATGACTTTGGTCCTTACTTATTGTTATTCGTGTAGAGGTCTTCTTGGTTACCGTTTGGAATTAATTTGAAAACACAAAGTACTTAGGAGAGAAGGCAAGGAAGAAGACGCCCTTTTGCGATCGATGTACTATTTACAGATCGGTCAGTATTACAAAATATATACCGTTTTCGTTCGACATATGGAACGCTACGTTGGGCGCCAATTTTTAAGCTTTTATTTTTATGAATCGAAATAAACAACAAAGCCAGAGGGCCTTTCGATAATCTTGTTAAGTTCAACAGAATATAATTTGAGCTACGTTTGTGACTGATTTGAACTTCTTGAAAGTATTTTAATAGCATTATGTAGAATTTCAATAGGAAACCAAAATAGGAATGCCCGAATCTAATGCCATTTTTTAGCTATGCCTGATCCCATTTACCTGCTTTAAGTATAAAAACCTCAGTATACAATCCCGCCTTTAATTTAAGAGTCTTACTTCCCATTAGATGATTTCACAACCACTTCACGTTTCATATCATACCCGAGACGCCTGTGAAAGTTTTAGTTGATAAAAATAACACCAAATGTTGTCTTCTATTCATCGCAAAATGGACATATTTATGACTTATGCCCATTCTCGGTCCAAATTTATCTCCACTCCAAAGCAAAAAAAAAAGACTAAAATGTTGTAGTACATTCAAGTGTCACTTTCTGTTCGTTTGATGAAGAAAAACAAAAAACAAAAAACAAAAACAACACTCATACAGCGATAAATGCCAAGCCCGAACTTCGAGAAAAACACCACAAAGTGTCGCAAAAAACTCACACGACGACACGATATACCTCAGATCCTGATAAAGCATTCTCACTTCAACTACCCTGTCCTATAGGCCAGCCGTTCTCGAAGCTTGAGAGGAGCTATGTAGAATATGCTGCACATACAGCCCAACCCAAAGTGCATTCATAAATCGTCCTCTTGTAGGAACTCTCTGGCGTGACAATTGAAAATCTCTCGGTAGTTGGTGCTGGTTGGTGGTGATGCTGTTCCCGATGCATGTTCTGTTCATGTTCATCTGCTGCTAGTTCTACAAGATGTTTCCTGTCCGACTTGGGCACAAATCGAATTGTCCCCAATATCCGGCCCTCCACTCACTGATTACAACATCCAAGCGTGTGTTGTAAAAAGAAAAAAAAAAAGAAAAAAAGCCCTCAAAGGAACAGTCCTGTCCGAAACGCTGCTCCACTTGGTATAAGAGTGTCACAAGTCGAGCGCGTGGATAAATTAAAATCTCATATAGACGCGCCAGAACGCAAACCAATAAATTGCGATTGCACGCGGCAGCGTGTTGCCATGTGACACGATGGACAGACGGGGTCGGTCCTTCGGCCAGTCCAGTCAGCCAGCCAGTCAGCCAGGACCCATAGTGAAAGAGAGTGCGCGCGCGCGCGCGTCCAGCATACAAGATTGTTAAATGCAAAATACTTGTGCGATGATAAATTTATTATTTTCCGATACAGATACATGCAGGGCACCATACAGCAGATAGGTATTCGCTATATGGCTTGTGGTGGCCTCGGCCCCGAAGATGGCCCCCCGAGACACCATGTTCTGCGATTCCAGGCCAATTGTGGCGATAGCCTGTCACATTGTCTGCCGAATCGCACAACAAAGGCGCTCGCACCAGAACCACAGCGATGTCGTTGGTGTCGTTCTTGACACGTCCATATCTTGGTGCGGAGAGTGCCCCCAGTCAGGTCCAAATCTCCACGTCGTACTATGTGCATTCTTTTCTCTCGCTCTTTCTCTCAATCTCTCTGTTTGTTCGTAAAGAGGTGTAAAACGAATTTATTGATTCCAGAGTAATGGCGGGAAAAACGGAATTTATTAGACCCGATGCGATAAATAACAATTTGTGGCGAAGTTGGGAATTGTAAGTTTCCCTATAAATTTTGACCAGCTTGGCACAGCTGAACCTGGTTGCTGCTGCTGCCCTTCTTCTTCAGCACATACTCAAGACTTGGACCAGTCTGCGATTGGGTCTTAAATCAGAAATAATATTGCAAGCTTAGCAATGATTACGTGTGCTTAAAGGCTTTGCGCATAAATTAGCTATTGCCACTGCTTGTTGTGCGGAAGACACCTCCTGATTGTGCCCGCGAGCAGAGATGCCGAGGGCAACTTTATAGTGCTATGAGAAATTATGATTTAATTTGCACCTCACATTTGCGTGTCGACTTCGCTTTTGGTTTGAAAATAATCACCAACTTATTGACAATAAGCCCAACCGAATGCATTTTAATCAGGGGCGAGTTTCGAGTCGTTTCTTGGGGAGGCCATGAAGGAGTGTGTCTCCTGTAAACGGAAATGATTACTGTCGTCAATGCTGACATTGTATGTGAAGGTCTTTATTTCTAAAATCATTCCTCTCCGGTTTGTATTTGGGATGGGTCAAGCCAAAGTTATGTCTTAACTACGTGGCCCGCAACCTTCCAAGGAGTTCATTTGCGTTCATCTTTGTGGTCTTAGTCATGGCTGAGATTATCTAAGACGCAATGGGCTACCTTGGAAAGTTCTATTTTGGGCGCTCTTCTCCTTTTTTGGGGAAAACTGACTGACGAACTAATTCGGGATAGGACAGAACTCGTTGTTCGGAAATGGAGGAGGCTTTAAACTGCTCTACGAGTTGCTATAGCTGTTAGGTAAGAGATTGCTTCTGACTTCGCACACCAGAGCTTTATACAAAGAAACGGCCAAGTGGAGAGTGGACTGATCCCATTCTGTATTCGGAAAACAGATGTTAAAGTGGCCGACAAACTTGCTAAAGAATGTTCGACTATCATTTGCTATTTCTAAAAACTGAACAACTCACCGAAACCCTTCTGAAGACATTGGGTAAGCGATCAAGATTTTGTACGCCTTTAAGAACAAGACATTGTATCATCTCGGTATAGACTTAGGCATGTGGTCAGTCTCAGCTTTCTTTATAGCCCCTCATCAAGCACTCTCATGGCGAAAATGTAATTGCAGACACATTGTTGCAATTCGGAATGAAATTTCGCCTTTTTGTACAAATTGAATTTTTATAAACGCCTTTTCGGTTTCACACATGTTATTGTAATCCGTTTTGGTGGTAAAATTTAAATTTCCTGCCAACAAAAGCTAAACTAGAACAATTCACGCGACATCAACGAATGCGCGGACCAACTTTTCCACAGAGTGCAGTGCGTCTAGGAATGATTTATGATTTGCTCTGATTTGCATACACAATACAAAACACTGGTCTATTTCACTGGCACTCTGGACCATGCTGATATATACAAAAGGTCCACATATCCAATGCGCATATACCCGCTTTGATATGTGACTGCTGCGCTTGTCTATTGATGTCGGTGTCAACGCGCTATGATTTACTACAACGCACAACGGAAGGACAACAATCTGGAAACATGTCCTTCACTCCTCTCAGACAGAGCAGCTCTAGAGTGTTCCATGTTGTGTGATTTGGTGATGTATAATGCGGTGTTCGTGCATGTGTACATTTGCATACCAAACATGTGGGGAATTAAATGAAACTTCACCTCTCCATGGGTGATTAAGAATTTTTGTTGTCTTTCTTTCTTTATTTTATTTTAGTTTTTTTTCTTCTCTTATGTCAAGATAATCCAATCAAAGTTAATCGACCGCAACCGACATTGGCTGCTCGCGTCGCAAGAACTAATCCTTTGAAGGTGCCCATGTCGGTTTTGGTTTGGGTTTTGGTCAGCTACTGCATTCGCAAATCGAATTAAACCATAGACACGAGCATTGGGGCAAAGTTAAACGTAAAAGCAGCAGCTGTTGGATAAAGCTCATCATCGTTGGCCGGTGCTGATCTGCGTCTCATTTCGTCATCGTCGTCGATTCAGGCGTATGCGTTTAGCGATGCGCGATGGTGCTAAGAATCGGTGGCAATTTTAATTCCATCACGCCAGTAACCAATGATTTGGACAGAGCTAATAAGAATCAGTGACGCCTTGCGAATGGGTTTTAAAATGTTTAGTTGCAGCAGAAGATGTCGGTTCCAGATAAAACGACATTGGAACGTGTCGTCGTCGTAGATTGAGACGTTAGAGTTCGCATTTGTTTGGGAGGATAAGGCCTATGTTATCTGGGATGGGTGTTCTGAAAGCCCTTTTCTGATACTTTTTTTTTTTTTACATAGTTTTGGTTGTTATAAGGCAGCATTAACATGACGTTATTAAATCAATTTTCGGTAAATATTTTTTCAATAATTCCGAACGAATTTTCGGACAAAACAAATAAAATAAAAATAAACTAAAATAAAATTTTCGGTTTACATTTTACTTAGTGTTGTTTTGTACAAATAGGAGACTTAACACGAGAACGAATATGGAAAAAGAAGACATTCCTTGCACGAAAAAGTTCTGTGTAAAATGTCTATAAGTTACCTTGCACAATTCGGAGGCTTTTCCCCTTTTAAACACTTTTGAAATAAATTTGACTAAAGTTTTTCAAATATAAAGCAACTTTCTCGATTCGGCTTGTGTGGCTTTACAAATTCCATTATCCTCTATACACCCAGGATATACCTTGTCACTAGTCCTGAAAGCCACCCTTGTGGTTGCTCAATTGTTTTCTCAAAGGCAGGTCAACAACCACTAATCTCGTTATGAACTCGTCTCATACGCCCCTTATTTTTGCTTCGAAAAAAGTCGATGTTATTTCAACAAAATTTTGTAAAGCCTTTGATAAAACTTCCCATAAATTAGTTCTTTTTAAACTCTACACTCTTAGCTTCCAAACCTTTTTATTGAAATGGATTTACTTTTATTTGGGAACCCAAATAATAAAGTGTTTCGCTATCGATCTTCCCTGTGATGGCCTTTTTTAGCTACCTCCGGCGTCCTTCAGGGTAGTCATTTAGGTCCCCTTTTGTTCATTCTTACTATAAATGACCTCATATTGGTCATTTGCCATTCTGTACGCAGATAATGCGAAGTATTACAAGATCATTATTTCAGTTACTGACCGTTTCCATTTTCAGTAGATATTTTTGCCTAAGACCAGCTTGTAATCAAACATTTCCAAGTGCCAATCCATTATCTTCTCTCTTAAGCGCTCCATTGCTATCTTCTTCACAACCAAACCATTTCACCAGTTGAGGCAATTCGTGATCTCAGAATCATTTGCTTCCAGGAACTAAATTTCATTTGACATATTGATCATATTTTATTAAAAGCCACTTTTTCACATTCTATTTATTCATCGAATCTTTTCTGAAATAGCTGACTCTACAAATTCCTACAGCTCTATCTTTATTAACACTGATTCTAGCAAAACGAGAAATCCTTGCCTCTCTTACCCACCTCAAGTAAACCCATCTCCCGAACATTGAATAATGTTCATTCGAGTATTCACCCACACAGTGCGAGCATTTTGGAAAGTAGTTGAGGATTTAATAGGAGACACCGATGCGCATTGCTTTTGAAACAGAGTCGGGTAAAGCAGTCCACATGCGGGTAGTGCTACCAAAAATATGAATTATACCTTTCCCTGATCTTAACTGATACAAAATGTTTTTCCACGGGTATCGTATAGGCAAGTCCTCCGATGGTAAATTTATTGCCATGAAAAACGCTTTCTCGATTAGTTGTTCGGATCCGGCAGAAAATTGTAGGTCCTCTCCATTGCCTGACAAGGCATGGTTGTAAGAACAGTGCTAGGCCCTGGGGCTCCCGCTATGTTGCGCCACCATGTTTATTTTATTTATTTACACTTGACCCTACGTCCGAAGTTGTGCTCAAGGTGAGACTGATGAGCATTCCTAGCGAGGCGGGTGTTTTTCTTTCTACAATTGAATTATCACCTATCATCTCAGCCCTGTTCCTTCCCTGTTTTGTACCCTAAGTAGGCGCAAGGATGTTTGGGGAGCACCTCATCAGATATGAGAATTGTAAAAAAGTTTTGCGCTGATGTAGGCCTTATAAATAGTAGCCAGATCAGAAGGGATGAAAAACTTTCTGCATCGTCTAAAGAAACCTAAGCATTTAGCAGCATTTTTGGTGACTTCAAATATGTCATTCCAACGAAGGTCATCGTTCACACACATACCAAGTACTGACAGCTCTTCGGTTTCTAGGATGCAGTTACCATTCATGGATAACGGCAGTGGGGGAATGTTAAACTTTAGTGACAAGATTTAGAATTGAGTTTTCGAAGCATTGATTTCATCTCTTTTCATATAACAATGCTGTCAAGTTCAGAATTCAATGAGCAAATCTTACTCTGCCGTTCTAGTTCCACATCCGCAGAGCAAAGACGTGAGTTAGGAAAAGTTAATGAAAAGCTATACATGGACTGCCATTCGTCTGAGCTGTAACGCTAAAAGCTTATTTACCAGCCGTTCTTTCCACGACAACAGCAACGGTAACTTTTTGAACAGCCATGCCAACGCAAATGGTAACATCATAAACCCGCAACATTTAAATAAAGAACTCTACGTTCAGGAACGTCCAAAAACGGCAAGGCTTAGTGAAGCAAATAAAGTAATTTCGAGATTAGATTTACCTAATGGATTAGTAGCAATTGGACCACCTGTCAAAAGCATTTTTGTATCTCGTCTTTCCCCAGCAGTTTCAGTTAATTTAATAAAAAGTTTTATTTTAAAAGAACTTCCATTAATAAATGTATCAAAATCGTTGTATCAGCTTCCTACTAGTTTAATATGACTCCTGATAAAGGATTATTCTTCCTTTGAGACAAAAATTGGGATAAATGTTGAGTTATATCATTGCATAGTGTAAAACAAAGTCGCTTTCCGCTGTCTGTCCGTATACTTAGACTTTTGAAACTACGCAACGGATTTTGATGCAGTTAGTTTTTTCCCGTGATCCAAAAGAAGGATTTTTGTGTATATTTTATCCCCGTATTCTCATGGTAACGGGAATGGGAATATGCACCCGAACATATTGCACCCTAAGAATGAAAGTGACCATACACAAAATTTTTTTTTCCGCTAAGCTTTCGTTCTTTGCTTTAGTTCTAATTTTGCCGCTCTGAAATTAAATTAAAATGAAACTGAAAGTTAAAAATTGCATTTGCGAGAAATGAACAATAAAGTCTTCAATAAAGTATACTTATTAGGTCAGTTTATTGCGAAATCAGAAATTACAGAAATTTTGAGTTAGGTGGTCAATTTCATTCTAAGGGTGCGATATATGGGAACCTTGAAACTTCTTGATTGATTACGAAATTCTTCCACCGCTATAGTGCCATTCATTCCCAAATTCTCACGGTAATGAGAACGTAAAGAGAGCTAAGCGTTTGTTTTGAAGAGGCACCAGAACTATTGGAACAAATGTCTAGAACCTGAGAAATGACATTGGCTATATTTCCTTTCCATATTCCATCGGAAACAGAAACATAACCGGGAACATGAAAAATACTTTAACGATTCCAAGAACTCTGTCATCTTTAGAGTGCTTGGTTGCTCCTGAGTAACATAAACTATATTTCATCCCGATTTCCCTACTGGAATGGAAACTTGGAAGCTTCTTTACTTATTTTTACTTTATTTACTCAGTTCGATCAACGTAGAGCCTGAGCTACGCCGCCGGCGGGCGCTGGGCAGGTCAGCTAGTAGCTTGCTAAGTAACTGCTTATTTTAGAATCTTCATACTGTAGTCCACGAATTTTTTCATGATAAGAAACGTAAGCCTCACGATAACTGAAGTATATTACTCCAAAGTTTTTTCAACAAATGGTTTTAATAATTTGCCACCAAAACCATGAACACTGGTGAACTTAGAACAAAAATTTCTGAATTGCTCCTGATTTCCTCTTACCTACAATATGAAGTCATTGTTCTATCCGAAATAAACCATTCCTTCCATCATCATGTTTAGAGGATAACACCAATAAAGTTGCCATCATCATCAAACTAAAATAAAAATAAAATAAATAGGGTGTCGCAACAGCGCGAGGAGACCCAGCGCCTATCGCATTTCTCATAACCATTGCCTTTGTGAGGGAATGGAGGGGACCTACAATTTCCTGGCGGTTCCAAACGGCTAATTGAGAAAGCGCTTTTCACGGAGGACTTGCCAATTCCTCGGTATAGGCGATACCCGTGGAAAAACATCATCATCCCTCAATTTGAATGACGATCGTTTATTTCAATGCGTAATCTTGGCATTTACCTTTTGAAGGTATCATGATACATTGTCGCTAATTTTTTGGCACGTTGTGAAGATGGTCGGAAAGCTTTCCAGATTTCAGAAATAAGCTTCACCAGCAACTGAATCACAATTATTCCTTGTTTCCAAAAACTCATGGTCCCGCATTATTTTGTCTTGAGTCACCCGTTGTCAAAATCGAAAGCCTCTTGAAAGTGGCAACTAAACCACCAAAAGAAGCTATTTTCGCAAAGAGAAATATATTTTATTTGACTATGGCCATTCCGTTACTCGCAATAGTCAGCCAAATATGAGTATGTGTAATTTTTTGCACAAAATTCCCGAAACTTCTCGTGTGCTGTAACACAAAACAACAAATTGCCTGACCTACCCTCAACCCGAACAACAGCAATTAGTTTAGCTGTTGGTATCTTTATTACCAAGAGTTGCGTTACTCTTGAAACTATGCCACAAGAGGACTCTAGCAATGCTTTAAACAGCCACAAGAAACAGCATAGAATGAAGTTAGCAACCTTTTAACCCTGCTGCATATACAGTGTGTTGAAAAGCGAAAGTTCTTTGGCAAAGATTTATCAGCTTTTGCTTCTACCTTTGAACGAAGTACTTGGTAATTTACCGCCTTTACTCCATTAGGGTTCCCGCAACGATAGCGGTCACAGATCAACACTGAATCTTATCGTTGTTAGAGGGAAAATAGTTTTCCTCTACAACATCTGATCTATCAGGCTGAGCGTGCCGAAGGAAACCATGCAACTCCTGAGGAAGTCGTTATACAGCGAGCGGCACACTTTGAAGTATGCATATACCAGTTTGATGGAATGATAACGTTGAGGCCGAAACGATGATCAAATGTAAATAGAGCATGCGAAGCTTATACCGATAACACAATCTACTGGGCAGCATGATCGCGATTTAGTGGAAGTTAACTACTGACTTGCAACAGTTGATTAGGTTATCTGATTTACGACGAGGATGGATTGTATGTTAACCAATTTGCATACAGACAGGGGCGTTGAGCTGGTGATTTAATGGAGTTAATTTAGCGAAACCGTTGCATGTGGCGTTGTTTGTTTAAAAACAATTTGCAAGCAGCTGCAAGAAGTACTGGTTTGGAAAATGATTGAGACCAATCATACCAACTTACTGTTTAACACTAAAGTCCACTGCCTCACAAGAAAAGCCATTGTTCATCTTTCGTGCGTGGGAATCTAAGAACCTACTCACTCTGATTGTTAAAAGTTCACACACAAATCGACTGTCAAATTATGTCAGAAGCGTACTTTTGTTTACCCACCGGAACAACCACAAAAGTTAGACACAAATCAATTGTCACACACAATTTGAATGTTTTATTCATGAGATTGTCCTCCTGCACCCATCTTGGGCATTCAAATCAAAGAAACGAATAAGAAACTAATCATTCACGACCAAGTGAGTCTCGTCGTTACAAATAACTCACTCCAGCTTGTTGCTTACCCAGCACCTGATGCCTGATGCTGAGGAGGCAACTGCACTCACAACCATCGACCGATTGCACGGTGGTCGCTCTCGCTACACTTGCCAAAGTGACATTTTCTCAATTGAAAGAGGATTGGCGCGCTCACGGCTGAATGCTTTTTTACGATCAGCCACTTGGAGAAGTAAAATTATTGGAAGTAGCCAACAACTCAACCCACAAAGTGGGTATACAAACAGAACGATGAATTATAACGATCGGGATCGATTGCACATCATTGCGAGCTTCAATTGATGTGATTGTCTGGTGGATGATGATGGAAAATTATGTCATTAGCTTCCATTTTCGGATGCAATGAGATGAAGGAACGATCGTTGAGTGGTGTCAAATTGTGATGTGGATTTATTCAGCATCATGTTGCAGTTGGATGTTATGGGGGAGCTAAATGCGCAAGCAAATGGATTTTATGAATGCTCAAGACAAATTGTGCATTTGTTTTGAGTTCTCCTCGATGTAGGTGATCCCGGGAATGATCGTTGCTTGATTTGCATAAGAGAATTGATTTAGTGATTCTGTCGATCGGGATGGTTAATGTAATGAAACGGGTAAGGAAATGACTCTTCATCGATAATTTTTATGAGGGTTTTGAAGTTATACTAAGCGATGTTGGGCACATAGGTGGGAAGGAATCATTTTTGAATGTTTGGTTGGAGAAAAATTTCAAGTGATGGGGAAATTTTAGTTCCCTTGTAGGAAATTTTCACAATGGACCTAATACTGGTCTAAGTGTGTAAGTTGTTTTCCTGACAGCCATTTTAACCTGTAGAACTTTTACGCTATTTTTTAAGAAAAGCGCGATATGAATATTATGCACTACAGAGCGGGAAGCTCCGGGGCTTAGCGCATTTCTCACAACCACGCCTTGTGAGGGAATGGAGGGGACCTAAAATTTTCTGCCGATTCCTAACGGCTTATCTAGAAAGCGCATCTTATGGCAATGAGTTTACTATCGGAGCCAATTCTTCGCCAAAATCTTCCCCGTGGAAAATCTTTTTTGGTTTCTGTTAGGGTTCGTCTGAAATTTTTTGGATATAAGGGATATCGTCGCTCTGGTAATATTATCACATTTTCGATGTTTGATACTTACTTTTGTGGTTGGTTTTCTGAAACCACAGCAGGTGTGTACAATAAGAAAGCGTCTAGAGTCCTTTATATTTGTGGCAATCCTTGAAAATCTCTTCCAAAAATAAAAATAATAGACACCAAAGTAAGAATTACTTACTATGCTTGGATCTTCTTGGGTTCACCGTTTTCCTATTTTACTTGCTTTATGGCGCCATGAGCATAGTGATATCGAAGGGGGTCTACAACTACCTATTAGCTTCTCACTAGTGAATCACCAGTGGTGTACGCCTCGTTGACCTAAGAAAGCGTCAACAAGCCTCCCGCTTTTGGAATTTTCCGTGCCTGAGGCCAACCAAATGCAGAAGTAGATGCGTTTGTTTACATCAGCAGTGCTCTGGTCTGCCTTTCCTTTTGTTCTTTGTGATCGTTTCTGAACGTTGTATGGATTTGCCTATTTGACAGGGCTCTCTTGATACCTCCTTTAAACATCACAATACCAACTAAGCCGGTAGTGCCCTATTTCTTCGCTGGATGGAAAAGACTTCCACGGATCTTCTTACATATCTAACAACAACAACAACAACGTCTTACTTTTAACACAGTCTACATTTTTAACGTCATTTTTTCAGCCAATTGGTCCACTCTTCACTTAACCGATGGTTGATGCCACTATCACCAGTTGTTTTACTGACAAGCACAGTTTCCGGATATTTGAGCTTTTTATACTTTTGAAGATACTTAACACTCACATAAATGTAGACTTTTTGAATTTCTTATTAATAAGTTGCCCACTTCTATTTAAAATGTCCACCCATACAAATACAAAATCTTCGCTCATAAAGGCTCCTTCTCATCGTCAGAATAATTGATGACCTTAGTTTCCCGACACTTGACTCACCAAGGCCTGTAATAAGAAGAAGTGGACTTAAGACGTTTCTTTGGTGTACACAAATTTCGATTTGGAGTTCTTCGGTGATTCCAGCCGGATATCTGACCTTTATTACTGTCGTACAAATCATCGATTATCCGCACCTAGGCGACTGGAACTCTCGTTTTCTGAGGGCCAGACTCAAAATCGTAAGGAATGCATAATGGATCATCTGCTAACTTTATCTTGCAGTTGGCCACTGTTTTCCCTAAATTGGGACATCAGCTTGATGGAATGCTATTTACCAATTACGAGTATCAGTGAAGAGGGCCTTCGAACTCGTTGCATAAGTATTTCATTATTAGCATACAACATGCCCATAGAACCCCTTGGCTACCAAGCGGACTTCTCTTTACCATTGTCTAATTGAGAAAGGGTTTTGCATTGCAGTGAATTTTCTTTTGAAGAAGTCGCCTATTCATCTTAAAAAGCGGTCCCCCTGAAAAACCATTTGATATTTTTGGTATTTAAACCCGGAGATGCCACATAATATGCAGACATGCTATTCATTACGTCATGTTTACTACTCCCAAATCCTAGTCGTAGTTCTCACCTAGTTCAAAGGTTCAGAGCAATCTGCGCCTGTTCGCAATCAGAAAATCAGGGACTTTAAAACTGCTACCAATACCTATCTTTTTTTGGTCACTATAAAAGCCTCCTCCCAGATCCTACGATCTTCAGAACCTTTCCATAATCAATGATTTGCCGGTTTTTGCTATATCTATGCGATTTCTCACGACTTCAAAGGGGAGCTTTTATTTTTTTTTGCTTTCATGGTACCCGTGGTGTTATTGTTAGCATGTCTGCCTGTAAAGCAGGCGGTTTGAAGTTCGAATCCCAAACCGAAGCGAAAATGTTTTCCACGGGTATCGCCTTTCGCGAGGAATTTGCAAGTTCTCCGACAGTAAATTAATTGCAGTGAAAAGCGCTTTCTCGATTAGCAGTTCGGTATCGGCTGAAAATTGCCCAAAGGCTATGGCTGTGAAAAATGCTGTAGGCACCGTGGCTCCTTGCTCTGTTGCGCAGCCCTAATTATTTATTTTTATTTTTATGTTTCAGTATTCCCAAGAAACGAGCAAGTCTGTTGCTTTTTCCTATTTACTTTATTACAATTTAATGATTTAAAAGATATTGAGGAATATAATTTAAAAGACATAACTGCTGCTAAGATGCAATCTTTCCTCGAAGGCTTACAAAATGAAAACAGAAAGAACCAGAGCATCAATTTTATTTGACAGTTCGTCAACTACTGGCTGCGTTCAAAGACGAAATAAAATAAGTAGCGTTCAGGGATGAATAAAATTCAATAACATTTTTTGTGGATAGGACGCGACAGTTGCCTCACTGAATTTTTTCTACTATCTTCGGTATAACCCACACTAATGGATGTTACCAACTCCAACTTTTTCCCATTCATTTTTGAAGAACTTTGCTTTTTTCATCGTTATATGCGGGTGGCTATAGCAAAAGAAGTTACTGCAGAGGAATGGTAAGCTTATTTATAAGATGAACAGTTTTTACCTTAGGAAGCAAGTTCAGTAACTTTTAGAACAAGGTCAAAGGAAGACCACATGCACCGGAATGGCAATCAAAGAATAAACAAAACCTACCAACTTGCTTATCCGTGTAAGAAAATAAGAAGACAATTCCATGTTAGAGATCCTTAGAGCCGCATTCTCAATTCGAGAGAACGTGGAGACAGAGAAAGTATGAAGCTACGTCTTCGTCCTCACTAAATATTGAAAAGCCGGCCATATTTGAATCCTTGACAGAGATAGGAGGAAAGCCTTGCGAGCACTCGTTTTCTGCAGAAATATTCAAATACCGCCGTCAGTAGTGCACCTGATCAAGGGATCTCGTTCCTGTTCATCTGACGCAAAACGTGGTTATTCGGTGCTTACCATTTGCAAGAGCTTATCCATGAATGATAGTCTCAGTTTTCTCTATTTTGCATTCCAAAGCATGTAAACTAGCTGCCTGAGCATAAAATGTCTATGAAGTAGCAAAGCAACTCCCAGAGGACTAGACACCAAAAAAATTTAAAGACAAACGATTGTTAAAAACGATCTTGAAGCGCCTGCAGGGTTTTCAATCAACAGCCCACTACGGACGTCAAATATTTGGAACCCTCGATACTCACCTCTCAAAACTCATTAGGCCAAACTACTGCCATCTGTTCGGTTCAAATATTGTCGATCAGACACTCGCTGATCGTTTACTTGCCAAATCGATTCCATCGCACAAATCTCCGCTGCCTTCCAAAATTGCATGACCTGGGGAAACAATTTGTATGCACAGGCGCACACAAAAAAATTCCACAAATTTCCATCGCGAGCGAGCTATTCATTGAACAATTTTTACAAAGTGCAGTGTAACCACTGACCGCATGCCACTGCCGCCACACGACACGAACCGAAATTCACGCGAACGCGCGCTGCCGTATCCCGTATAGTCGCTGCCAGTGCCACCGCCACCGCCACCGTCAGCCGCGTCGGTCACTTGACCACCACTAGGGGCTTCTATGGTTAAAAACACAAAATGCCAAACCAAGTCTCCGACCAACCAGTAACCGAACAACAAAAGTAAAAACAAAAACAAAACACTCTCTTGACTATTTCCGTTGGCAGTGAACATCATGTGTTCAACAAAACTGTGCAACGACCACAGAGGACACAGACACGCGCACTCTGCTTGTGTGCGCCAGCCGCTGCGCCAAATGCCGTCATATCAACGCATGCATTTGCGCTCTGCATCTTTACATTCGACAGACAGACAGATACATTCTGACCGGCGCAGTCCATAAATCATAGATCAGCTAGCTCAGCTTTGGAACACCAGCCTGCGCGATCGCGCAGCAACAATGCGAGGAGAGTACGACCATGGCGCATGTGCAGCATGCCAGCTAAGACCACTTAACTTATGCAAATTAACCGTTAGATTGCAGCACATTTGTATGTACCGAGGTCCGAATTAGCTTCCCTGTTTATGCAAATATTTTATGGTCTTCCCGCAGGAGAGTATCTCTATCTTGGTCAGTTTTTTTTATCATCGTTTCTTAGCCTGCAAGGAAGTCGCAGTGGTCGAAGAACTTCTTCTTCTTCTATGGCTCCAGAGATTCCCATCGTTATAGGGACGGAGGCAACAACTGGCGCTGGTGGTTGTGATCTGCTTCCATAGAATGCGTTTATTGATTACTGTCGATCGTGTAACAAAATCGATGGGAAGATCAACTTGAAGCGAAATGTAGCACGAGAACATAGAACGACCAAAAAACTTGTCTTCATGTTCTTCTAGCAAGAATTTTAGAAATAGTTCTTTTTTTTTGTTTTCTCCTGTGTCAAGCCCTCCAGTCATGCGAAATGTGTGTTCAGAGACGAATTTAATTGCCCGGATGATTAATTGGACATTAACATGCATTTTATGGCCCATCATTGTGGCCAAGTTGATGGTAGAATCTATGGATGTTGAGAGATAATCTGAAAGCTAGCCACAGGGCGAAAAGGTTATGGTGGTGACTTTCACTGATCCTCTTGATCAGGTGTGATCAGTCGATGGTTGTCTATATTTTGAAGAGTCTCCCTAGTGTTGCAATACGAAGAAAAAGGTGTTCAAGAAGAGCCAAGTGGAAGTATCCCTCTATCAAGATTTAGGAGACTGAACCTCAATGATCCTCTTGATCAGTTGTGATCATTCGATGGTTGTCTGAGAATTCTCCGTGGTGTTGCACTGGAATCGGAAATGTGGCTAAAAGCCTTAAAACTGCTTGATGCATTGAAACACGAATGTGCTCTCAAATGTACTTTTGAACGATCGACTTGTAGTGAGGAAATTTTGGTCAAAATTTTGTAAAATTTTTGGGAAAATGTTTGGGAGACTGAACATATGGTAGCTTTGTAATGAAAACTAAGCTTGAAGGACTCGTTCTGAAACTTCATGAAGCCTTCGAAAAGTTTCTGACACCATTGAAAAAATAAAATGATCGCAAACACGTTCCTGAAGCATGAGAACTCCAGTTAAATTCCCTACCGAGCTCATCTCTTTTAACACATGTCTTCACTTAGTTTACCTCAAGACAATGAAGACTTTCCCTCCGTCAACAAAGCTATGAAGAATCATTGAGCATTTTGATTGCTCTCCCTAATCCATAACATCAGCAAAGTGATCGTTTCACATTTGCAATTACCAGAGATATGAACGTTCATTACGAGAGCCACCATTATTATTGACCATGATGATGGTAGAGTAGTCCTATGATTCTCGGTGCAATTCATTCACTTCGACATGCGTGCAGCCATCACAATCTAATGCGAAAAAATTATGGTAATTCCCATGCAGCCATATGAGATTGCTTAATTCAAGAGTTGAGAGTGTACGAGAAGGGTCCTCTACTCTGCGATGAATGGCGCCCCCCGGGATCGTTGTATATATGGCTGAGTGGCAATCTGTCTTCAGTGGACTAGACGATCACAGTGGGACATTTGACATCGAAGCAAAGGAAAGGATTTAAGTAGGTACAGTGATCGATGTGTGAAGTCTCTAGGTCGTGACGATCGCGTGACATGGGAATCCCCTCCAGGCAGCAAAACAGGCACATACTGCACCCAAGTTGTGTGCCAAAAATACAACACCCAACAAAAAAAAAAAATCAGCGAAAGGAACGCACACACGAGATTAGTGGAGGCGTTGGCAGATGACTTTTAGTGAATGATTTATCGCCAAGTGAATGTTGATTAATTGAATAATAGCAGTTGGTGTGGCGACCAATTGAAAGGATTCAACAGGGGCTACCATGGTTACTCATCCAGTCGTTGGTGGATTCATTCATTAAATGAAAGTTTCAATTCCCACACGGGTATAGAAGGACGAAATTCATTTAACTCTCGACAGGTCAGCTGGGTAATGTTTCTTTTACGTTACCAGAAAATATCAACAAGACCAAAAGCTAAGTCTCAACACTGAGTTATAGCGCACACTCGTGTCCACGTACCTGGTACTACCTGTCCTACCGAACATGCTGGACATCATTCACAGGCAATTTGGAGGTAATTAGTACCAAATACATTTTAATGTCCAGCTATGATGTAAACGGGATGTTTTTTCGCACCCAACCTTATATACTCTACTCAAGCCAAAGAGCGCGATGTGTTACAAAATCTTTCCTCCTCATCGTCGCCATAATTAATTAGCATAAAGCTGGACAGGTTCTCTGTTGTTGTGTTTTTCCTTCGTCTTTTTTTAGTCAGGTGGAAGTTATATTGGCAAACATTCGTCTTTTTCAGATCGAGCTTCAGGCCCTAAACGGGCGCCCAGGGAATGTTTACCGTCAGACACTCAGCAGAAGCTGTTTCTTGTCTCATGTTTTGTGTATTGTTTCCCCTTTCTCTTGGGTCAAGGAGAAGTGAAAAATAATTTTAATGAGTCAATGTATTTCGAAAGCATTAAGAACCTTACTGCATGTTCTTGGAGGACGAATCAATGCCGCAAACCTTTTGAGGAAAGCCCCCGGGTAGAATTCCACACTCAGACTCTTGTTGCTGTGGTAATTTATGGTTTATGACTTGTTGCTTAGATTAATTATTATTATTGCAGCGTTCTTTTATGCCATCAATTTCTGTGATTTGGTAAGCCACTGGCCAACAATGTTGTCTGAGTTCGAATGGCAGAAGTTGTTCCAGCAACGATAAGGCACACGGGTCATGTGAGGGTGATGTAGAGAAGACATAGTATTTAATTCGATGCTTCATCTGGCGAAGTAATGACTTTTTATGACAAGAAGATGTGCATGTCTCTGATAGGGGAACAATAAAAAAGAGTAGTTTATGACTCTTGTAAACATTATGTAAACACACAAGAACTGCTGCATTTATTGACATGATAAATTTAGCTTAGTATTAAGGCAATAGCTATGATGGAGAACGTAATTGAGATTGTATAAGTACCTACTCCAGTGCGAGGATTATTTTGAAGGAATCAAATAGACAGAAGATTCAAGAAGCTGAAGTCTCTTCAAAAGTCTAATGGAATGAGCTTATGAGCGGTTTTTTTGTATGGCCTTCTATATCTTAACTTGACCTTATCTTTGGACTTGACTACCTTAAAAATTTTTAAATACCTTGCAACCTGTGGGTAAATAGGGATGTCCCCATACTTCCAATTTTCAAAAGGAGGTGCTGGTGATACAAAAGAATTAGAATCCATTTGCTTAACTCCAATCTTCTTCACCTTTTCACTTCAAAGAATTTTTTAATTTATTATTAGTTGAGAAAGGTTGAACTCAAATCAGCATAATTTTGAAATTTCGAATTCAACTGAAAGAAGACCTCATTTTCTGTCGTACTCTTTAGGAGGAACAAGTCATCTGTGTGCTACTGTGTACAGACTCGCTATCAGAGTATCATAACTTATCGGTCCATTGAAGTAAAAGCTTTTAAATTTTCAAATTTCCATCGGAATCGACAAAAAATTGAATTTTTAATGAAACTAACCGGAAATATATTGTTCACATTGTTTTTAATATTCTTCCACAGCAAAAGTAAGATGTAGCGATCAGTGGCGTAGATAGGGGGGGGGGGGGGGGGGGGGGGTTAAGGGGATATGCCCCACCCCCCCATTGGGATCGATAATTGTTCAACATAACCAGTCATGAACCAAAAAGTTAAAGAAACACAATGTGAAATTTAGTAGCTACTTCCAACGTGAATTAAGTCTTATTAGTACTCACAGGATTGTACATTCTATATTTTCATTCTACAGGGAAAATACAAAGTCAATTTCATCTGAAAGAAATTATTATTTCGGCAAACCCCCACAATCTTTTGAATTTCATTTTTTATATCGATTTTCCACGACTGGAATGAATTAAATCTCTTCTCTTAAAATCTCTAATACAGCAGTCTACCAAACATTACTGTGTTAACAATCCAAGTGATGTTCTTGCAAAGCTTATAGTGGAAAATCTTCAAAATTGTGATCTGGCCATTTCTTTTTTGATCGGCCAAGGGTACGACGGAGCAAGCAATATGTCTGATCGATACAATGGTGTTCAGGCAATTAATTATTCGCCAACAATTTGCTTCGGATGCTCTGTACGTCCATTGTGCAGCACATTCTTTGAATCCTTGCTGTGTCTGTTTCCAGCTAAATGCCAGCCATTAGAAACTGCCTAACCACAATTGAAGCAGTTGACAATTATTTCAATCTTCACAAAAAAAAGGCTTAATCTGACGCGATGGATCTCAAAATATAAAGCAGTTGAAGATTTTGAGAAGCTATTTCCGTTTGTGTTCGAGACTCTTGACCAAATAAGAACATTGGAAATTGACGCAAGGAACTTAAAAAACGCTTTGGATTTCGAGTTTTTGATTAGCTTAAAGGTTCAAAGTATGGTTTAATAACTCTTGTTGTCAATAAGTCGTGAGATTCATAGAGCGAATTTAGACTTGGTAAAAGCTAATAATCTCACCAAAGATTTAAGGGATCAATTAAAAATTAAACGGGCAGAACATGACTCATTTTCGAAAGTGTTTGAAGATGCAAAAAAAAAAATTGCAGAAGTCCTTGATATTGACGTTAAACATAAGAGAATAGTGACCCGACAAAAGAATAGTTCGAACCCTTCGGTTCCAAGTACAGAAGAATATTTTCTTGTTATAAAATCAATCCTTTTCTCGATTTCTATGTAATGAACCTTGGAGAAAAATTTACAAACCATGAAAACATACTAGAAGGGTTTTCGGTTCTTTTCAAGGATTCTTCGTCTGAAATATACAAAGCAGCTGAAAAATTTAATGAAAATGTTGAGTCTTCTGTACTTGAAGAATTAAAAACTTGGAAGAGATATTTGATCCGAAGGAATAATACCTACTTCCTCTAAGAATTCATTGGAAGCGCTCGATTGCTGCCCCAAAGAAAAATTTCCTAACATATATATACCATATACATATATATCTTCTAACAGGATATTAGCTACACTGCCCGTTTCAATGTCAACTCCCGAAAGAAATTTCTCCTAAAAACAACACAAAGAAGCGTGATCAACGAAGTGAGATTCTTAAAAATCAGTCTTTTTTTATGAACAATAAAAAGGACAGAATTATAAGGATTTTATTGTATGATAAATTTCTTAAATTAATATTATTTCGCATACATAATGAATTCAATGAAGTCTTATTACCTATTTGTTTTTTTTTTTAATTATTAAATCTTTTAAAGAAATGAGCGAACTAGGTTTATCCCCCCCTTAGCCCAAAGCTATCTACGCCACTGGTAGCGATAAAAGCATCCAAAGAATGCTGCTAGTTTTTTTTATGTTTTGGACAAAAACACATTGTTAGGGTTCAAGAACTAAGAGTTTCACTGGAAATTTGGAATCATGTGAGTCAAGAAAAACTGTCGTCTTTTTCAAAGCAAACTATGTGTTTGTCTCAGGAATGTATTAATCGTCAATTAACCCTGCCCAGTTCAATTATTATTTTACTTGCTTCTAATTGTAACCATAGCGTTTTGGGTGGACGAAAAATGCGACCACTTCTTGTGCTATAAGTATCAGTATTAACTGTCGATTTAGATTCATTACAATCTTTTGACGTTTTGGAACCCGAATCATATACAGATTCAATATTCGGCTGTGAAGATACTGCCGATGATATGGGTTCATCCACATTCATGTCAGGATTCAATTCTGTGTTAATATTTTCAGACCCATCTTTTCCGGGTGCTAAAATTTTATCTTTTAAATTGTCAAAATTATCTTTTACTTCTTTATTTGGCATGTTTACATTTTCTTCAATTAACAATTCACTTGTGTCAGATTCTTTATTTGATGTCTTAACAATAAACCTACGATTTCCTCTATAAAATTTTTAAAATAATCTTTCTTTTATTAACAATACCAGTAGCAGTCCCATTCTTTTGTATTTTTTTTTTTTTTTTTAATATAACACTTTCCCCAATATTTAGGGAAGGTAATGATTCAGCGTTTTTATCGAAATGGTTTTTTGGTGCTGTTTCCTCTTTTCTATTTTACTTTGAACACTCACATTGTTTCGAAAAAGCAATGAACCAGAAAATGGTAGCTTTGTTTTCATTATTCTTCTAAAAAAAACTCGGATGGTGTATAATTCATACTGGCTATTGGTGTGGAATTGTATTCCAAAATTCTGTGTTGGAATTGGTAAGTTTTGCTCGCTTCGTTTTCAAATATTCTTGGTTATAGCTACCCCTTTTTCAACAAGCCCATTGCTTTGGGCATATCGGTAACTTGAGAATTTTAAGACAATACTGCATTACTTCTCAAACATTTCAAATTCATATGAATTGAATGGACTGTTGTCACATTTGATAATTGAATGGAAACTAGCAATATTAAAAGTACGCGAAAAAGCTTTAATAATATGACTTGTAGTTTTCCGGCAAAAATAAAATTTGAACATGAATCAATCAAGATCACGTAATCCTGGCCGGCATACTGAAACAAATCCATCGCTGTTATGTGGAACGGGTATTCAGACGAAATTTTCAGCAATATGAAAAAGGCGCAGGGAAATAAGTCCCCGGGAACTAGGTCCACATGGGGACTTAGTTCTAGCTTGGTCTGTTTTTTTAAAGTGGAGTTATTTCCCGCACAAGGTGGGAACTAAATGCTTCTTAAAAATATGAACTAAATTCACTTCTTAAATTAAAATTGATTCCCACACAAGGTGGGAGCTAAGTCCACTTTCTTCTGAGAACCTTGAACACAATTTAAAATAGGAAGGCTGAATTTACTCTTGGGTGAAAGTAGATAAGAAAAAAAATATCTACAAGGCTGTCCTTGACCAAAATAAGTCAAAGCTTGCCTCCAAGATATCGACTTAATTTAATATCAGTGAACGAATTTTTAATTTTCCTGGCAATATTTTCCCGCTACGATCTTAGATTCTCTGCCTTTACGGTCATTCAAAATCGTATAAGAAAAAAATTCCCACAGAAGGGATATGGAAAAGATCGCCAAGGAGATTAAAATTTTTTAAGTTTAAGTTTAGTTTTTATGTTTACACATTCATCATAGTTTTTTTCTTTTATAATAGGTTTTTTCATTCCTTTAAATTTTGGCCACAAGTAAATCATCGCAAATGTACAATCATTTGCTTTCATTTATTGAACGAAATCTTTTCAAATTTCATGCAGCATCATTTTCTTCACCATCTTCTTTTTTAATGGTGTGGTGTTGGTGTACAGCGCGATGCAGCCTATGTTTCTGTGCAACTCAATGCGAATTTAAACCACATAGATTTTAAGAAATTTAGTTCCCACCTTGCGTGTGAAATAATTCCACTTTTAAAAAGGACTTTGTTCCCGGTAGGTGAGAACAAAGTCCCCATGTGGACCTAGTTCTCGGGGACTTATTTCCCTGCACCTATGAATAACACCTCACGCTTGATAAGTCACTAAATTCCAGGTTATCTGACAACTGAGCACGTGAAAGGAAGTCAGCTTCTAACATTTGCTTGCCAGGTTTATAAACTAGTTCCATTTCCATCAAGGGATACTTTAACAAAAACATAGATAGTCCTTGCAATCGTGAAAAAACATCATCAATGTCGCGTTTTATTGGTACCTTTAGCGGTTTATGATAAATTTCAATTACAAAATCACGTCCATATATAAAAAAAAAAATCAAACCGTTGACATGAGCTACTGCTAACAGTTCTTTTTCGATTTTCTTTTTGTGTTTGTTCTGACTTACTTGATGTTCGCGATGCGTATGCTATTGAGTGACCATCCTGGACTTAAACACAACCTAAACCATTTTCAGATGCATCCGTTTGAACAGTTGCCGGTTTATTTGGGTCATACACTGCAAGAACTGGGTCGTATGCAATAATATTCAGTTGATTTTTCATTTCTGATTCATGGTTTAGAGCCGTTTCGAGTTGAATTACGAAGAGCTGCTGTCTTTTGTGATAAATTTGGTATAAATTTCCGTAAATATATATAAAAAGACCTAACATTCTCAAAACATCATACTTGATTTCAGGCCTTTTGAAATTTACAATTGCATCGCGGTATGCTCCTGGTGACTTTATATGCCCGTTTTCTAAGATATACGGGGTATATAACCGGAACTGAAGGACAGCTTCTTGTGGATGAAGACGAAACAATATTTTGATGGCCTTTGAACGAATAGATCCATCGAAAGAACTTTTCTACAACTGCACTTTACTCAATGGAAGTATCCGACATTACAGTCTAACAAATTAGTGATGCAATTGAGAACTCCAGAACAGACAAATGTGTTGGGCCAGACGAAGTAACAACTGAGATTCTATTGACAACCAAGAGATTTAATATGGGCGATCAGCTGACCAGATAACTCTCATGTAAGGTTCATAAAGTTGGTAAGACTGTATGCCAAAAGTATGAGAGTAAATAGACGGAGATGAAAATGCTTTGTGAGATAGCAGAAGCAATAGAGATTGATGGTAGTCCTCAGACCAAAGCAATCACAAACAAACTCAATGACATCAACAATTGATTTGCTTTAGACATGGTCCAAACACAAATCCGGGAAACTTGCACACGGCTCCAGAGGTCAGTGCAGAGTGGCGTAAATCACTGGTGTCAGACGTACAGGTAAGAGACTTATGATTATTTTGAGATGACGGTAATCACAGAACCCTTTGAGATATAGAAGAGGAATGACATAACGGGGGAGTGAAGCGGATTAAGTTTTCCTCTCGAAATTGTTAACGGCAGAGTGATGTTTCAGTGAGGTCCAAATGAACACCATGGAGTATTCCAATTGTGCTTCAGAAAAAGCTAAGAGAACAGAACGAAACTGACTATGTATTGAAGTACAAATCTTTCAGGAAACCAATTGGAATTGGAGAAGTATAAGTACTGAAGCCGTGAAAAGAAGGCTTAAAAAGAGAAAACAAAAAAATTTGGAAAAATATGATAGAGTTTTGCAATGGATGAATGATTCTTTTGAGATAGTTCTTATAAATCATAATGCACAATGAAGTAGGTGTAACCTGTCGGTGAAACAAAATTGAATCCAAATGCTAAATGCCTGTGCCTTGTCAACGCCAAACAATTGAAAAACAATAATGTATCGTTTTCATGATCTTCCTAGCTGAGTGCGATCCCTTACATCTCATGTGACGTTATCTTTGGTCAGAAGCTCTTCCAGGTATTTCCAAATTAATTCTACTGAACTAACTTCGACTGCCGTAAGAGCAAAGCAGTGTTTTGTATGGTCAACAACTTAAAGAAAATTTATTTCTATAATGTCTTTTGTATTTTTATTGAAGTCATAAGGGTGTCGCAGTCGAGTCTTTCACAGAGAACATTCCACAATTCGCTATATTCTTAAGTTGTGCGAAGACATTTTGCTATCGAAGGAATATCGCTGGTATTTTTTTAAATAAGGTCAACTTCGAATTGCGTTAAATGAAGCAAATTTCCCACGAATTTCCCAGTCTAAGATTGAAGAGAACCTTTATTATACAAAGTCAAGCTGATAAGTACGATCAACTAAAAATCACCCGCGCTGCAGTTCATTTAAGGCTTTACAACATATAATTTATTACGTCATGTTGCGGCTCCCATCTAAAAGCTAAAAACAAAAAGCAACTTCACCAGTAGATGGTATTCAAATGACTGGCTTAGAGGCTTTCATCAAACAACATCCGTCCACCTGATGTGAATTTATGAACTCTGATTGACTTTCTTAGATCTTACATCTACCCAGAGTGGCCACAAATTGCATATATCTTGTCTGCGATCCATGTTCCAAACTGGCCATTAAAATCTGCCGATGATCGGTTCCAAGCGAAATGGACAGAGGCAGCATTTATAAAAAAATGAAAAAAATAGTAAACGAAAGATCTATGTTAGTGCGTTCGGCGGCCTTAAGACCTTCACTTTAAATTCACTGTGTAGCAATAAAATTCCTTTAGCACACTGTGTGTGCACTTCACTGTCCCCCTTTCCCTCTCTCTCTCCCTCTTTTTTCGCTGTCCGCCTGACCCGGTTTGTATGTTACCTAGTTCCTACTCCCCCCTAGGATCATTTTCATTTATGGTCAAAGAGCGCAATAATAATTTGCATGTTATGTGTAAAAAACTGCATTATTGCTGTCATGTGTTTTGTAAAGCCAGCCAAAAGGATTCCGCGCTGAGTCGAATGATTGCACGCGCACTGCCATGCCATACCAGCCAATGCGAAAAAAAGAAGAAGAAGAAATAAAAGCAAAAAACATTTAAAAGATACTTAGATACATTTAGCTAAGAGATTCCTATCTATCTATGGCAGAATATGTGTTTTCTAGGTTTGGACCAGCGATGCGCACCAAATGACCGGCTATTACACCTAGTCCAGAGTGTGTAATCGAGGTGGACCGCACAGCGGAAAGATAGATTTACAAAACAAGACAAGAAATGAATAGATTCGAACAGAACATACACGTGTGTGCCTGTGTGTGTGTGTTTGTGTGATCCCGATGATCATGCAATTAAGAGATCATGTTTTGCAAACATGATGCTTCTTGCGATTCTGCTATGGAGTATGATGAAGTTCCGCATTTGATTTGGTTACACTAAACTAAATTGGCATTCAATTTGCGATGGAAAATAATTTAATTCAACGGATGACTGTGTGGCTTGAATATATTAAAATGGCTGAAGAGAGTAAGAGAGGACTCAATGGTGTGGATTTGTGTATTTAAGGATGAGGGACGCCTTCTGTTTGCATGCGAATTCTTAGGTGGTCGTTTTGTTTGGAGATGTTTTCTTAAAGTCCGTTTTCAAATGGCGGAACCAGGAAGTCTTGAGGTGGTGATGCGATGGTGTGTTGTGATTAGAAAATAGATTGAAGAGGAAAGAGGCCTCGGAATTATGAGTTAAATAAGTAATTTTTCCAAAAAACTGATTAAGACCAATGATCGGAGAAAGCGGTTCCTCCCAGGTGCTGCTTCATATCCCTTTTTCACGATAATCCCCTCTGCTGCTTGTGTTTCCCCATCGGAATGTCTCCTTAGGTTTATTTTATTTATTGCTGGTTGATTCAAGCTTCCTTAACCCTTTACCGCATACGAAGCCAAATATGGCTTTAGCTTTTTGTATCCTTTTTTCTGTTCTCTGTCACATGGAAAAGATCGAAATACAACACGATCCTCTTCTTTGTATTTCTATGAACACTTAACAGTAGTTTTTTTGTGTGTGCGACAGCAAAGAAGTATGCATTTCGTAATCAAAGGTCAGCCGGTCGGTCCGGTGTATTGAAAACGGAAGTGTAGAATATATTAATATTTTGAGTGTTAGTTATTGCTATTGCTTGGTAAGTAAAATGAAATCAAAAATATATTTTTGATTAAGTGTCAAATTGCGCATGCAATGAACCAATTTTTTATTGAAAAAAATGATTAGGCTGGTCTTGGGAGAGCAAAAGGTACGGAAGCCATATTTGGCTTCGTATGCAGTAAGGGGTTGCAAATTTACATATTTTGTTGATTTTTTATTTTTTTTTGGTTGAAAGATTTTTTGACATTTGCTACAATAGCCCGAATTTGCAGGTCCATTTATTCAAAAATGTACTCTTACCACTGGGTACCGTGAGGCTCAACAAAGTTCCAAATTCAAAAATGCCGATTGAAGAGCTGAAAAAAGGAGGATGTAGAAGCATGGTTGAAAAACCGGCCACAATTGATGGAGTCAAATTGAGCTTGGTTCCTTGGTTTGACAACAAAGTTGTAAGCATGATGTCACCGTATGTGGCAGCGAACTAATTGTAGAAAGACGCCGTTATTTTAGAAAGGATAAGCAATACAGAAATATTTCCGCTCCTAAATCTGTCAAAGTTTACAACAAGTAGGTACATGGGTGGTGTCGATTTGTTAGATTCGATGCTTGGACTACACCGTATTCCTTTGTGATCCAAGAAATGGTACAAAGAATATTTTTTCATGTGATACGACTTATGTATAGTGAGTGCATGGATCATCTGACGACGTTGGGAACGACTTCCACTTACCGCTTTTTGATTTCAAACTTGCTGTTGCGGAGAACTTATGCAAGGCTGATAAGATGGCTTTGAAAAGACGCGACCGACCATGCAGCTCACTTAGTTATGCAAGTTGCTACTTCTGAGACTATTAGAACTCCAACATCAAGTCGAACCACTCCAACCATTACAACACCGACAACCACCCTGAAAAGACAGCATCTTGCAAGGCATCAAGACTTTCCTCTTTCTTCGGTACGTTGTGATAACTATGGTAAATCGTCAAATTTGCCAAAATAATTGTAATGGACGTTCGTTTACATTTTGTCAAAAATGTGGAGTTGCTCTATGTTATAATGAAATTAGAAATTGATTTTCTCAGTTCCACGGTTCATAATCTTTGAAATAATACTTAAGTTATTTTCAATACAATAAATTATTTTGTTTTGTTTTCAAATGAAAAGTTTTTATCTTTTGTTATTTTTTTCATAACCTTCTTGCAATGAATTGTTTTGCTATGTTTTTGAATTGAAAATATTTATTTCTTACTATTTTCTTGAATTCTTCTCGTAAAGTGAATAAATAAAATTTGTAAGATTTCTAACACCTTACTGCATACGAAGCCAAATTTGGCTTTTGTTCTTATTTTTTAAACAAATTAACTTTTTTGTGTTTTTTTAATGCAGAATGTTTTCAAACAGCACTAAGAACCCATAAAAAAAGATTTTGATTTTTTTTGACCGCTGAGATTAATTCATGCGGTAAAGGGTTAAGATAAAAACTTTAACCCATTACTATTATAGAGGCTGACCAATTCATTCCCCATTCGTATTGTGCGGTTCGAAAAGATGTCAGAGTTTGAAAGGCATTCTTATTTGCTGGTTTAACTGTTTTCAAATCTAAGCCAACAGCAACAAAGTTTGTTACAATTAATTGTTTTTCCACAAAGCTCTCTACTTCCTCTGCAATAAAATTTGTTACAATTCCTTGCCTTTCCACGAAGCACCAGTCATCTTACCTCTCTCTTCCAAGGCACTACACACTTCCTTTGGTGGATGCCTCATCAAAAACCCGCCTCTCAATCGTTTCTCGTATTTCATTTGTTATCAGTAAATTAAAATTGGCACTTAATACGTTCCAAATCAGGTACTTCGCACCAGCGAAAGATCACGAAATGTCATGCACACCATCCCACACGACACCTTACAAATGAACAAATCGAAGGCAACAACGGGCCCGATACGAAAAAAAATGGCAAAAATAAAAATAAACCAGCAACACACATTCACACGAGTTTTCTTCTTCGGCAACACTAAGGACACGATAACAGTCACCAGCCGATAAGGTCCTGATCATGTAAGTACATTAAATTAACAACCAAACTCTGTGAAGAGAGCTGAGCTCTTCTGTCAGCTCAGGCTGCAAAAGTCTTATCAGCTTGTGTGCCAAATGACTGTGTGTGTTGATATGACCACGGTGTATAATACACATTAAAACTCTCAATTTTACAAAATGAAAACAAGTTAATAAATAATCGCTCACCAAAACAACACAAAAAAAAAAAAAAACATTCCAAGATAGAGCTGGGTATGGGTATACCCAGTTCGCATATATGATCCTCCGGGAACGTCCTCAATATACAAAATGCAATCATTGACAGCGACTGGCGGCCTGGTGTGGCGTTATCACTATGATTCCCAAGGCGTTAAATTTATTAAAGTAACAAACAAAAACAAAAAATAAAAAAAAATCGTTTTTTAAAGTAGCTCTCGCACGCTGATGATGATGAAGAGACACACCAAAGCCAAAGAAAACTGGTATCCAGAGCTGTGTGTCGCGCCTGAAGTGTGTCGTCGGACATATTTCAACAAAAAATGAAATATTATTCTGTGATTAATTGCCCCGACCACAAGAGTTGGATGGGCTGGATGTAATACAACCTTCGGAGTTTGTTTTAATGAAGAGCAAATATGATGCACAGTGATATTGCTTGGCGGTGTTTCTATCGATGTAGAGGTATTCGTTGCTTCGTTATCATTTAATAAAAAGTCTCACCAGAGGTAATTCTTCAAGCAAGGTACAAGAGTAATAACGAGTATGACTGGCGGAAATATCATATGAGCCTTACAGTATCAGTAACCGCTAGGTTTATTTTTGCAGAAGACTCAAGAGCCCAACATGGACTTTTATATTCATGAAGAGTCTTTAATCTCTAGTGAAGGCCCTCAGTTGTACGCCAGGGTTGGTTCGCATATAAAAAGAGTTTGGAGTTTGTTCTTTTGTCCTACATCATCAGTTATTTTTCTCTGTAGATTGCTTATAGTGCGGTGTAATGATTTTGGATTTAATCTATTCTTGGTGTATGCTTATCCAATAAAAATAGTGTGTCCGCCGAAAACATACTCATCTCTGAAGTCCTGTAACAAAACTTTTAACGCACCTGCCGACAACACAAAGATCGATTGGCAGTAGCAAGGGATTGATTGCATCTCTTGTTAAGATATTCAAAAACTTGCTCGTGAGAAAATAACATCACATAACAACTCGAAGCCTTACTAAGTACTTCATTAACACATTCGCTGTGCAAATTAATATTCAAGGTTTGTAACTCAGCTCTTTTGTTTTCAATCAAATAAATGCTGAAGGTCACGTGTAGCTTCATACCATTGCATTGACTGCTTGACTTTTACTTACAGTAAAGCTATTATAGGCCTTTGAATTGCCTGGCAAGCCATTTACTTGCACCCATTCAAAGCTGCGCCAATGCCAAGCCCTTAATTGGCTCCTAGAAATTGTTTCTCAGCATGTGACTAAGAGATGTTTTGCTGAATTGCCTGCGTCCCAATTCCTTGATTCTCTGGTAAGCAAATTTTGACTCTGTTTCACTACGACTTTCTGTTTAAATGACAATTTGGTTTTAGCCCATCAACGAATGATTTATACCAAATAAGTGAATCCAATCTGCCTTGCTGTTGCTTCATTTTTTTTTTACCAAATTCCTCTGCAGGTACACTACTTGAACATCACTGACTGTAAGTGTTAAATAACTCGTTGTATCATTTTGAAGGTGACAACCACCAGGTATACAAGTGTAAAAAATAAAACAAAACATTACCGAACATCCCCATGGTCATTGGGTATTATATTGAAATGATACTTCATCTTCAGCGGTGTCGTATCTTCTTCTTCAGGGATTGCAATAAACAAGGCTTTTTGAATGATTTAAATGGGAAGTATTAATTTGTCTGTGAAGCTGAACTTACCTTTTATTTCATCTTCATCAAAGCCCTGGCTATTGGCGGGACTCATGCGCAAAGGGCATGAGAGATATAGCCACTGAAAAGTTGTTTCGGGTAATACAAGTAAATACTCGTACGTTATGATGCGCTGGACATCTACTGATTTCAGATTTAAAAAAAATGTGATGATGATAGCAAAAATGGTTTAAAAATGATGCTTTGAGGAAAAATCATTCACTGTTTGAAAGTTTGGTTTAGGCTAAGGATGATCTGAAGAATAATAGAGTGTGAAGTTAAAACCTGAAGTAATGGAATTGGCTATAAAACGTTCGAAGTCTGAGTTCTGTTCTTTGAAGACCACTTGTCTCAGTTTAATGTTTTCTTAAGAAGTAATGAATTTTCTTTAAAAAAAGCCTTTCTGTATAAATATGCAGCCATGTGGCATTTATTTCAAAATCTCTTACAAAGTAGGACCAGAGTCTTATAAGTTGTTGAAAGCCTTTAAATTATTATTAGAATTTTAATTTCAATTTTGATTATTACTAAAGCTATGGACACATTTAATCATTAATAAATTTAAAACGAAGAGGAAAGAAAAGATAATATAAGTTAGTAAATTGTTATTCTCAGTGATCTTCCAAATAGTTTAAAAATAACGATTTAAATCTTCTTGTGCTTCTCACACTTATGGGCAAGGAGTTCCAAAGGCGAATAACATGGATAAAAAATTGACGCTCAGTAATGAAAAATTTGGGGCGAGGTAGTATAATAGCAAATGACCTTGCTGAATGAGGGAGATTCAGCTTACTGTATAAATAATCAGGCTATTTTGTTTGAATGATTTCATGTAGATAGCTATGTGATGGAAAATTTACTACTACAACCAGAAAGACGAGCAGCAAATGTGTAAACGTCGTGGTGGTCATAGCGACGTAGATTATAGACATAGCGAGAGATGTTTTTGTAGGAAAGAAAATTCGAGTGACTTGGCGAGCACGGAGACTTCCATTAACTTTACCAATTGCCTTAACCAGGTGGTCTCACCATGTGAAGGAACGATTGAAACCCAATCCATGGTTTCTAGCATTGCTAACGAAATTGATTGTTTCGTTTTCAAGAGTCAATGAACTTAGGACTGATAAATCAAAAATTTTGCGATCGATAGGAAGGACTATTGATTTGGCAGGGTATACACAAAAATAGTTTTTCTTAGACCAATGTGAAATGAAAAGGAGGTCCTCATTTATTAATTCAACAGCATCATTCTTCTCCCCAAAAGGTCTACTTATCGGAAGCTAAACACCACCAGCGTAAAGGAGAATCAGACAGTATTTAACTACTGAGAAGAGAATTGGGCCAAGAATGGATCCTTGTGACACTCCAGTTGAAACATTGAGAAAGATTGATGATTGACCATTGGCCACCACGCAATGTTGCCTTCCAAAGTATGAAAGAATCAATTTGCTGGATTCCAAAGAAAACCCAAAGAAATTACGTAGTTTTCGACATAGAAATGAATGGTTACCAGTGTCAAAAGCCTTCGAAAAGTCTAAGAGCGTAAGTAGTGTCATTTAAGCTCTGTCCATTACAGTTCTTATTTCGTCCGTAACACAAAGCAAAGCGGATTTAAAGCTGCACTTTTGTCTAATACCAGACTGGCAGGTAGTAAACAGATTGCTGATCCATAGATATTGATGAATCTGCTTCAAAATGGTTGTTTCGAAAGCCTTTGAGAGAAACGGGAGATTAGCTATGGGCCGGAGCTCCGTCGCAGTACAGGTTTGCTTTTTTAAGAATAGGGATAATTTTAGCCTTCTTCCATTCTGAAGGAAACTCAGATGTGGTTAGAAGGCAATTGAGTATATGACTTATACTTCATTTTATAACTTAACAAAGTTAGGTTCCATTAGGTCAAGGTCAGTAGCATTCGATTTAATTGATACTATAGCCTCAACTATGTCGTCTTCTCGTATGCTTTTAAAACTCTGCGACCAGTAGACACATGTTGATTCCTCGTCGATAGGTGTAAGAATGTCAAAAGTTTGTGGGGTGGAGGTGAACTTTTTGTTGAGAGCATCACAGTCGATGTCATAAGCAAGTTTCGTAGATCGGTTCCCAATACACGATTTCACACAGGCATTTCCATAATTTTTTCCCAGTAACTAATAGGCGAACCATGTGTTCGTAATAAAGCCTTTTTGGTTTTCGGATCATAGCGATCACTTGATTACGAAGCTAGTAGTACGATTTGCGGAAGTACTCCAATTTAAACCGTCTCCATAGACTGTGAGCGGCATCTCGTTTTAACATTAGAGCAGAGATGTCGCCATTCAGCCAAGGCGTAGATGAATGTTTAATACGACGGGCTTTTAATGGGACCTGAACATCAAAAGGTTAATTGATGTTATGCCTTAAGAAACAGACTTGTTCATTTTCGTTTTGCATAAGATCGATTGAGTTCCAATCTCAATCTTTGAAGTCTCTATATTAAAAACTATGCTGATCAACCCGACAAGCAATATCCAAACTTAGATAAACTAAATCATGCTTAGAAAAGCCATTTGCCAGAAGTTTGGTAAGCATTACCCAAACAACATCGCCAGCAAGGTATTCCTCTCTTAACAATTCAGGAAGTTAAGCCATACTTTGGGTCGCAGTTCGCGAACACCTAAGACTGAGAAGAAACGTTCCATCTTTCTTTCCGGAATACACAGCCTACTGTTTGTGAATTCTAGATTTGTTAAATATAGTTCAATCTTCACCCTCTTTGTCTGGGCCACTTGAATGTCAAGAATTAGGTCTCGATTATAGTTCAAAAAGGAGTGTAAGAAAAGACATAAAAAAGAACAAATGCCTTCATTCGACTTCCATCGAGTAAATAAAAACTTCCTGTAAGGCATATCAAATCCTTAGATGTACAAAGTCTCAGAATTTGTTCGAGAAAACAAGTCATGGAACAAAAGATTGTTAATAAGTAGATCGATTGAACAGCAGCCAGTTGGAACCGAGTTAAGCTCACATTCGACGTGACATAATCTTTCACATGATACCCTGACTGATATCTTAATCTTTCATTCTCATTCCTCTCCTCCCTCTCACTCTCTTCTCTCATAAGCAAACGAGTAATTTATTTTGGGGGAGAAACCAGCAGCAAACAAATCGACGAACTCCGCTACGCGCATATGAAATTCCAAGAGTTCACACATCTGAGCTGACACTAATCCCCCGGCGGGCTGCATATGTGTACTTATATTCAAAACTTGGTCCGGCCATAATGCCCTCAACCGATACAATGACGAAACCACCATGGGAATCGACCGTAGTAACTGACTGAGTATGAGATGCAAATGAGTTCATCAAAATTGCATCGGCAGCTGAGATTCGTTGAGACAAGTGGCATGATCCGAGGTGAGTTGAGTAGAGTGCTCAATCAATCAGCAGCCTCGCATAAGAACCGGTAGAGGTGCGCTTTGTGCAAACACAAAGTTGAAACAAAAACAAAACAAAGAAAAAAAACAGAATGTCCCCCGCGGGTTTAATGGAGTCCGGCTGTCAGTCAATTTTGTCAGATTCAGAGATGATGCAGGCGGGGGTATACCTACATGTTGCCTCCTGCTGCAGGAGCGTTCCGCAGATTGAATTCAAATCCAATAGCCAATTTACACATCGTAAACAGGGATGAGTGCAGTGCTAATGGTGTGTGCATGAGGAGGTTCCAACACCAACTGTGACGTGCTTCTGCCGGAATGGAAATTAATGTAATTTTTCTAGATGCAAAACGTTGGTTGATGTGTGCAATTATCCCGCGGTGGCGGAACAAATATTGAGCTGGACCATCAGGCTGTGGGAGCTGACAAGAAAGCTATTTAGTTGAACCATCTGGGAAATTGGTTATTAAAATGTGTTCTTGGATAGCTGTTAATGGTTTTTCCAGAAAGCGGATATGGGAGGCACTTTCTTTCAGTGACTTTAGTAGTTCAAATTACCTCAGACTCGAAGGAGATTGTTATAAAGGAATGTAATAGCTAATTGATTCTAAATTTTGTTAGTTTGTAGACTCGATGGGAAGTAGTCCTTAACCGCGATTGAGAACTAGCAGCGGCAAGTGAGAGCATAAACGTCAATGGTTCTGGTTTTGGTCATCATGACGCGTCAACCTGAATGTAGGAAATAGCTTTAGCACTGAACTGGACTATTTCCTGAACAAATATTCCTATTTTCAAGTCAGCGCTCCCCATAGTCTTTGTTGGGGTTTTCGGTTGGGCGCCATTTAGTAAACTTTCTAATTTAAGCCCACATCTCCGTAATTTTAAGAAAGACTGGGCATCTGAAAGCATCCGCAAGCAAACCAATGATCATATCAACTCTGTATTTAATCCCCGTATAGGCCGGTGTCAGTTAAGCTTGAGTGAGCTACAATTCACCTTCAGTCTTAAGAAAATGACATAATTTACATCTAGGCTATTATCAAAAGAAGAACCTTTTCAACTAGATAATGAGCTAGTAATCCATCTGAACAAAGCTTCTTCTACAAGACAACTTCTCGTTTGCTGTTGGGCGCCATTTACTTAAATTTTCACATTTTTACCTGAATTTTGCTTCAAAATAGATAAAGTTGTAAATCTTCATAGCATCTGCAACAAGTCAACAACTTAACCATGACTGACTTAACGAGCTCCACTCTTGGCAGTCTTACAGTCACTTAGCTCTTCAATCACAAAATTGCCTTCAAATTCACGCCATTAATTCTCAAGTAGCCACAGATAGGCATTTATCGCATCAAAACAAACGTCCCAGCAATTACCTTATTGGCCGATAACCTTTGACACATACTAGACAGGATATAACAAACGTGAGGAGCGACCACCACCGTAATAAATACCATCTCCATGTTGTTATCTTAACCAGAAGGCACAAATTGTTTGGCGGCTGTATGAGATGCACTCTCTCACCAATAAGACAAACGAATACCGCTGTGGATTTCAAATTTGAAAAATGACAAATCGCATCCGCGATACAAGCGGAGGAGGATGATTCCATAAGCGATGGCCAAAACGAAACTGCCCATTACCTCCAGCCCACTGGATGTGCGCGCAACAGGTTGTTGTTGTTCATTTACCATATGGCACACTATGGGCTGTCTCCTTTGCTAAGCTGAAATTTATGAAATGTGAACATTTCTGACAACTGGCCATAGCCACACAGAGTTCATAAATCGACGACGACGACGACGCGACGGCGGCGGCTGCGCAACGCACAGTCCCATGCAACCAACTCCTCCACCATTGGAAATGTGCGCACACGTTTAACGAATACCTGTGTTTGTTGCAACTTGGCCAGTGGCGTTTTTGTTTTAGAAAAAAATTGGAAAGATTTTCACTCCTCCACTCGAGTCTCTTTATAGTCTTAACACCTCTGGAGAGGATTTTCAGCTCACACATGACTTTGCATTGGGCTGTTCCGAAAACAAAAAGAAGAAAACTTTTATTGGCCATTTAACAAGACGAATGTGTTGCTTGCACGCGGAAGTAATCACAGCACACTTTGCACACCCTAAAGTGTTCAAGTGCCACGACCCTTGTAAATCACATACGCCACACCATGATGTTAGGGGCGCTTTACTACAATTCCCCAAGACGTTCCTAAAATAGATGTTAATATAGTTATTTACGTCGTATACAGTTTACAACGACTGGTATCACTTGTGGTCTTGTTAAAAGGTCGTTAAATACTCGAGTCTGGTATTGGTATCGTTCGACTTTAAGTGCTTTTAATTTGTCCCAGTGTCGTGAAACGGTACCGCTTTCATAAAAGAACGACATCTTAATTGAAAGTTCTGTTTTATATCTCAACAAAATATGGTCCATAAAATGAAACCTGCGGCATGCCATCAATACGCAATGGGAGCAGATGATCCAATCACTGTTTGGAATGAATGGTTTGGATTTTTGTTGTTGGCATTCAGTGAATTTAGTTAAACGGTTATGTTTGACGTGTTATGACATTTTTAGTGTCCGTGGCCGGCGCCAGTTCTCAAATTCCTACCTCTCGAACAGTGACATTGAGCATCAAATGTTTACTTGTGCGATCGGCATGGCTGTTTGTCGTAAAGAAGAAAAATAATAAAAAAATAAATAACAACCTGAGCGGTGTTTTCTTAAGTAGTTTTCCCGTTCGTACTACTTTAAAAGCAGCACTAAAAAATATATATTACAACCCCAATCGCGGCTGCGGCCTTTATGAGCATTTTGTGTGTTCATCATCATCATTTGGTTCGTCATTCGAATCCATTTAGAAACATTCACATCAATTTTAATTGTTTTACTATCATTTGTATGATTTGAGAGGTGAGGGGGTGGTCATGAACAAGGAAGGATAGAAAGTCTTCTTCTCAACATTGAAGATAACTTTGCTATCTGAAAGGAAATATTCTGAATTAATTTATGGTGGAGTCATGTCGATGGACGTTGTTTAAAGATCGCCGTATGACGTATCGAATATCGATGAATTAACAAATTACTGTTGTCGTTTAGTCATATCGGGTTTTAATTGCATCGTTTTACGAGGTAGACCAATTTCTGAAAGGATAGAAACATTCCAATAAGTAACAATGATCTATTCGGAGTTGAAACTGATTGGTTAAAGTATATGATCACTGAAAATTCTATTCATCTTTTTATGTAATTTAATCGATCCATTTTTTTCAGTTCAAACTCACTGTGTTTGCAGTTTATTTTTCAAACTCGATTTAATCAAAGTATTGGACTTTGACTTTCAGAAATTTTAAAATGAAATGATTTGCTTACTAAAGATCAAATACGGTTTCTAACTCAAACAACCACTTTAATACAACAGCCAGTATTTTATATCGAAACATTCTAAAGACAATGTTTTAATGAGAAAGTCTGCACTCAAATGACCTAATTTAAGGCTACATGTGAAGATTAAGATAGTAGAACTTAAGAAGTCAGTTGTCTTTTAATATTTCTTTTGCTTCTTGGTATCATTGGTCACTTGTACGTGAAAATCAGATTTACTATTTATAATGTCCTCAGAGAGCCAGGCTCGCTTTGATGGTGTTCAGGACCGATTCATTGGGATATTTACCATATTTAAAGTTGGTTTTATTTGATGCGTTGCAAAAGGGGAGGTTTTGGGTTAGGAAGGGTCTAAGAAGTAGAATTTAGGGAGCGGAAATACCCAAGGAGAGAAACGGAAAAAGAAAAGAAACAACAAATTGGAAGGAACTAAAACTTTGAGTCGCCCAGTGCCCCTGTTCTGTAACTTTCGCATCGATGACATCGATCGAGAAACAGTGAGAACCGGATTTTCCACAACTGCACCTCTCTTTGATACAAAACTGTGCAGTTTCCACCGCTGTGTTGATGGCTCGCATTAATTCGACGGATATACGTCCGTCTTCATTATTTTCCGATGTTGCATTGCGAAAATTCTCCTCGCGTCTGACCCTTGCCTGTTTACTTCCAAGTTGGCTTCTTTACCTAGCCCACTAATTAGACTATTCATATAGGTCAATACGCAATTTCTTACTTCGTGCAAAACGAAATGACAATTTGCGAGCTGACTGTTGCGAAATAAATAACAATTTTTTAGTTCGCCAAATGAAATCCGCGAGTTGGTCGGCACCACTTTTGCAGCGGTGAATTTTTTTTTTAACAAGCTCACGATACCCTCCGTGTACTTGCATTGGAGCTCTTTTTCGCTTATTTCTGGCAGCTTTTCATATCCACTGTACAGGGTACATTTACCCATCCAGCTTAAATAGTGTGACTTGTGGTACCCGTACCGTGGCGTGATGGTTAGCATGTCTGCCTTAGAACCAAGAGGTTCGTGGTCCGAATCCCAACAGCGGCAAAAAAATTTTTCCACGGGTATTGCCTTTTGCGATGAATTGGCAAGTCCTCCGATATTAAATTCATTACATTCATTGTGAGAAATGTGCTAGACTCCGGGGTTCCCCGCTCTGTTGCGCCACCCTATTTCTTTTAATTTTGAATAAATTTCCTGATGCTATCTCGGCACAAATCTGTTAAGCAGACGATTTCAAACCTCAAATCAATGCGACATTTTAAGAGTTCTCATAAATTGGTTTATAGTTGTAAGGTTTCGAATAAATTAAAACAAATGAAAAACAAAATTATTTGATCTTTCTTGTCAATCACGCCAGCCAAATACATATGCATTCTAGCTCCGATTATTGTGCAAAAAAATACACAAACTCTGTCTCCTGATAACTTCCAAAAAAAAAGGAACACATACACACCCAGTGCATTAGCTTTTTGCAGACAGTATGTCTGATCCCTCTGGCATAACCCACGACACCATTATGCAAATTCAAATGCACCATATGGCTTAATTGAAATACATTTCCTGTGCCATGAAAATTCCAACCCGAATATGGTAACTTTGGTAGCTCCTCGACTGGATTCAGCTACAAATTGGACAACAATTGCGATCCGTATCTTTGCACAAAGTCTGTACCAGCATCAGCATAACCTCGCTCCAATGTTTACTCGAAAACGTTACAACGAAATGTTGTGATAGTCAGTCAATTTGATTTGATTGCGTTCAATTACTTTTCTCATCAGTCAGTTGCGATCTCTATACAACAGTTATCTCTCCATAAAAATCTCTTCATCGTTTAGCCACCTGCTTCCTCCAGTGTAGAGCGTAGCACAGCATTCCGAAAATTCAACTCTAAAAGGTTTTTAATTGCATTCCACAAAGTGCGGGTTCTGCAATATCTAACCTGTACCCATACTACTGTCACTCTACGAAAGTGTCAAATCGAATGTCAAAAGGCAAAAAGCATTCCCCACAACGAAACGCTTGCTGATCATAAATCCATTATCCAGTCCACATGACAAATCGTGATCGATATGAAATTAGATGGAGGGCAAGATATAGACGACAGGAGGAGATTGTAGAGAGGAATTAAAACGAGAGTAGAGAGAAAAAGAATTGAAATAATGCGAATAAGCCTTGAGGCAACGATTGGCTGAATAATTGAAAATCATGTTCATCTATTTTGCCTGTCAATAGAAATCCAATTTGTTGGAATTGAAATCGGTGCAGGGGTGGATTTTGAGAGCGATTGGGCCTGCTGAGCTTGGAAGGAGTGGACTAATGCTATCGGAGATGAGGATCTGAACGAACCATATTGTCAAAAAACATTGAAGGATCAAAGCAAATCCATGACCACAACTCTTAAAAATTGTTGGCGTTTCGCCCAGGTACGACAGTGGGCTCATCAGTTATACTGCCGTACTCTTTTAAGACACGAATTTGTATGGCTTACACCGAAACACTTTTATTGAACCATATTGTGTTTAGTGTTTCGTATTTCTCAAGATGTAATGTGCTTAAAATCCGCAGTAAACCCCTTCATTCCCACTTAACATCGCTTAGACTGAGTGGATTTGGTGGGAATCAGGCCTGCTGCGTTTGGAAGGGGAGAAATGATGCTGTCGGATGTGATGAAGGTCAAAGCGAGTTCGGTAGCATTAAATTTTTCTTACTTCGCGTGAGGTGATTTGCACAAAATCGAACTCTTTACGCAATGAACTCTTAATCTTGCTAAAAAATTTCAAACTAGGGCTTTCGCAGCGCCCACAAAATGATAAAAGAAATTATAGGTTTTAAGTTTTTTTTCGAGATTTCCTGTTGTAAGTTTCCTGTTAGACTCCGACTGGAGTGGTAAGTGGTGTGGTTTCAAGACTTATCCGTAAAAAAACGAAAATCGTTACACCTCTTCCATTATTTGAATTCACTGAGAGAAAATATCCTTCATTTTGGCCAATGTAAAAGCGTTATTGTATAATATGATAGAGCCTTTCAGCCAGCCCTGATCACCCCATTCAAACTGAGTTGTAAATTGATTTCTTCCTCGTGCACAATATGCCCGAGGAGTAGCACACCTCGATGAGCGCATGCCCAGCATGTCTCTTGCTAATATTTGCATCGAAATATATTGGACGCTTAAAACTATGTGTATAGCAAAACCAGTTGAGGATTCAATCTGCTCCACACCGAACTAGTACAGTGCAAACAATCGATTTGGCGGCGGCGATGGCGATGTTCGTAGAGAGCAACTTCCAAATGTGAGCAAAACATACAAAGTCACGATTTTACCATTGAAATTCATTGATTCAAGTGATTCACTAGCACTCACACTCTTGGGAGCAAATGATGGTGGCGCAGAGATAGCAAGGATCAGAGATCGGAAGGATATAGCATTTATTTGCTATTGAGTTGGATTTTCTTAGTAAATTGCCGATGCTATGCCACCATCATCGGGTCAAAATGATTTCATTCAAATTGATGACTTCCAATTGGAATAATGATGGAGCTTCTGTTTGATGGCAATTTAGTTGTTTTGTAAGAAGAAGTTTTTAGGGGTCTGATTAAAATGAAAAGTTGGTAGAGTATTTAGGATGGCAGTAAGGAATTAACTTTTTTGGAGAACATTTTGTGCAGCAGAAGCGATTGTTTTGAAGGAAATATCGTGGTAGACTCAGGCATCAGCAAAGTCAGAAGAATCTTTGATAAACTAAATCACTTTGAGGGGACTTGCTTCGTTAAAGTGGTGGATGGTTCAATATATTTCCTCAACGTTGCTTTTGCAACTTCTTGATGGCAGATGGCCGATGTGCTTGAAATCAGCCAAACTGCAATCACAACGCTGTTTTTTGAAGATTGAGTGATGGTTTCCCTCATTCCCATTATTGCCTTTCTTTTGGTAATATGGTACGTACCTATTGCAACTAGCATTACCGGGCCATGCCCTTTTGTTACGAAACTTCTTTATTCTATCTTATCCTCTGAAAAGGCGAGGTCTTCTATTAATTTTAACTTTTGACTCAGGCTAACAATATAACCAATGATCAGTGGAAGTGTTTTGAGTGATAAGTTTCAGGTTCAAGGGTTTCAATAACTGCTACCAAAAACGGCCGTGTGTAAAATATATTGCAAATATGTATAAGGTAAAAAAGCCATCAAACTCCAATTAGAGGCTCATGCTGTTCTTCGGTGCTTGATGCAGGGATACATTATTGGTTGACGCAAATAAATTTATAAAAATAAAAGAAGCACTTCTTGAAACACGCGTTAAAGCGATTCCGATTCATTGTGAAGCTAATTTATTATAGTTGTTGTGCTCAAATAAGAGGCAATCATATGAACAGCTTTCGATTTAATGAGTTCTTAGTGCAAAGCTTTTTCCGTCTTTATCCTTTCTATTGACGGAGCTATGGGCATTGCGATCTTAAAGGAGTCAAAGCTCTAGAACTTGTTATATTTGTCCGCCTCGCACTATTTTGATCCGCATGTGGAATACGCCGCTCAGCATCGAACTTGGACTCACTAAGTTTTTCGATAGTTATAACGCGTATTTCCTTTTTTTTGGAAAACCATCACAATGGAGTAGCTGCCTGGGAAGAATTTTGTCGTCATTCACAAGGAGTACCGTCAATGAACTACGGCAAACTAATCTTTTGAACATTTTGTCTTCCTTGAGCGCTGCTATGTTGAAGACGTTGCCCATTCTTTCTAATTGTTTTATCTAGTCTCTGGAACAACTTAGTTTCCATCAGTAGGGGTGACAGAAATATCTCAATTTCTTCCAGATTCCGATACATGTCCTTCCAGCTCTAAGCTTGAAGTTGGTTCCAATTTTTGTTCACTTTTTAATAACAGTTTTTGCATTTCTTAGAGGTGAGCCATTTTATCCTTTTCATTTTGGGGGCACTTTCACCAATCCTTACATCTTCATTTTTACGTAATTGTTGCAGTGTAATCGTTGCAGTGTCTACGTCAGCAAGTTACGTGGGATTTCAGTCATTCATTGATATCACTTATCGCGAGTAGCATACACCCATAGTTTTTACACAGCCAAGAAAAATGGCATCAAATCGTTGACATGAAAAGGTTAGTTATTGAAAAAATCAAAGAACTTTGTAACTGCTCAGAGGTTTGGTAAAGTCGAAAGTCTTTTAAATTGGTTCAAAAATTGTTTTATTTGTTCGCTCTGTTGTAAGGCCTGTTTACGTAGTCATTGAACAGACTTGACCGCAATTTGATTTTGAAGAACCCATGAGTATTGAGTAGCTCAAATTCTATTTTTGGGAGCTTGTATCTCCTCAAGTTTATAATTTCACACTTATCGGGGTTAACCTTCCGTAGCAATAAAATAAAGTGCTCGGAAATTTGTCTCTGGACATACTAGTGTCATGATTCCTGTTGATGAGTTGTGGATTTGTAGCATGGGAGTAGATTTCTAAAATCGTCTTCTAAATTAAGTTTGTATGGGAATGGGAATGGACTAAGTATTGCAATATTGTGCTAATGGTGTAAGCAATAATAGGTAGGTAGGTAGAATGGGCTGGCGGCTGATCTTATTTCTGCCACCCTATAAGACTAATGATTCCTTGTGATAAAAAAAAGTGGGACGCTGCAGAACGAGGAGCTCCGAGTATAGCGCATTTTTCACAACTTCATTGATAGGAGGGGACCTACAATTTTCTGAATGGATCCGAAAGACTGTTCGAGGGCTTTTCATGGCAATGGATTTACCAACGGAAGACTTGCCAAATCCTGGCGAAAGGCGATGCCCGTGGAAAAACATTTTTGCCTCTGTCGGACCTCGAACCACGAACCTCTTGGTTAACAGGCAGGCATGCGCTTACCATCACGCCACGGGTATCACATGTCCATACAAATTTCGCTCTTATCGATTAAGCATAGGATAAGTCACCTATATTACAATTGCTGGAATAAATTGAAAGCCTTGCGATCGCAACTTGTTTTCCAAATCAATCATAAGAACAAGGTTTGTACTAAGGCGTTACGACCGCTGAATTTAGAACTTGTAAAAGTTCGATATGAAGCTCTCACACAGAGTATTTAAACATTTCCTACAGAAGAAGAGAGCTTCACTTAATGGATTGGAGATGGTTGTCGAATCATGGCACCTGTTTGATTGCAGCACTTTTATAACCATTTGTTAATTTTTTAACAATATAAGAAACAAACAATGAGTCAGAGCTAAATTCACGATCAAAGCACCGAAAGCTGATATTTCTCGACACGTGCCCGATATTGTTATGGTCACTTTATGCAATCACATCAACTTTCTCCTGCAATTTATGATTCTCTGACAAATTGTTTCAACAAAACTTAACACTTCTTCCCTACAAAAAAAAAAAAGAAAATACTCAAAAATCGATGTAAATTTATTCAAAACAAAATCGGTTCCGTCTTGTTCATGAGTTACACTATCTGCGTACCCAACGAGCTCAGAACAAACAACTTAAAGTAAAACGAGACCACCCGCACCTCGGTGTCATAATATATGAAACTATTAAACCTTCAGCTTCATTCAACTCAGATGTTTATATGATAATCCGTGCCATTCATTTTCACCGGGAGAAATGAAAAAAACAAACCCATCCAAACCAAAGAAGACGCGACTATATACGGACGATGTAAAGAGAATCAACAAGGATACATCACCCAAAACACAAACAAACAAACAAACACACACGCACACATCATCAAACGAGTGTCTTAAACGGACAAAAAACCTGACGATTTATGCACAACAAACAGCAACAACAACAACAACAAAAACATTTTGGTTAACAACCATAAATAACCCGCCGTGCTCCGATCCATTAGGGGTTATTAATTAGCCATAAATAACACCGTGCCGCCGGCAAATTTCTTACCTTGTTAAGGTTCCGCCGGCCATAAGGCATTCTTAAGTCGGAAACAAAAAGTGTCACACGAGTCTTTCGTTTTTATTTTGGGGGAAGAAAATGTGTCAAGGAACACACTTTTTAATGGCCTAATGCTTATCGAAACAGGTACAAGTGTTAAAGGATGCATGAGCATTAGACCTGCGTGAAAGGACTATCAGATATTGGATATGGAAAGGCCGTAGCCACTGTAGATTCAAATACACAGCCAGAAAACTTATTATCAACATGGACAGAGTGCGGTAGTTTATTCCACTTGATTGGATAGAAGTAGTGAAAAAAGAATCAAATATTTTTGGAGGGTTAAGTCATGGAATCTCACTCTTCTAGCTGAAAACGCCTGCGCCTATTCATAAGTCATTTGATTCCAGACTAAACAGAAATACGAAAGTCTCAATTGAAGCTCTTGCACTTCGAATTTCTTTGGGTGTACCTTCTCCCAGCACTGACTTCCATCATTTTCTCCTTACGAACGAAAGCAGCTTCAGGGAATTCCCAATTTCCATGTTACGGTCCACTAGTTGTAGGGTGTGTTCGGTCTCATGCATAAACACAACACTAATCACCAATCAATTTGACATTTTTATGTCACCTTCTGACAGGTGAATGGCTCGAACCTTTTTGTTCTGCGGTAGGTAATAATGATAGTGACCAATTCCCAGGCCCGTAACCTTTTAAAAATCAATTTCCCTATCATGCGAACAATCGTTTTAAGGTGTGTGCGTGTGTGGTCGGCGACTGTCGACTGACGGTGGCCATTCAGAGTGCTCCAGATAAATTTGTTTGTTCGAGCTTCCCCCTGTGTGCCAGTCAGTCGTCCCCTGCTGCTATAAAGATATTTCCATTGTTCTGTGTTGTGTGAAAGGATTCCCAGGGCAAACACCACCAGCACTGGCCGATATCATCGAAGCGCATCCGAAAACCTCAACCGAAACAGATGTTTGGATGAGCGTGTGGAGGTGGAACCGTTTATATCTTTAGCTGACACTGCTGCGGAAAAATAGGCACGCGCCTAATGCACCCACGCGCAAATCTCTGTGTCTCTCCAAGGCATGGGTTCTTCTTCTTTCGCTCGTTTGCCTTTTATTTTGGGTCTGCTCTGAAGTAGCTCTTGATGTTATTTGTTTCGTCTTGTTCACGAACGTGTAACCAACAAATTGAATTGGACGAACGACGCGAAGACGATGATAATGACGATCATTATGATGATGGAAAACAAAACTGTAAAACTATTTTTTGCTGCTGCGTTTGGAAAGTGAGTATAGAGAAGTAGACAACACTGAGAGTATAGGTCTAGGTATACAACACTAGGCACACAAAGCCTGTGTGGGCTTCATTTCGAGGCACAGCGGTGGCTGACATCATGAATCATGATGATGCGAAATGCGCGCTGTCAGAGACACAGTGGATCTATCAGAAAGACTTCCCATCTATCAGTCAAAAAATCAAATCTTATGCTGTGGACGATCTTTCAAGTGGTCTTACCTTCGGTGGTTAGACTTGACCATTTGTTTTCCGAAGAGGTTCGACTAAAATGGAACTTTATCTAGACTACTCATCGGGGACTTCTCTTATTTTTTTTTTTTTTGTTATTTGGGAAGATGCTTTTGTTTAAATTGTAAGTGATGGTCTTGGATATTTGTTACTTTGAACGGGTGAGAGGTATTGCGAAGAATTGACATTATCAGGCGGCAGTAATCAACAAACTAAGTGGTTGGGAGTTGCTCTTAAGGACTTTTCGAAATGAGAAATCGGTGTTGACTTTCATGAGAGTTGGGTATTTGTGTCAAGTGTTGACGAATTGTTTGGAAGAATTCCACTACGGGGGAGCACAAGTAATTAAAAAAATTAAAATTCATTCTCTCTGACAGAACATGGGGGATGGGGCTGGTGGCATAGCGCATTTAAGGTGCTGGATTTCCCTATCAGATCAACTGCCAATATCAATTTGAATTTTGGTTATTTAAAGAAAGATTGGGAATTTATTTTGTTCGTAGTTTGTCGGTGGTTTTGTAATTCGAATATTCGTTTTGTGGGAAACAAATCTCGTTTTTGGCAAAAACAATTACATTCACTTGGTGAAGATCAGGGCCGAATTACCGTATCAGTGATCGAGTGATTTCGAGCCTTTTTTTCTTTTTTTTCGCTCTAAATTTCACAATATGAGTCTGCTGTCCATTTGTCGATTGCAGTTCGGACAAATACTTATATCAGAATGCCAAATTGTGGTACTAAAATGTACAATAACAACAGAAGTAATGCTAAGGTCACATATAGGTAGTTTAGTCACGTATTACTCGATCACGTGTGGCATACTTCAGCCCCTGTTCTTAGAAATATTTGAAATCGTCAAGTCTTGCCACAAATATTAACAAGTACATTTGACCTGAATTGTTTCATATTTCATTGAACTACGAATTTTAATCCCAACTGAACTGGTAATGAACTTCATTCATTCAACTGAGGAGCTCATTTCCCAAAACTGACGAATACTGTTCAAAGCATTAAGGAATTGAAATGGGGAAAGAGGACATATTTAGAGAAATTATCGGAACACAAAGCCGATATATGTATATGACACCGTTTCGCGGCCATTTCATTGAATTATCCTTAAAGCAGCAAAAACACGTGTGCTGATCGGGAGACATTCGTGCTTAATCATGTAAGTCGGTACGTTTTGTGGGATCAATGTCGACGAGTGTCACTTAGAAGTAGATGCCAAATAAAAATGTTTAAGTTGAAGTCTACAATCAACATCAATTGCATATTGTTCATTAAGATTGCAGTTGAACTCACGTCTGTTTCTGAAGAGTTAAAATTCTTTGCAGCAACCCCCAATGAAACTCCACACAGCACTGCAATGGAGGCCAACATGTGGTGCCTGCAGAAAGGGTGAGAAAGGCTGGCTCAGGAGGAATAAGAAGACGACCAAGATTGCGTGGTAGAGGAGATGCACAGATGCTTCAGACAAGTGAAATAGTCAATGCAAGGACTCGCAACCCGCCATGAAAATTGCAAAAATTAAAAGGGTACTACTGCATAAGATACGCAGTTGATTTTTGTCATTTAGACCCTTGAGTATCTAAATGGCAGACAATCGCCCATTGACAACCAAAAGTTGCAACCGGCCGACCAAAATGAGCTCAAATCAGCCATCAACAGAATAAAACCGGACAAAACAGCTGGTGCTCATTTTCTTTCTAAGCTCTTCTTAAGTTTTTTTTTTTTTTTTAGTTTAGTTTATTATAATTCATATAGTACAAACACATTAAGATAAATCTTATATGATAGTGAAAGTTTATGAATACAAATATAATTTCAAGTTCAAATTTAAAGCAACAATATGTATTTACATTTATTAAAAAAAAAAATATCCAGATAAAAGATAAAAAAAAAAGAAAACAAAAATACAGATAATAAAAGGATAGATAGTAATAAAAAAAAAGATAAATAGAAAGGATGCACCAATTTGTACGAGAGTGATAAGAAAAGAAAGTTGGGATAGAAAAAATAACGAAAAAAGAAAGGAAGAAAAGCCTGCTACAAGAAGGTTAGTTGTTTCGGTTGGAGAAGAAATCATGTAAACATTTTTCAAATATATGTATGCTGTTGACTTCCCGCACGTAATTTGGAAGCGAGTTCCAGAGTCTGCAGGCAGCTATAAAAAATTGTCTCTCAGTTGTAAGACAGCTAAAACGAGGTATAATAAGATCCTTAGATCTGTTTGATGTTGGAAATTGAATTTTTTCAAATAGATATGATGGTTTATGTGTACTTAAAATTTTGAAAAGTGGCAGAAGTGTACGGAATTTGATGAAATTTTCAAAAGACATTTTAAGTAAGCTATTGCTCAAATGAGAGACATGATTATATCTTTTTAATCCATGTATATATCTTATGGTGCTATTAAAGGCCACTTTTAATTTTCTTTTGCTGACAGAGTCACAATTATAGTAGATTTCGCATCCGTAGGTGAGTATTGGTATAACCATAGTTTTTGCTAGTACCATTCTTGTTTTGATTGGCGTAAAATCTTGAGCAGTCCATAATGTTCGCAGTGTGCCATACGTTTTGCCAACTATTGAATTTATATGGTCGTTCCACGTCAGAGTCCTATTGAAGATCACACCAAGGTTTCTTGAGCTATTTACGAATTCTAATTGTGTTCCATTCAGCAAAATGACTGGGAAGTACGACAAATCAAGCACTTTTTTGGAAATAACTAAGCATTTGCATTTAGATGGATTAAGTGACAACCCGTTGTTTTCTGCCCATTTAGAGATCTGATCAAGCTCTTGATTGATTTTATATACACAGCTTTCAATAAGGCCAAGAGGGCAACTTCTATATACTTGTATATCATCTGCATGAAAATGTTTTGATGTCTCAGGAATAACAGAGGAGATAAAATAGAGCCTTGAGGGACACCTCGAACTGTGGGAAGAAACTCAGAAAGTGTACTATCCAGACAGACTGCTTGTTTTCTATTGCTCAGGAAAGACATTAATAATTTAATTGCTTCTGGAGCTATATTAAATCTTTGTTGAAGCTTATTTAAAAGCAAGGAATGTACTACCATGTCAAAGGCTTTAGAAAAATCTAACAGAACTAAAAAAGTAACGTTATCCTTGTCAAGTTCTGCTCTTATGTCCTCAATAACTTTGACAAGTGCAGTTGTACAGCTATGCTGAGCACGAAAACCTGACTGCGTTGAGGATAAGAGATTGTTAAGCATAATGTAGTCATTTAGTTGATTTTGCATAATGCGTTCACAAACTTTGGACATGAATGGAAGAATTGAAATTGGTCTAAATTCTTCACAGAGTGAATTTTTGGGAACTGGGATTATTTTGGCCAATTTCCATTGCTGTGGGAAGATGCCTGTAGTAAGTACTGTGTTGAAAATATAGGTGAGGTATGGTAGTAAAGTTGGCAGGATAGCTTTCAAGAAAATTGGATTGACTTCATCAACTCCCGTAGTGTTAGATTTGATTGATAGCAAACTTTCAACGACTTCAAAACTACTCACCCCTGAAAAACTAAACCCAGAAAATGTATTACCTAAAGGCAAAGGAACACTATCTTGATTGGCTGACAAGTAATTAGGGATTGATAAAAAACGACGATTTAGCTCGTTACTATCAATATTTGTTTGAGTAACGAGTCTTTGTTTTCCGATCCCAAGTCTACGAAGATTTTCCCAGAGCTTTCGACCATCAGAACTGATATTTAGCCTATTTGAAAAAAAATGTGACTTAGCAGTTAAAACGACATTATTCCTAAAAGTCTTATACTCCCTATGAAGGTCTTCTATCCGAAAGAGTTTCCAGCGTCTATAGGCTTGATCCCGTTTGGTCATAAGATTTTTGATTCTGCTATTAAACCATGGCTTTGAAACAGATTGCTTTTTCTTTGTTTTTAATGGCACTTGGCTATTAAACAGTATGTTCAAATTTTGGTTCAAAAATTCTACTTGGTCATTCGGGGATGACATGCAATATATATTTTCCCATGGCACCGAGATAATGTGGTGTAGTAGAGCTGTCCTATCAATGTTCTTGAAATCTCTAAATGTGACTACGTCATTTACCAATGAATTTTTAAAATTGAAATCGTAAGTCAAAAAAATCAGGTCGTGCCTAAAAAAAACTGGAGTAGACAATTGGTTATAAAAAAGTACCCTGTTATATTCACTTACAAAAAAGAGGTCAAGTAAAGTACTTGATGTCATTGTGAAATGCGTAGGTACAGATGAATTCACGCAGTGCAGATCAAAGGAGTTCATATTACTACTAAAACTATTATCAGCTAGTAAGTTGCTGTTAAAATCACCACAAATAATAATATTTGAGGAACTTGTTGTGATGTGCTCAATAAGTTCATAAATTGGTTCTAGATCAATATTACAATTAGGCCTATAAATAGTTCCCAAAAGGAGGCTGTTCTCCTCTCCTATTATATTAATAAATAAGTATTCGCATGGAGAATCGCTCGGCGAAAAACAACTTTTTCTACATACTAAACCCTTTTTGACATAAATTGCAACGCCACCACCGCGGCTTAATCGGTCTGCACGAAAAAGATTATACCCATTTAGTGAGTAAGTAGCATCTTTGATGTCTTTAGAGAACCATGTTTCCGATACAAAAATCGCATCAATTTCAGAACTTTCAAACATATGCCTAAACTCGTCAATTTTCAGCATCAAACTTTGAGCATTAATATGAATTACTTTAAAACCTTTAACGCGACGGTTAAGAATTTTGACCACGATACGTAATATATCATCGCTGCTGTTAGCTATGGAACTCGCATACGACTCACTCAACTCTGTTACGACAACGAGTGACAAAACGTCGGGACCCCAGCAACATACAACATTCTAGTATAGAATTGGCTTATGTCAACCTCCTTCTTCTTTTCGTGCTATTGTGGAATCTTATTGCAATTTTCAGGAACAAATGGCTAGCTTGTGGTACCCGTGACATGATGGCTATCATGTCCGCCTCTTAAGTTAGTGGTTCGTGGTTTGAATCCCAGCAGAGGTAAACATGTTTTTCCACGGGTATCGCCTTTCGGGAGGAATTGGCAAGTCCTCAGTAGGTAAATTTTTTTGGTATTGGGTAATTATTTTGGTCAAATTTAATGCTCTGAGTTTATTGCCCAAATTGCTCTTTTATTTTTTAAATAAAGTTCGTTCGTTAAACTTTACCCATAGTTCACCCAGGTTTCCTTGACAGCCCTGTAAGTTGTCAAAAAATCAAGGTTTTCAGTTCTGCAAACACGCCAAACCACAAAATCACCACACATACTTGTCGTTTAAAGAAAAGTACATGCCATTTTCATTACCTGAACTAGCCCCAACAAAAATTTAGCGAAACCTTAAGGTGGGTTTGACATTCAGGGCGAATTTAGGTTTTGCAAAAAATGCTTTGTGGTGACCACAGTGCAACCCCAGGGCTTTAACGAACGAGCCTATAGTATTCAGATACAATTGGCTTTTACTTCTATCAAAACGGCAATTTCGCAGCTCTAAATGGCGCCCTATGCTAGTTTTGGTTATTGCTTTCGTGATGTAGAAATCTTTGATGTGTGAATTGTATATACTTTTGAGTAAGTAAGTGAAAACAGAATTAAAACATTAATAATATTCTGTTTTTTCTGGTTGTGCCCTTATCCAATATCCTATATAGGTTCGCATTCGCATGTTGCTTAAGGTGTCTACCCTCTTTAGAATTTTCAAAAAAGTAATTTCTTTTTGCCGTACTTTCCAATAGTATGTACATTTAAAAGGACGGTACAAACATTTTGTTGGGATCCGAGCAGTCTAACAGTACTTTTGGGTGACACTTAGCTATCCAGCCCCAAATACGACGATTTTTCGTTAAAGACAAATTTAAGCGCTATTTTCTTTGAATTACGCTTTTCGGCGGCTTGTTGATAAAATCTTCGAAACCATTCAACTGAACCATACCAAAATTAAACCACATGTTTTTTAGGACTGTGGTGGTGTAGGTGTGGTGTAGCGCCTATCATACCATACTCGAAATTTGAAGTATAATTTTTTTTTTGGCGATGAAAAATTAGGTTGTTTTCATAGTTTCTCGAAAAACTGTTGCAACTTTGTCGTTAACAAAAAAAAAAAAAACGAACATGCGCCTCTTTTTGACGGTCAAAAGAGGGCAGATCCCTCAATACCCGAGAGTTCACTGTTGAAAGCCCAGAATCATTGACTTTTTGGTGGGTATCGGTTTTATAAGGAACTTACAAGTCCTTCGGGAGTTATAACACTGCCATGGAAATGGCATTCTGACTTAACTGTTTGTAGTTGGCATCAAACTGCAGGTTCTTGTAATGGATTGGGACCTGCGTTCCACGAGCTTTGATTTGCCACCCTTAAATTTTTTAAATATTTTGAGGCTCATTTCTATGTTCTATAACTGACATTGAATAAATATTGGCTTCTTAGAAAGTCCAAATAAATAAATAAGGGTCCACCAACAGAGCGGGAAGCCATGGAGCCTAGCGCCCATTGCTCTCAACCATGTCCCGTGAAGGAATGGAGAAGGCGTATACCCGTGGAAATATGTTTTCTTTTTTTTAAATATTCAGCTATTTCTGACTTTTAACAAAGGCTTTCACTACGACGACACTCTTTCGACGACTCGACGACTTTTCAATATTTTTTTTGATAGTTTTGCCTCTGGAAAATGCGGTTTTTATTTTATTGAAAGTCATAAGGACCTGCAGGACCTAGAGTAACCAGTAACCTCAACTCCAAAATTAGCAATTCGCCCAGGTACGACAGTGGGCTCACTAGTTAGATGATGTCGCACCATTCGAAGACCCAAATTTTTGGTCGGATTGTACTGGAACTTCGGGCTTTAACATGCTGTGAATAGGTATATTTTATATTTCTAAACCATTGTAAACTTTGATAATGCTTAGAAAAATGTTTTTGCCATGGTCATCCTTTGGGCAAACAAATTTGAATGGTCAGCTTCGGCTTCCTTGGGTATGGTTTGACGTTTCTTCTTCAATGATAAACGTCTGCGCTTCCTTCGTGTAACCGTTGAATTTTGGTTGCCTTGACGTTGCCTTTTTGTTTTCCTTGTCAGGCAATGGATGACGAACGCCAAAACGAAGTAGATATATATCTTATTTCTTGATGAAATTGTACATCTTGCTGATATTGATAGCTTTCTTTGGTCTCAAGCGACGTGGAACAGTTCAACAGTTGTCGTTTCCTCCACGCGAAAAAAAAACGTATCCAGCATATTCATCACCGAGGACATCAGCTTCAACCTCTGCTTCCGTGCTCTTTCTGCAGAAAATACGCAATTTATGTAATGCATCCCGTTGCCGGCCAAGAAATGCAAAGCCTTATTTTTTGTAAGTGTAATAACGCAGAACATCAAACTTAAAGTTTTAGTTTTTCAAATAATGTCTACTATCATGCAGGACTTAAGCCTACAAATAATTTATATTAATCCCAAAATTTAGAAAGAAACTAGCTCCCTATTTTATCAAATTATCCACTTCATCGATATCCCGCTGGGTTTCTCGCGCTCTCAAATACAATTCACCTTGTGATGACCAAGAAATTTATTTGGTTTTTCACTGAAAGCCAGCAATTATAAGGTCGTGTGCTCAATGTGCAACTTCTGCCGCAAAATGTACGAGTAAGTCTCACGCGAAATTCCAACAGGAGACAAAAAAACAGAATTTGGCTACTGCAACTTTACTGCAAACACACAACCCATACAATGGACACTGGTTTAGATCGCTTGGCCTGGCCTGGCTAGCAAAGCAATCAAGAACAGAAGCAGTGTTTCATTGCCCTTTTCACGTTTTGCCTTTTCTTGAAATAAATAAAATTGAAACACTCATACAAAAATAACAAGGAAAAAAACATCATACCAACTTCAGGAGCGTTATGTGCAGAGAGCAATTTTCCTTTTAAGCATCATCTCTGGTTGTTGCTGTTGTTTTTTCGGTGCGCAGAACTGTCAAGTAGCTTCCTTTCCATTTTCGTGGAAAAGATAAACTGCGTGCGCGCACATAATCGCGCAATGAATCAAAATCTCGCTATGCACTCACTCCTCACACACAGTAAGAGTTTGGGCACTTTTCGCGCGCCCAAGGATCATTTATTATCCCTGAGCGTAGAGAGACAGGAGAAATGATATCCAATGAAAATTCAAAAAAATAAAATATCATACAAAGTTTAAATGAATTGGCGTCATGGAGTGAAGTACAGGAGTTTAGATTTTTAGTTCTCGGTTTTGCTTCTAAAAAATTGGTCATTTGGTCCTTGAAACGATCTAAAACTTGTCCTTGTTGTGAGTCCCGTTCATGTAGAAGTTGTTAACGTCTTTTTTCAAGGAGTACCACTAAAAAATCACATGAAGCTTGTCAAAGAAGACTCAAATCACATCTAAAGGTATACCTCCAGAAACTTAAATTTGTGGTGCAACGGAACCACAGATCTTCAGGCAGTCAAATCGAGGAAGCTATAGACCAGAGCAAGATACGCAACCAATTTCAGTTCCCACATCTTTCAAATTCTAAAGTTGAATCCTCAAGCATGGATCTAGATGAACGGCAAAGTCCATATCAAAAGCACCGATTCTCATCCAACACTGACAGCCATGTCGTGACTTCTATCTTGGATATCGATGAGAAATCACTTTGGGAATCAATTGACATAGAACGCATCGCCACCTCCAAGTGCGAGTGTTTGTGACCCTCAACAGTAGCTCCATGAATATTATTTCTCCAAGCAGACATCATCCGAGCCGCCCTTGGGACTTTCATAACCAGCTGTGCCGTTGGCGACAGGGTAATCACACGTCGAACTAGTTGCTGGTCTCTACCATCTCCATCACTTTATCATAATGGCGGCGAGCCGCCACCGCCAGTTGTAAAATTTGCTTGAAAAAATTCTGCTTGTCCCTTTTTCGCTTGCATGCTAGTGAATCCTTTTGATCTATCATAACATCAGTCACTTGTACTATGCAGAGCGTCCAACACTGCTGATCAAGATCCGTGAAGCCGGGCGCGGGGGGCACCTGACCGACCAGATTTCAAGAGATAAATAATCGCCTGGCAATCGATTTCTCGCCGTGTGGAGATATTTTAATTTCAGATAATCCTGCTCCCGATCTCTCTCAATGCCGATCTCCACTCACCACACACCACACCGCTCACACACAGAGGCCACCTGACGTTATTTAATTATGGTGCTGATAACGTATTGCGTAGATGGTAGCAATTACTCATTAAGTCCATTCGGAAATGGTCGAGATTTGGTTGCAATGTCTCCTGACATCACAGGGTTATGAGGTGCGCGGTGTGGTCGGCATAGAGCGGCAGTAACGTGTCTGCGAATGACTCTCGGTCCTGCGATCCAAATGAAATTTTATTGATGCAATAAATATTCAAGATGAAAAATTGAATTTTTCTCCCCGCCCGCCACTGATGTACCTTCTATGGCATGGTGAGTATATAGGAATTTTTATGGTCGATTGTGTCAATTTTACCCTTGGGACACTTGAATTGCAGAGACTGCCGCGCCGCGCCGCTACCGCTGTTCTGCCAGCGATCTTCCACATCTCAGTTTACCCAAGCTTCCGTTGTTGCAGGTAGAAAGAACATCACGCGTGTTGGTTTGTGGCGTGCTTTGATTTTTTTCGTGGTTGTTCACTTAGGTTTATGATTCGTTAATGAATAAGGTAATTATTTGTAGTCGCAAGGGACTCTTCGTTTAAAGGATGTTGTTTGAGTTTTAATTAATAAATTACTTTCTTGTCTCAGTAGTAAGAGAACTTGACAGGAAGTTCCAGTTAGCTTGTGTAGTAGCTGAATAAATCATACAGGATACATGTAGTTCTTCTCTTTTCTGGATTTTTGGTACCGTGGGGTTGTGTGATGATGACCTTACCTTAAGTGTGATCATAGTTGATGTACAAAAGGGGAAAAAAATATTATCCTTTTTAAGAAGGAAAAGGAATATGTCAAAACGTTGAGAACTGAACTATCGAGTAGAGATTCTTCCCCACGAATAATTTGTAACTCAAAGCTGCAGGCGTTGAAGGCTTTGCAGGAAAGAATTTTGGAGAAGAAAATTCGGTGTTGTTTAGGCTGAAATACTGTGCGCTACGGTCCGTGGTGTAGTGCTTCTTACGCGGTACGAATCCCAACAGAAACCAAAAACGTTTTTCCATGGGTATCACCTTTCGCGGGGAATTGCAAGTCCTCAGTTAGTAAACACATTACCACGAAAAGCGCTTTCTCGGTGTGCTGTTCGGAGTCTACAGGAGTTGTAGGTCCCCTCCATTTCTTCACAAGGCATGGTTGTGAGAAATGTACTAGGCCCAGGGGCTCTCCGCACTGTTGCGCAACCCTATGTTTGTATATATGCATACTCATAAGGTACGTTAGTAATGAGAACGGCAACTACTAACGAATAGGCTCAAATACATCCAAAAGTTCTCTTCAGCAACGTAACGAAATACTTGCTGCCTCAAAATTATATGCTCCCTTCAGAGTCGATGGAAAATGCGCTTAAGGTTTTTAATTTCCTTCCCAATTCTTTGAAGGGAAGGTGGCAAGTAGCAATCGAACTCCACTTTGGTCACCATGAATACGAAGAAATAAGAAATCAGAGCTGTCGTTTTCACTGGACCCTTATTATCGACTTGATTGTGCTAGCCTTGAAAAGCTTTATCGACGATATTCTGAATGATTAGGGTGAGAGCAATTCAGCGAAGGACGGTTAACTGTATTGATCGAATTTGTAAATAGCTACTTTGCAAAGAGTGACCCAAGTGAATATCGACTTGACGAAATGCGACTTGACAAACAGTGACTAAATGAATAGTGAGTGAAGAACAACTTAACTAAGATCCATTACGTTAAAAACGACAAGGTTAATACATAGACTAAACGAAGAATGGCTTAATTTAAAGCAGCGTATCAAAAAAATAGATGATCGATTGACGCAAAAAATAAGGAAGAGTACTCGAAAAGGATGTTTTAGCCCTAAGACCCACTATTGAAAGTGACTAGATGAGGAGCGTACAACGAAGACCATCTTAATGTAGATCGATTGAAAATAAACTACCGTGATCTACTAGGTCCTTTTATTCTTCTTCCTTTTTGGCGTTACGAGAATCGTGATCTCAAAGGGATCTCAGCACTCCAACTTCACACTAATGATCAGCTCGTGGCGTATGTCGCAAGTTACTAAGTAAAGAGCATTCAAGGGAAGAGTGAAATACAGAAGTGTAAATAAGCGAGGACGACTTAGCAAAGAAGCAATTAAAGAAGTTCAAGTTATTGAAGAGTGACTCAGCTGAGAGTGACTAGGTGACAAATGGCTGAGTAAGGAGAAAATCGTCTAAAGCTCGTTTAACACACGGTTGGTCTCCAGTGCCAAGTCGAGTAGCCGCTGCTATGAGCTATTGATCGGCTTCGAGCACAAACTTCGCTACTATAAAGTGTCTAAATCCAAAGTATAGTGATGTCGGTGCTAGGGCAGTGAAGTTTATAAGCCGAAGCTAGCTTGGTTTTCAATACAGCCAAAGTGTCTGGCGAGGAGCAGCGTTGGATGAGACTTGTACAAGTTAATACATACTTTGTGCTGACAAGGCAACTGTTTTGTTTCTTGCCTCGTGTGACCAATAGGTGCCGTGCTGTTATTGGAGGTCATATTTGCGTTGTATCGTGGGTATGAAAATTATAAAATGAAATGTGCCAGAAAGTTTTGCTTATAAAAGAAGACTGAAAATTAAATTGATTTTATTACGATTACGATTGCGGTCCCGCAAAAGACGTTCTCTGTGATTTATTTAAGTTATTGAGTGTATGGTATTAATATTCCCCCCTCCAGTGGTAATTTTTGGAATTTGGAAATGCGACTGAGTGACGGTCAGCCAAGTAAAAAGTTTTCAGAAGAATTTTCATTTCATTTAAGTGAAAAGTATCTTAGCGAAAATTATCTTAACCAAGAGGTGTACTTAATGTAGATCGAACAATGGAAGGATGAATTACCGGAAAGCTTTTTAGCGAAATACATTTAGACGAGAAAAAGTTAAGTTTGAGCACTTAAGTTAGGTTAGGTAGAATGTGCAGACGGTTGATCTAATTTCCGCCACACTTAGATCAATGTAAATCCATTGTGATGCCCTGGAGTATTTTAGAGTCCTTAGAACCTATGAGCTTATGGTTGATAGATTTTTAACCATTTTGTGGTTTTTTGAAGGCTGTTTCTTGGAGTGTCTGAAAATTTTTCTAGTTCGTTGAAGAAGTGATTCCTATAATTTTTTTTCTGGTGTGGCAGATTGCTGGGCAGTGACTAGCGAAGTGAGTGGCATCCTCATGTTCGTCTTCGTCATTGCATCATCTACATAAGTCATCGGTACAAAGACCCATTTTCTTTTTGTGGTAGCCTACTAAGTTGTGCCCTGTTATAATACTGATAAGCTGTCGTAATGAAGGCCGATTCAAGGATAGTAGCCTTTCAGATCCGTTCTTATCGTATTTTGGCCATAGTTTGCTGGAAGTTACACTGGAATCTAGGCATTTCCATCTATCACTGGATTTTCGTATTATTTTGTTATCAAAGATCTGTTTTATTTTACAAGTTGGGACCCTGATTGATTGATCAATGAGAGAAGGGTCGAGTGCAGAGCCTTTTTTCATACTAATTCAACCACATTTTCGTTCCCGGTATGCCACTGTGACCGGAAACCCAGCAGAGTCTAACGTTATGCTGTGTACCAAGAACCCTTTGCTCTTCACGACAGCAAGAAACAAGCTTTGATCAGATTGATTTAAAGTGGAACGACTTCACAGAGAATGATTTAGCGAAAATCAATGTTTAGAGCGACTCTGACAAAATTGACACAGTGAAGCGTGGCTTAACAGAGAGCAACTAATAATTTATTGAAAATTGACTAAGCGAAGATTTACCGAGACTAGACTGAGTAAATGCAAATTAGCGAATAGCTAGCTGCTCAGCGATTTTATAAAAACTGAATAATGGCTTAGCGAATAGCAACTAAGTGAGTGAAAAAAGCGAAATGCGTTACCAATATTGAAGCAAAAATTGGTTTATCCTAAAAAGTGGACCCTAGAAGTGGGGCTTACCGAAAGTCTAATTGATTGAAGAAGCTAAGCAAGATGTGACTTAGCAACAAATGACTGAGGGAAAAGGAGCTGAGTGATGAACTTACCGAATCTTAGTGAAGCAAAGACGTGCTTAGTGTAAAGCAACTAAGAAGAGACAGACTAAACAAAAAGCTATTTTGCGAGAAGTCATTATTGAAGCCTGCTTAGAAAAGAAGAAGTAAGTTTAGCGTAGATAAATTTGAAGAAGAATTACCTAGCAAAGAAAGACTTAGAAAAAAACAAATAGGTGGGAGCGACTATACCAAGATTGACCAAGTGAAACGTCGCTATTCAAAAACCAACTAATTTACTAATGACTAAGTGGAGATCAACTGAAAACAAACTGACTAACCGAAGAGTATAACTGATCGAAGAGCAACTAAGCGCATTAAGACTACAGAAAGTGCAATTTAAGCGAAGAACGACAAAGAGAACAGCAACTTAATTAATTGCTACTAAGCAAAAAACTGCTAGGTCTTAGATGAAGCAAGGGCACTAGGAGTGATCGAACGAATTGCAATTGAGCAAAAGTAGCTTATCAAAACCCTTATAGGAAAGGGAAGTAGTCCACCAGCTCCCAACGTCTTCAAAAATGATTATCAACTTGAAAATACGCATTGCCATCAAGCACTGATTGAAAACTCAGAGCAGGATTTAAACCTTTCCTTCTCGAATGTAAGTAACAAAATGTAAAAAGCTGTTGCTTTTTATCATCTCACTTGAACAATTTGTCAGAAAACACGTCTTTCTCCAAATATTTGCATTCCAATTTCCACCTTTTAGCCATAAAATAGTTTTTTCCGAATACTCGACTACGTCCACAAGATCATTTTATCGCCACAATCACTTCCACAATCGTCACTAATTAATTGAATGCAATTTCGATCGACCGTTCAAAATGAAATTACGTTAATTGCAAAAATCAACTATCGATCGGATCGATTTTGTAAACATACCACAGAATAGACATATAGCTATACTACTATAGTAGTAGCTGTAGGTGGGATAATGTTCTCGCAAATGCCACTGAATGTACATTTAACGGACACCGAACGGCTTGTCTAGGCCTTTGACTATTCTCCATGTCGTTGGAAACAACGTTTATGAGCTGCTGCCGCTGCTGAAGTTACAAACTTAAACAAAACACATATATACACACAAGCACACGCGGAAGTCACTTTAGATGCCGGGTTTGACTGGACTACGGAATATGGTGGCACATTGCCGTTGCCACTTTTTGAGATATTTTATTGGAACGATATTAATTTCGATGCCAGAGATTCAATTTTCATTAGTTTTGTCGCCACATGCGCGCAGTGCACATAACCTGCATTGAAAAATGCCATCGCATTAAACACAACTCAAATGAAACGTTTCCCATGAAAGGAATGGCTTTCAATTTTATGCTGATTGTCAATATCGCAACAAATTGGTGGTGAGCATAGAGATTCAGATGAAATGGATTTGCATTGATCGGTTATGACAGTATGAGTATTGTTGAAATTTTGATGTGAATACTCACAAGCCAATTTATTTTTAAGGATCCTACTTCACGAAGCACAGCATTTAAGTACTGAGCATCAAATCGCTTATAACCTTTGTAACGAAGGGCTTCACTAAGTCTAATCACGAAGGACTTCAATAAGTTCTGGGTTGATTAGAGTCCTTTGTCGACCTAGTATCATCATATTCAAAGGAGAGATCCAGAGAACCCCGCCAAAGAAGTAGTATCGTGCAAGGATCAGACACGATCGCAGAAGAAAATCATGGATAGGCGTACCAAAATACGCCTGGAACAAAAAAATGCAAAAAATCTGTATTTACTTGGCCTAACACTTAAAACAATCTAAAAGCAAGAAGTTTGCCTACAGATTGTGAGTCCAAAAGAGCTGTGGTCCCTTCGAGATCACTATGCTCGTTATGTCGAGAATTGAAGAGGGAGTAGAAAAATTGACCAATTGGTAGATTACTGGCAAAAACAAAAAACGCTGTAACTCAGTAGGTATTGTATTTGTATCTTGAAGCTTTGTGTCAATATGATGCCCTTTGGCATGTAGAGTTTGGCACCTTGCAAAAATTTACCCAACGTCCTGTTAACCAAAACAAATATCTTCACACCTGGTCCTTCTCTAGAAATCCATCACAGCCACAGCATACCTCACTTGTTATCTCAAGACAAAAATGATTCGTTCCTCATCTAGTAATTAGGTCGTTCATTTGTAGCACATGAACATGTCATTAATCACTTCAACCTAACGCGTTGATCATAATACCCACCATTACAACTCGCTGCCTCTTTAAATAACGGACCACTTGTCTAATCACCACAAAATGCTTGCATCTAATTCGATATAATTGCTCAAATGAAGCTGTCAATCGCCCGCTGAACTGTCTATTTCGATCAAAATTCCAATCACAAACTTGACAACAAAATACCTTCAATTTAGAACCTCTACCGGGATCTTGAATCTCTGAAAGATCTCACAAAGATCATATAGGACGTGACTAAGGTGGCAAGTTTGCTCCAGATACGGTTATACTTATACCTTACTGCGCATAGCACTCATGAAAGCCATCACAATAATTATAAAAACCGCCTTGAAAAATCTAATCATTTCAAAAGGAAGTTTTTCTATCGAAAACATTGAAACGATCAGTGATCGTGCTGAGGAAAATTTCACCAAAATGGTAGCTGTTGATGTTTGAAATGATTGACAGGTAAATATTATTTTACTTTCTTGTGTTTACTGAATTCCTCCACCAATCAAGTATGTCGTTTGTTTACTGCAATTTTTAAGCGCAACCAATTGAATAATTAAAGTCATGACTAATGATCAGTTCGATCAACTTGGCTAATGCCTTAGTTGAATTGCTAAACTTACAACAAAACACAAAATGAGAATATGTTTTAAAGATCACTGCGAATTGTTCTCTTAACCCTGAAATTCCCCCGACGACCTGGAGATCACTGACTCTGATCTATTCTTCAGTAGCACATCATCTGTGCACAGTCAGTCACGATTTCCTTTTAAAGTCAATTTATTCCATGAAGTGCACCGTACACCGCTACTGTAATTAAATTATTTCACCTCTGTGATTGAAGATGCAGACATCATCGACACTTCTCTGAACATCATCGGGTTGTCGGTTTGTCGATCGTCGATGATGATCATCATCTTCATGATGAAGATCATTCTATAATCGATTTGTCTAAACAAGTGACGACGAACGGAGAATGCTCAGGCGTGGATCAGTTCAGTTGGAAAATGAATTCAATGAGTAGCACAACAGCAAAGCCTTCTTATCCAATCTGCTGAGCGAAAGTGTTTGTCGTGATGATCGAATTAATTGATCAATCAATTGAAGTTGAAGGAAGGCAACGAAAAAAGAAACAAAATTACGAAGTGTTGATGGTTTCGCAAAAAGGAGAACCATTTATGGCAGAATTTTATTGATCGTATTGCTAGATCTCCCCCCAAAAACGGTAACAGCTGTTGGATACTGGGTAATGGCGCTGACAAGATCGGTGTCGCAGCAACAACACGACATGACATTTAACACTTACCTTACGGCTGATGATTGCGCGAATTGTCTGGTCCAGTGATTTTTTTGATGTGTTTTAATGGTCCACCAACCCGAAAGGTAAGGACAGAGACTTTTAATTAAAGTGGAATTAATGATCGCATAAAAATCGCACTCTGTATTGCATTAATGAGCGAAGATCGATCGATTGATTAAAGCCTAATGGAAATCAAGTCATTTATGTTTTTTTTTGTGCTTTTGGTCTGTCTCTCTTAATTTTTACATAACGTTATGAGATATATAAGCAGCAGAGAAGAGGAGTGTGATTTTGATTGAGCTGCTAGGAAAGAAATATAAATATTTAATTGCTGTGGAACATAACATCATTTAGAAAGGCTGGGCGCCAATGTGATCGTGTTTTTATTTGGCAGATTGAAATGTTTAAAATTTAATTTGGTATTAAACATGACACTTTGATGGATCGATGCGTTAATTTTGCTGGAATTCGTATCGTGAAGTAATAGTAGAAAGTGTTTCGCATTTTGTATGGAAACATTTTAACAAGATCATTTGTGAGGTATTATTTTTTTTTTACGCTCAATGTGTGCATCAACTTTTTGGATTACTTGATTCGCAAAAATGTCTAATTGGACTCGTAGCATTCATAGCAATAAATCCGCTATGCAAGGAACTGATGATTTGCGGTTAAAGTGGAAAGTCGGTTTGCACTAATTAGTTATTTTGATGTCGCTTTAGCACACTCTAAGTATCTTTCGAAGAACATATCGTTCAATTTAGAGTGATCGAGTAACGATCTTACTGAACTGGTTAATTCAAGTTAGGTCGAAGTTGAGTTGCAGTTGGCGGTAACATGTCTAAGCTTTTCACTGAGACCTAAAAGCTATTGAAGGTTTCAGCCCAAAATATGTGATCGATGACTTAGCCCTCGAAGCTTTGATGTTTATGAGGATTTGCGTTGGCCCAACTATGGGCGCCACCTACTTAACGAACTCAGGTTTGTGTAATTGATATTTAGACTACTAAAATACGATATAAGTCGTTTGATTTAAGATTATTTAGAAGTTCAAAAACACCCATGATTATTTGTCAAATTGCCAGAGATTCATCAAAACGAGACGACCAGCGGCCACACTTGTGAAGAACTAAAAATAATCCATTCTTCTATTCGTTAGAATTAAAGTTTCACCGAATTGAGTTTTGATGCTAGCAAGTCATGTGGTCTTGAGAAAGAAATGGCGCTGGAGGCACTGTAAAGGAAAGGAGAACCCCGTCGACTTTCTCTCCAGAGAAGTCACTAGAAACTTACTTAAATCACCTGTATGGGCTCATGGACCAACCTGGTTAAAAGGCGATATAAGATTCAATGAAAAAGAAATCGAGAAGGGTTATCGGGGCTTAGCACCAGTGGTTCTTTTGGCACCCGTTTCTTCTCCTAAGGAAACAACACCTGAACCTCTGTTCCCTTACAAAGAATTCAGCTCTTGGAATAGTTTGTTACGACCCACAGGCATTATAATACGTGCAGCTGAGCTTCTCAAATTGAAAAAGAAGCTAGATGTCCTAGCAGAGCTCCTTTCGAATTTTCCGAGTTCGCACTGCGCCACAGAAATAGAAAAAGCTGACTTATATTGGCTAAGGTATTTACAAAATAAATGGGTTTAATGGGTCGTCTTCAATTATTAAATGCGCCACTTAACCGAAAGCACCCCATCATCCTACCGAAGTCGTATCTAATCAGGTTAATAATCGATGATTACCACCAAAGAACTTGTCATGGAGGTACGAACACGTCGTCCTATGCAAATTGCGTGAGCGGTTCTGAGTCTTAAAGGCGCGTCCGTTTATAAAAGCAGGGATTAAAAGTTGCATCATTTGACAAAAGCCCTTTGCCAAACCTGTATCCCAGCCCTTTGGCTCTTTGCCCATTAAACGCATAGCGATGACAAGGCCATTTAAATGTGTAGGCGTAGATTTGGTGGACCTCCCTTTAACTTGGATAGAACTTCAAGGCAAATGAACAAAAGTTTGTTATTTAATGGTTTTTACTTGTGCTGTCATCCGATCTGTCTATTTAGAGGTTGTAACCAACATGACAACGGAAAGCTGTGTAATGGGACTCAGACGATTTATTTGGCGTTGGTGTTCTTACAACGATATATTCAGACAACGCCAAGACTTTTCGAAGAGCAGCTTTAAAGCTCTCTTTTTTTTTGCGGCGTACCCCACAGGCGGATCACTAGTGTGAAGCAGAAAAGTGGGAGAGTTGTGACCGCTTCAAGATCACTACTCGTAACGCCGGAAATGGAAAGAAGAAGAAGAAGAAGCTTTAAAGCTTCCTCATATCAGCCAAGTATACTGAACGATAATCTTGTGCAAAATTTTCTGAATATACGCATACATTGGAAGTTTATTGTCGAACGGGCCACCTGGTGGGGAGGATATTGGGAACGGTTGATTCGATCCATTAAAAACCTCTCAAAGGTAGTCATCGGAAGAGCGAAGTTAACCCTGGAACAACTTCAGACAGGGACTATAGAAGTTGAGGGAATGATGAACGTTTGCCCTCTAACCTATGTAAGCAGTGATCCTCTGGATATTTCTAACTTCATACATGGCCATGGGAGTCCTGCAAATTTCAAAATATCTTGTGACGTCTTCTGATATGCAGCAACTTTGGGCTCAACGACTTAAGTTACTTAAGGTGCTTTTGTATCATTGGCGTACTGAATACGTTCAACTGCTACGATCATTTCACCACAGTCAAGGACATTCTTCAAATCAACTCAAGTCTAATGATGTAGTTCTGGTATTTGATTCTGCAAAACCTGAATTTGCCTTGAAGTTAGCTGTGGTCGAAGCAGCCTTTACTGGACGTGACGGAAAGGTATGAGCTTATCAAATTCGTTTCGCTGATGAATTAAACACTCGTCGATCTGTACAGCTGCCTTACCTCTTGTAACTCAAGTAATTGCCCCGCGCCGAGGATGTTAAAAATTATTGAATCAAATGGTATTTACCTTAACAGTTTTTGTTCTATTGCATACTTATGCTATTCATATTTTAAGCTTTCTCACGTATAAAGTAATGTTTCTTCTAATATTATATCCATTCGCTTTTGTACTTTCAAATTAGAAGTATCTTAGACTTTATTTAAAGACGAGTTTGTACAAAATCTCGGTTTTTCTCCTTTATTTGAAGAACAAGCCAAATTTTATCACAAGTATTGAAGGCTCTGAACATCAAGTCGAAAGTGTCGTCACAGAAGATTCTTGCAGTTCCCACCCTGAAACGCTTCGTGGATTGAGCTGAAGTGATTAAAGCAGCAGCTCAGAGGTTCCATCTACAATGCTAAGCCATTATCTTAGAACTTAGATTGGATACTACCCAAAGCTGAGCTTCCAATCAATCAAGATGAAGCAGAGTAAGCAGAGTAAGACCAATCCAATCAGTAACAGAAAAAGTACTAAGTAAGTAAGCTTGCGGCGCAAGCCCGGATAACTAAAAGTTATTGGACTTGAGACTGTCAGTTGCGATATTTCAGTAGTTACAATCAAAAGCAGCAACATGTCTCACCGACCATTTAAAGAAATCCTTTTGAATTCGAGAACGCTGACTTGTCTCCAACAGACAGAGCCAAGAAAATTTAAAAGGTATCCAGGGACCCAAAACATAAACTGAATGTGTTTCAAACAGTTGTCCAATGAAAACAATGGACACCCACGGCCTCTGAAAATACCACACAGGATAAGAATACCTCACAGAAAACAGTTCAAGACTAACAACATCAGCATCAAAATCAGCATTAAGTGTACGGACATTCATCAATCTCCACATTCTACTGTACAATTTTTTTAACAACTCAAAGGACTCACATAATAAATACGCTGTCTACTTCATTTAACCACAACACCTTCTATACTTAATTCAAATCCTAAATCCCCATCTAATGTGCCAGCAAAAATCCAATCCATTTCAATTGCATTTCACACCCACCAACTCGCAGTTAATCCTTCCAAATTAAATGAAATTCGTCTCTAATTGACTTCAATTACACAAATTCGTAATTAAGTTCCATTTACACAAGCAAGCAAACCCCAACATCCACCTTATATTTTCTTATTCGTTATTCGAAACTAAGTATGTACAACCAACTTCAATTCAAATATGTCTTTGCCGCTTTAAAATTCCATTCCGCAACGAATTAAGATTATACGTCTGTGGAGCATGCAGCGCTTTTTCACCACCTCCACGTTGGCCATTAGGCCGCGTGCTCAGTTAACAACTTGATCACAACCGTTACAACAATTGCCAATAGTCTGCGGATGGACTCCACTTAGCCAATTCAAAAACTAACCCAGATCGCCGGCAAGTGATTAGTATTACAATGCTAGCGACATAGAAATTCCAATTCGACATGCGACAGTCGCGACGCGACGACACACGCGAATAAAGATATTCCCCTCAATTTAAGGCCCCACACACATGCAACCGATCGGGATCAGGACAATTAATTGCGAAAAATAACCAAACTTGAGCAGAGTTTAATCGCGTAGATACTTTTTTTTTCTACTGTCCTGTCCCACGAGATAGAGATATGTACTTCTTTATGCCGGGCCACAATGTTTGCCACAAAAGTTGTCGAATCATTATCTGGTCTTCAATTATTGTCCACTGGACAACCGAGCATACAATTCGATTGGCGAAGAGCAGCGATCGGTGGTAGCCCAACTCGCTCCCGAAAGGCAGCTAGATGAATAGATCCACTTATTTATCCGAACTGATGTCCGATGGTCGTCCCGTCCAGCCATCCAGCCGTCCAGGGCGGAAAATTAACTTTATGGTCATTTCATTTACCAACTTTGCTGCCAGCTACTGGTTTAGACTCGAGTTTTGGCCACTGGCCACCAGCCACGGTCTAGTCCAGCAGCACTGACCGCGGCCTGGTCATTTATCTCGATCGGATTTATCTGTGATTAATCGAAGTCCAGAGCCATGTGATGTGTGTTCTGCATACCGAATCTACAAAGAAGAAAACATATGGGCATAGCCACAGGAGAAGCGGTACCATTCAAGGCACCTCTTTCTCGTTGGACTCTTCTGATATCACAATTGCGGCCGCGCAATGGCGGTCTAATTTGTATTGTGTCCTCGGGCCACTTATGAGGGTCTTTCTTTCGCGTTCTTTATTTCTGGCGACAATTCAATGCTTTTAGTTTGGCTTTGGTCTAGTTGAGGTCATCGGTGGTGGAATGAAGATTCTTAAGCTTCTGGAGCGGTTTTGTTTATGTGCTTAGATTACGGATGAAGAATGGCGGGAAGATCGAGCCGACTCGAAACCATTCATCATTTTGGGGGAACAACAAAAACAGAACAAAACATGGAGAGAACATTGTAAATAAGATGCGCATTGCGCACTGGCTCTGGTGTCGCTAGTGGTTGCCACGAAAAACAGTGCCGGTAGCAGCTGCATGTCGGTCCTTGTCGTTTTCGTTTCCGTAACCGTACTGGGCGACAAAAGTGCCACACCATAAATTTTGTTTTTCATCGTGCGCAGTGTTGCAAGTAATGTGAGATCGATTTTGGCTGTGGATTGCTTGCTGGTCGCTACTGGCTTCTGGGTATGACGTTAAGGTCGACAAGAGGAATTGAATTCGAACGCTGCAGTAGCAAATGATTTGTAATTCGGTTGAAATTACCAGAAAGGTGCTAGCAGGTTGCTGTATTTACGATGTCACTATTCAACACCTTGCTGTTGATTTGTAGCTTTTTATTGTGGTCTACTTTTCGATTTCACAGGACACTTTCATTGTGGTGTCACATGGGACATGGTCTCTCCCTCTCTTCCGGAGAGCAGTTTCGAACATCTTTATTTCAAGAACTGAAAAGTGTTCAACTCACAACCTGCAAGAGTCACAAAAAAAATCTAGGCAAGGACATCTCTCATCATCATCATCTCTCCAAACAACAATCGCTAGCATTGATATGATAGGCAGTTGCTATCCTCGCGAATATGAGCTACCCCAGCCAGCAGCCATTGAATACTGTTTCCACTTCCTGCCCATCCCTCAAACTTCTTTCTCTAGCTCTCAGTCAATCATTCAAGTTAATTTATTTATTCACTTCTGATGTGCCAAGGTGATGTCAGCCGGCACAATTTGCATATCAATCAAAAGATTTATTATTAAAAACAAAAACCAAACCAAACACACACGTCCCTGCCTGTAACTTATTACATCTCCCGCCACAGCTGCAGTCCCATATCAAGATGCCACGTCTCGCTACGCTATGCACACATTCATATATCGATTGATCGGCGGCAGCGATGCGGCAAGATTGATTTTTTAATTGATAAATTTGATCAAAATCCTACATCGTTTAGATAAGAAAAACGCGATGCTTAATTCGTTTTCAGTGTACAATCTGTTTTTTTGCCTCTGCAGAGAATGCTTTGAGAATGTTGTCATATTCCATTTTGCCATTCGTCACTCAAATCAGATGGAGACAAAATGGTCACAATCTGTTTTCGATAACAACACAGTAGCGGCTACAGGTAAAGTCGTACACTACAGGGTAAACGACTCAATGCACACGCAAATCGCTCTTCATATAGAGACGGAGACTAAAGGACTTTTATCTTTGGAAAGAGAAGCACGCGTGTAACTCTTCAAATTAACTTTTTCAATTATCGATCAGTTAATGGGGCGATCACTTTTAAGATATCAGTGGCGGTAGTGTTTTTTCTTTTCCTTTTTTTTGTGCATCAGGGATTCTCTTTTCGGTAAAATGGGTCTCTGCTTAGAAGTTTGGACCATTTTAGAAGAGGATTTGCTCGAGCATGGCTAGATGGCTATTGATAGTCTTCGGATTAGTTTTGTATTTTGAAAAAACTACTTTTGTATTTACGAGCCAGATGAAGTTAACGACATGTGCTTTATTTAAAGAAGCATTGAAGGGACAGCAAGTCTTGGACAGGGTGCTTCGGATAAAATGAGGAAGCATTAGAAACACGCATGTTCTGATATTGGAACAAGCATCAGCAATACTCTGGATCAGGATTTTACGGATTCCGATGGCTAGCAAAGTATTGCAATGGATCGGGCGAAATTGGAGAGTTAGAACGAAGAAATTGGAGAGTTTGAACGGAGGCGCGTAGGCAGCCTGTTTGGAACATAAGAAAGAAAGTGACTAAAATTTGTATAAAATGCGAATATCCCGATTTCGAGATTGTGGAGTCTAGAGTCTTTCATGATCTAATCGTATTAAATACCATGTTTATCGAACCGACCGACACCTTGTCACTTAAAGTCACAACAGAGGTGCAAATGAAACCTTAATTGGCAGACACTTGTTCCAAATTTATGAAGTCTTCGATGAAAGACAGGAAAGTGACACTGGGTGCATTCGCACAGCAAAGGAATATATGCAAACTGGACAAAGGTTATGGCTAATCAATTCTGAATTCATTACAGTCCAAGTTGCAGGAAGTATAGGTACAAGAAATACGATGTGGGACTGGCTACAACGAACTTCAACCAAATCATTGCAATGGGGCTTGAAAGAGACATTGCCAATAAATCGAAGAAATATGTTGGTAGAATTATGAATGTAAAGCAGTGATAAGTAAGACGAAAGCTTGGAAGTGGAATTTAGAAGCGGCTTAACAAAGCGAAGGAAGTATCAACTTCTTAAGGTGTGCCCACATATTGTCGAACGGCAACAATCAGCACATTCCGATCGCCTATACCGAATTAGTGTGGACGTTCTGGGACCTTGTAATGCAAGTGAATAATGACAAATGTAAAAGGTTTGTATTGTACTCAGATGAAAGTTGGTCTGTTCTTCCACAAATGTATTGGACACAATCCTACAAGCAGCTCCTGACTTGAAAGTTTGTAGCTGTAGGTGTTTTTTAGGAGTATTTCCGGCAGAGCTTAAAACTGCTGATGTAATGCCACTATACTTAAAAAAGGTTCTGCTTTGAATGTTTGTAATTTAAGGCCTATCTCTCTTCTTCCAGTGCTGAGTAAGGTTTTTGAGAAGCTTATGAAGGATAAAGTTGTAAGTTTTTTAAATAAAACAAGTTTTTTTAGTTGCAAGCAATTTGGATTTCGCAAGGATAGATGTACTGAAGATGCGCTCTTACAGTTTTGCTCCCAAATAATGTCTAATCTTGACGGTAAAAAGTGTACAGCGGGGTTGTTCATTGATATAACCAAAGCCTTTGACATGGTGAACCATAAAATTTTACTGAAAAAGCTAGAAAAAGCTGGTTTTCGTGGATTTGTTCTGAATTGGTTCGAGGCTTACCTTAAAGATAGGTCACAAAGAGTAAAAATTGGTGAGATAAGGAGTGACTTGATATTTTTCAACTTGGGAGTACCCCAAGGATCTTTCCTTGGTCCAATCCTATTTCTTGTGTACATAAACTCTCTCTTGGAGCTCGACTTCAAAGGTTTGCCAACTGCATTTGCGGATGATGTGGGTTTTTCTTATGGTGCGAATAGTACTCTTGATCTGGTTGCTGATATAAATTGGGATCTGAGTTTATTGGGAGTTTGGTTTGCTGAAAACAAATTGGTAATCAGCAATAAAACAAAAATAGTGTTTTTCAGCTTAACTAAGCCAGTAAATTTGACATCTGGAATCCACTTTCATGCACCAGAATGCCCTAAATTCAATTCAATTTATTACTTAGATTCGGTTGTACAAATAAGACATAATTAAGTCTTTTATAGTACTTTACAATAGGGTAAAATAATTTGATGATTTAATTTAAAATATAATAATATAATAACAAAAATAATAATAATATAATTTTTACTTTAAAATATAATAATAATATAATAACAAAATAATAATAATAATTTTTTTTTTTTTTTTTTTTTTTTTTTTTTTTTTTTTTTTTTTTTTTTTTTTCTAATTACTGTTCTTAAAAATTTTGACGGTAGAGCAAGAATAATGCTTTTTGAAAATGGTGAATTCTAATTATTTGCTTTATAGTTACTGGTAAATCGTTCCAAAGTTTAGTGGCATAAACAAAAAAGAGTCTTGATAAGGGGTGTGATCAAATTTAAAGTTCGAGACGAATGCGCGAAGCGGAGTTTATCAAAAAGATATGTTGGCATTTTCTTATGAATTGTCTTATGCAGAAAAATCAAACATTTTGAATCAAGGTACTGAGTAAAAGTGCATCCAAGAACCTTCTGATGATACTGAGAAACATGGTCAAACCTACGCAAACCATAAACATACCTTACCATGTCATTAAAAGCAACAAGTAACTTGTGCCGACAATGAGAGTCAGGCCAGCAATAGACTACTGCAAAATAATCAATGATGGGTAGTAACAAAGATTTGATTAATCTCAACTTTGTGTTTACCGGAGTAATATTGGAAAAGGGGCTGAGTTTCCGAAGGCCACCGTAAATCCGACCTATACTGATGTTAACATGGTCATAAGCTGAAAGAGATCGGTTTATTTTAAAACCAAGCAACATGTAGGTATTTTCGTTCAACTCTTCGGCTGTTTTATTACCTGAGAAATGTGTGTTCTGATTTTGTCATGCAACAAGTCTATTACGGAATTTTTTATTCCAAATTACAATACGGAATTGTTTGCTGGGGAGGTTCGTATTTAAACAAAATTCAACCTCTTTTAGTGTTGCAGAAGCATATTTTAAGGAAAATGTGCCGTAAAACTGTAAGACATTCTAGTTTCCCTTTGTTCTGCTACCTTAACATCCTTCCAGTTCGTCACCTATATTGTTTTAAAGTGTTGAAGTCCTTCTATATGAAGTCCGGTAATCGTAATTTTCGGCTTATTTCTACTTATAACTTACGTGTTAATCTGTCTAATGTGGTAGCTGTTCCTTTGTTCCCTACAACTGCGTTCTGTAATTTTTATTCTATATCTTCTGTTAGATTTTCTTATAAACTTCCACCTTCAGTTAGAGCAATATCTTCTTCGAAACTGTATCAAAGATGCGTAAAAGTCTGGCTTTTAAATTTTGACCATTAAAGTCTAGCTTCAAACTTTTTCTGATGTTCTGATTCAACTTATTTAATTATTATTATTTTATTTAATCATTAATTATTATTATCGCTTATATTTTCTATATCATTCTTTTTTTTGTAATTTCACATAAATCAAATATAACATTCCTTATTGTTCTTTTTTGCTTATAAAATGATGTTTTTTTTTTATTGGGACCCCACATTAAGAACTTAATTTGTAAAGTCTGAATATTTTCTTGAAGTGACATCATCACTATTTACTTCTTGTAAGAAAATACCGATTGTCTCTAAAACCTTTTCATTTATGTAATATTTACTTAGCTTAAGATTAATTTATTGTGATGTAATAATGTATGGAATAAACTTAAACTTAAACTAACCTTAAACATTCTGTTACAGGCCCCTGATCGGTTTTCCAACTTATCGAAAGCCGAACCAAATGAAAAGATCCGATTGCCACCCGGCATAGCGTGAACTCACTTTTAGGCAGCTGGGATGATGACAGCATGACAACTTCATACATACGTAGCGTGACACAACAGAGGGGTGAGACCCGTGACCTAGCGCATTTCTCATAGCTATGCCTTCTAAGGGAATGGAGGGGACCTACAATTTTCTGCCACTTCCGAATGGCTAATCGCAAAGCGCTTTTCATGGTAATAAATTTACTAACGAAGGACTTGCCATTTCCACGCAAAAAAGAAGGTTTTGTTTCTTTTCTGTTGGAATTCGAACGATGAACCTCTCGAGTAACAGGCAGACATTCTAACCATTACGTCACGGGCATCACAACAATCGTTTTCGAAGTAACAAGATCTGTGTAAGCCCGCTCCCATCAAAAACATCACCTTAGAGAAAAAGGAGCACGATCGGCTCAGTTCGTATTGGCACGTTCAAATTCGAGATCTGACATGGCTGTGTCAAAAAGGCTTTTTTTATAAAAGGATCTCACGGTTCAGAAAAAAAAAAAACAAAAAACAATCTTAAACCTCTACCTCGAGGCTTGCAAATTATAGATGTGTTCTGTGGTCAACGAGCTCTACTGGCATACCTAGAAGAGTAGGCAGAGCGAGACTATACGATATGGCTGGGACATCAGGAGCTGATAAACATCAACACTCCGGCTCGACGAGTTTTCGAAAGCACAATGGAGAGAAATCGCGGAAGCAGAAGACCTCGTCTTAGGTGGCACAATCTAGTGGAAGAAGACATCTACCGATTTAAAGTGCAAAAATGAAGAGAGCTTGCCCCAAGTTGAAGCCGTTATCGAAGCATGTTTGTTCCAGGTTCACCGCTAACTGTAACGCCCAACTAAGTAAGTAAGCCCAAAAAAAAAAAAACAACTCACATAAAGAGGCAAACTGTGTGCTAGCAAAAACTTGTAGTACGTTCCCAAAATTATTTTTACGGACGACTTTAAGACGTCATTTAAGTGGTTACTAGCTACGCCAAGAACTTGAGGAATTTAAAGACTTACACAGTTCCTCAAAGAGAAAAAAGATTTTAAAAAGAAAACAAAAACTCTCAGTTTGTCCGAGAAGTGAAAAACCGTAGCCACGAATCTTATCTCAATTTGCCCCTCGTGCATGCACTGGTGAATCCAATCCCCAGAAGCATCAGGATCTATTAGATACCACAGTTACTGGTACTATCAACTAACCAAATGCAGCTCTTTAGAGATCGTGCAACAATGTTTATATACCCATTTCTCTGGCGATGCTGGACAGTTTAAGGCTTGTGCCATATTTCAACCTCGCATGGACATCTTCACTCCAGCCCAGCTGCAGTCACCTCTTTCATTACATCCGCTGTTTGCACAGACATCCTCGCCCTAGGAATAAATATACTTATATCTGCTTTTGGTAATCACAAAATCCAAATATGCGTGAGTTCCTGATAAGCAAATGAGATCGCTGCCGCTGAATGAGGTTCTGCACTTCATTACCGCCACCACCACCTTCACCACAGACCAAATGGGCATAAAACTCGCAACACCACACTCTTAGTATTCCGATTATACAAACTGATAAGATCCTCGTGCTGTGTCTCCTTAGAGGTGCACTTAACTGCGAACACACGCGTTTAAAACTGACCAGTATCGTTGAGCTTCTAGGACTATAGCATTTAAGGAGACGCGAGAAGAAACGGTTTGCCGATAAGATGATGGGCTGACACGCAACATGTGTTCGCCATAAGGATTTGGGAAATAAATTTTTTGGCGGTTTTACGCGAAGCAGACAATAATCATTCGTGTGCCGCTTCAAATATATACACCAATGCCGGAGTGAAAACGAGCCTTGAAGACTTAGCTGAAGATGAAGATTCTCAAGTGAGAATTAAAGATTTGTGGTTGTACTGTAGGGCAGGCTTAAATGCTGATGCCAGGATATGGATAAGAGAAAGAGCACACATACTCACCTAATGTGCCTTTAAGAAGTAGATAATTAAACGAATGATGGGGACACATTTTAATCTTCGATTAGGTAATTTATTGGGTTTTGTCATGATGATGTGAGTAAAGTAAAATGAGTGCTGCGTGGTTCGAAGGTGGAAACTGGTTGATTTTCAGTGTAGATCTGTGTTAAGTGTTACTGATGACTGCTGAGATGAAAGGAAGTTTTTCTTTCAATGAAATGTTGATGATGAATTCGAAAAACTAAAATATATGGGGCGGAGTCTTCTGTCAACTCGTTTTCTGATGACTCTAATCATCCTACAGCTGGATCTACCTGCTGAAATTTCCAAATTGAAATTGACTGGCGGTACAGCGTTGGTTTTCAGGATGTTTCCTTTCGTCCTCACGTTCTATATGATTGTTTCGTTGGTTAATCGCTCAAGGAGTTGCTGGAAGACTCAGCCATATAATTGCATCTTCCAACTCCGAAAACTGGTGGTACCCGTGACGCAAATAATTCTTAACATGTCTGTCTCTAACGTAGGAGGTTCAAATCCCAGAAACATCAAGGGGAAAAAATTAGTTTTTGCTGGTTTCAACTTTCGCGAGGAATTGGCAAGTTCTCCGAGTTTGCCGATTAGCCGTTCGTCATCGGCAAAAAAAAACTGTACGTCCCTTTCGTTGCATCACAAGGCGTGGTTGAGAGAATTGTGATAGGCCCCCCCCGAGCATGTTGCGCCACCCTACTTACTTATTTATTAAACTTCGAACAATGTTTTTTTTACTTTAATGCATATCGCCATAAACTTCCCACAGGAGAACCCTTTGAAAATACTTTGGTCTCACTCCAATACGCCAATTTCAAGGTTCAAAAGTGATCCAAACGATTGGCCAAGTTTTTCGACTATTTGGCAAAGTAACTGCCTTCTCTAGATTTTCCGTTCAACCTAAACGCCAGTTAGGTATTGTGACGTTCTTTTTGCGTTCCAGCCGAGGTTTCGCTCGTCAGCTTAGCCAGGGTCTTTCTGAAGAGAAACACGAAACTTCAGGTAGAAGAAGATCATCTATAATTACGGCCCCTTGTGGCACTGAGAAACAGCAGGCAATAGCTCTGGTGGATTTGCAGGTTTATTTACGGCCTATTGTGGCACGGAGAAACAGCAGCAATAGCTCTGGGTGATCGGCAGGTTTATGTACGGCCTCTGATGGCACGGAGAACGTTGAGAAGCTACGACCTGAGGTTTTCCTTACGGAAATCCTATAGTACGCAATAGTCGGACGGTTTCCAGTCGGAGAAATAAGAAAATTTAATAAAATAGTTTCATACCGAGTTTCTCTGTGTCTATGGCTGCTTGGCGCAGGGACATCGCCTTTTCCATGAACTTTTATTTGCCTATATAAATGTTACGAAAGGAACCTTGTGTGAGTTGTACTCGGTGAGTTAACACTCTACGTATTGCTGTTGTTTGGGTGGTATGGCGATGATACGTTGTACATTCGTGATTCAGTGCTGTTGACTCCGGATGTACATTATGGTATGAAAAGTACTAGGCTGAAAAGTATCAAAAGTAAGAGGTAGCATGAACGTTTCGGTACAGTATAAATCTAACCCATTTACTTTAGCCTTCCGCACAGTTCGAACTTTTTCTCACGACAACATACTTCTATCAACGAACGGAACTTCACACTTTTTATAAACTACCCAATTGAATACTGAACTTTATCGAGACCTTTCGAAGAAGGCTGAAAATATAAGCAGACTGTTGCCTTCAATAAGTTGTAAACCTCCCTTCTTTCAAGAGGCCAATGTATACTTCCGATATTTACGAGATTCTCAGCATCGTTCTCTAGAAAATCAAGGTTAGTTTAGGTTAGGTTAGGCTGTCTGGAAAATGACTGACACACTCAGGCCAACATTAAGTCAATTGTGATACCAAAAGAAGTTTGTGAGGGAGTACCTCACATAACCAAAACACGTGGAACTTATGATAAATCGGTAGAGGTGAAAGGTGTCTGGTGTCTGTGATGTTCACCAGACCGCTTGGATCAGCAAGGAACTTGGTATTCTACTAGATGCAGTTTTCTTTTGAGGGGGAATGCAGAGATAGTCTTTTCTTCCTCCTCATCTAAGCAGCTTTTTCAGAAGTCGTTTGAAAGAACGCCGAGTCTTTTGGCGTGTCTACCTATCACGCAATGTCCAGTAATAACTTTGATTACGGAGCCAAAGTGCAATCTGTTTATGGCTATCCATGTGTCTTAATCCTTTTAGATCTAGCTCTGGTTATATCTGTTTTGTTGCCACACAACCACAAGCTAATCAAACGTTCGATGTATTTCTATTTCTCATTTGTTAATTGATGTTTTTTGTCGTTGTTTTCATTGATAACAAAGCGTTAAGACACCCTGACTGACTCAGCCCAGTTAGATTTCCAACAAGGTGATCTCTGAAGATTCTCTTCTCCCACCCGTCAAGCCAAATGGATTTATTTAGTTATCTTCATGTAAGCTCTGTCGTCTTTCCTATCATAATTCCCCCGAAAGCGATGGCACGAGAGTGAAAAAAAAAAACAACAAACAAACACATCTGCATAAAGCCGTCTATGGCCGTTTCCATTGCGCTATCTCTCGTTACCCGGTCACCGGAAACGCTTTTTTGATGGCTTTTAATAAGTCACGTTGTATAAAGGATTATCTACTCTGAAGAGGAAGAACGTCTACTTTACCAGAGCTCAACTCTTATACCGGCTCGCTGGAACCATCTATGAATAGGTCATGGCCCATTGTAACCCCACAATATGCCCAATCTCCATGTCAGGCATTAATTAATGATCGATTGTGCTTTGCCCCTTTGGTGCGATCTCTCTCTCCTTTGACTGTTTTCCTTGCTAAGAGAGCTCGACCATGATTAATTGTTCGCGCATTGTTCGCGTATGTGTTCGCGTTGTTCAAAGTTGTCACCCAGTGCGGACTTTGTAAGCGGATTATAAAATAAAAAAAAGCAGCACCAAAATCCGTATTGTCATCGAAACAATTTGCTGGAAAATAAATGGAACTACGGTTTCATTATATTCCAACTCTTCATTCTGAATGCGATAGCTACATTCCCTCACGACAAAAAGTTGCGGATCAAATTTCACAGCTTTGGTGTACCATCTGAACGATGGAATCTTAATCTCTTTTTCTGTTGCGCATTCTTCTCTCTTCCCCCAGTCGTTTCTCTCAACGACCGTAAAAGAGTTCAGAGGGCTTTGTTTTAATTTATTTCGCGCCATTAAATCTCAGGCGATCTCCATTGAGTGTTTTCATAATAAAAACAAAATCTTTTTAATCGATCGAGGAATGTGTGGAAAGGGAATCGAATTGGAAAGAACTAACACAGTAGTTTATAGATCGTTTACGTAAAGTACCAATTGAGAGACACCCTTTGATTGGGATCAATTTATCAAGATGGTGACACGATCATGCCTCTGCAGTAGTAGTTGGGAAGTTGGAAGTCTATGTAAATAGACTCTTTGATTTGTAGACCGATCATTGGTTTGGAATTAGAGTTTTGATGTGGCCAGTAGTTCGATGGCCCACTCAGAGGTGTAAATTTTGGGATTGTCTTCGTTTTCCATGTTTTTCTGTTTTTTTTTTTATTTTTAATTTTTTTTCTGCCTCTGTCCTAAGACAATCTGTGTTTACATCGAAATTCATCGGGGGAGCGACAGATATCGAATTGTTGCCACCAATGAAGTGATAAATTTTCATTAGACGAAATAAGCGCTAGAGTTTTAATTTGGAGTTATGAGGCACAGATTTTGAGGACAAGCAAGCGATTAGTTTTAATGGGATCTAAGAAAAATTTGTATCAAAATTAAGGCCGATGAATACATTGCGGAGTTAATTTATTGGCTGGTTCACTTTTTTACTTACCTACCAGTTTCTAACCTTCAATCTGTTTCATTAAATTAAGCTACTAAGGACATTTGAAACCATAGATTTCCCTGGAGATAATGAGGTAAATAAAAGTCGGAATAGGATGTTAGAAAGCATGAGGCGAAACAATAATTGCAGCTGAAATGATTCGAGTGATACTATCTTAGTGCTGAATATCAGATATTTTATTGAACAGTATAGTTAAAGTAATAGTTGGAACCGGACCTGTTTCCTATGTAATCCATATTTTTTGGTCAACGATCAGCCATCTTGGTTTCCTTTATTTAGGGTACTGCGGGGTGATATGGCACCACGGATTATATGAGGCAATTTTAATATCTGCCACTAAATGACTTCTTACAAAAAAAAAAGCAAAAGAAAATTCAGTTTGATCTTAGCTTCCAGTTGATGCATTCGGATCTGCAGTAGCCATTGAAACTTTCCTTCATTACAATTAGATGGCTTCTTAAAGGACAGACTCTAAGCCTAAGGAATCCAGTTTGGGAGCCGTGTCCTGTCATAGACCAAGAGCTGGAAGCAAATTTTTGCAGTGGAGTGATAACCAAAAATAATGCACTTGCATGTGTAGATACATGCACCATTATATCAGATTCAACCGTCTGGCAGGTTTCTTTTTCAGCCGGGGGCGGGGGTGGGTGTTCGAAAATGGGAATTTTTCAGATTTTGAGATCGAAGTGATAACCACATAAATGATACATCAAAAAATCAGACAAATTCCCCTGATTACAAAAAACTCGGTCCCAGACGATTTTGTTTCAGCCTACTGCTTGTCAGGTTTTCTTTTTTGGTCCACTCCAAAAATTTGCTTCCAGCTCTTAGACTATCAAGGAGAGCAACGAGAAGAAAAATCATTCAGCATATAAAAAAGTTTCAGGTTCGCTGCGATCAGGAAGGAAGTTTTTCATATGACTTTTCGGTTTTGGCTGAAAAGTGCCACTTTTGCTGCTTGGCAAAAATATATGTCCAAATGATTCCGATAAAGAAAGATAAAGAAAGAAAGAACACAAATGTTAAAAAAAAAGTGCAGCATGAGGAGCGCTTATTTGAGGAAATAGAGAGATGTTATGATAGGTTTAAGCTTTAGAGTTTGTACGAAAAGGTAAAAGATCGTTTTAAAGTAGAAAAACTCGAACCCTGTGACGAAGCGTCACAATTTCTCCAGAACACCGCATCAAAACACTGTACGTGTTTTTTCTTTTTCCATTAAAATGCTCACACGTAATTAAATCACGCAATAAAAGTCTACTCAAAGGCCAAATATTGTTTACTTCTTAGTTTGTGTGCATCTCCTTATGGGGAAATGCATTGGCAATGGCCAGCCGATTTTTGTATGCAATATTGTCATTGCCTTACAACTCACATTTACTTGCATCAGAAAAATCTATGAATAGAGGTGAATTAATTACAATAAGGGGAGAAGAAGATATACGGGTTTTATACCTTTAACGTATAGTTACATTTTCTCCCATCCTGTGGAAGATATTCTTCCTGAGGTTGACTATTTCAGTCTCCGCCGTATAGGAAGTTGCATCGACTTGGTGTGTTTCACCGACGTTGCATTGCATACTCTCCTCGCCATTTAGCTTCGTCGTATAGGAAGTTACATTGAATTGGTGTGTTAAACCGACGGTGTATTCTCTCTTTGCCACTTAGCCTTGCCGTATAGGAAGTTGCATCGACTGGGTGTGTTTCACCGACTTTGCATACTCCCCTCGTCATCGTGTTACCTATACTACCCGCAACCGCAGACTTTTGCTTCGAAGTCCGCGGCCGCCGACAGAGTGTTTTGCCTTAAACAAACGCATACACTTCCCACGAAGTCCGCTAACGCCGACAAATTGCTCTGCCGTTTTACACTACGCAAGCGCTTCCTACGCAGTCCGCCGCCGCCGATAGATCGTTCTGCCTTCCATACAACGCAAACCTTTACCTCGAAATCCGCGGCCGCCGACAGAGTACCCTGCCTGAAGCAGCACCAGCTTAGCATACATCATCGCCGCATAAAAGGACGCAGCAACCGCAGCAACCCGCTCCCAGGGAAACATCAAGACGCCCACGAGACGTCCTGCAGTGCCGAGGACAGTACTAGAAACCGGATTTAATCACAAACTCATAAAACTCATTGTTATAAAAACTGTAAACATATTTTTGGGAAAAGATCATAGCAATAAAATTAGAATTAATTCAGAAAATACCCGATGGGCTCCGCGTCTTCACTTCATTTTGAGAAGTTGGACCACCGAAGCCCAAGTCTTACGACGCTTCCTTGGGTAGACCCTGGACACCCTGAGTCCTACCCCAGCCTCGTAAAAGAACCATCACAACCCAGCGCGTAAAAATCACCTACCAAACATTGTGGTAAGGCCGCAGTCACTTCTGAAGATCAGAAAAACTAATTTTGCAGACTCAACTTAAACGATAATCAAGAATGCCATATTCCAGTCTTAGAAGTAACTAGGGTTGCCATACTATTAACCTCAAATCAAATGAAACTGCATTTGCAGACGACCTCTACCAAAAAATTTTTTAATTAGCTGGACTAATCTCCATAGCAAGGAGAATTTACCAAGTGATTGGTAGGAGAAATCATGTCCAATAAATGAAAAACCTTTTGATTGCCACAATTATAGAGAAATACGCCTCCTTAACGTCTCATCTCTTGTTTTGTCTTTATGCGAACGTCCAAAAACCTCCAACATCAACAAATTCTTACAGCGATATCTTGGAACCACCCGCGTATGACAGGAATAAGCTGTGAGATTTCACTGATTTCTTTGTTGTCGAAAAAGGCTTTCGAAAAACGACTCACTATTATGTGACTATTTATTATCGTTCTTGAAAACGTTGTGCAAAACTCTAACGTTTACATCAAAAGCATTGTCTTTCATGGTAATGACGAAATGGGAAGAGGTAAGCGTGCTGCCATACGTTCTTTTGGTAGCATTGAAATAGAAGTGGTAAAAATAGGTTTAATGGTTAGTGAGGACAGACAAAAAAAATGCAATAAACTTTCTTTTGTGCATTCAGTGATTGCGATAGGATACCGCAGTTCGTTCAATTTGAAACAGAAGGCTCGCTCGTATAACTTTACCCGAAGAAAACTAGTCATCTGACATAACTGATTTTAAAAACTTGTTCTACTTCAGGGCGACTTGATGGCAAACCCAGAACTCAAAAAATATCTACTCAGTTTGATATTAAGGCTAAGTAGAGGATTTTTAGAAGAACGCATTATGGGTACCTCAGAGCTATCCTCGGGCTTGAACGAACAAGCTTATTAATGCCCTTTTTGCATACGATAAGAAAATTGGTGTATGTATAAATTTCATTGGATAGATAATCTTAACTTTGGAGTGTTTTTCATTTCGTTGAAAAAATTACCAAAAGGTATGAAAAGTGACCATGTGACCAAGTGAGAAAATCATGACTAGATTTGTTAATAAATGACCAAACTGGTACCCGTCTTAATCAAATTTGTTTAAAACTGCTACATAAAACAGTAATACATATTCTAAACGATATGGAAGCTGTGTGGCTGAAAGCCTTTTCTAAGGCTTTTTCGTATGTAAGAGAAGTCTGTTTCTTCATGTTCGGAAATGATGACTTAATTTTCTTAAAAAAAATTAAAAATCAATTAAGACCGCATACTATAAGTTTTTGAAAGCTTATGCTGAGTTCTTCTACTAAATGTTTAGCTCATGTTGATTTAAAGAATGGTTTCTGAGTAATCAAGTTTCAAGATTAAAATTTTGATAAGAAATAAATAATTTTTCTTTTCATAATAACATAATAAACATTTTTACAATATTTTGCATTACTCAGGGTCACTTCTTGTTTCTCAAAAAGTCAACACTTTTGTTAGTTTTGAGTAAAACACAAAAAACCGAACGTAAAAAATTTTCTTTGTTTTTGAAAAAAGGAAAAAAAAAAATCTGCTTTTCTCCAGAAAAACCGTAGCAGCGCAGACCCCATGCTGATTGGACTTTACTCTTTTGGCAAAGACTTGAGACCTAACTACTTAAAACTAAACAACCAATTAACTTGAACTGAAATTTCAATTGAAAAAGACTGTATCAGTTTTTAAAAACACTATTGTATGTGGTATTGTATGTGGTAGAGATGGTGGCGGATGAGCTCCTGGTGAGCCAACGGCAGCACTCACACCCCTGCAGCAGGGTACTGACACTGGATATTCCAGCCCTTTGTGTCCGAAGGGATCCAAAAAGGACCTGGCCCTCCAGGTTGGGGGTTGTGCGTAGGGTTAACTACCCAACCACGTTAAAAAAGTACAGTTCCGAAACAACTAACAGCCTCGGATAACGATAATGATTTCAAAGTTGACGACCCAAGCAAACGAAAAAAGGACAATGACCTCCGGATCTGCACGTGGAACGTAAGGTCTCTTTACGGACTAGGTGTAGCTGGAGAATTAGCGGACGCCCTGGACTGCTGCAAAGCAGACATAACCGCCATCCAAGAAGTGCGATGGAGTGGACCGGGCATAAAGAAGATGAGAAACTGTGACATATATTATGGCGACTGCTACAGACAAAAGAAACAACGCTTATTTGGGTGCGGATTTGTCGTTAGAGGAAGACTCAGGGATAAGGTGATTAGCCAAAATCCAGTCAATGAGCGTATAATGACCATCCGCATCAGGGCTAAATTCGCCAACATTAGCCTTATATGCGCCCACGCCCCCACAGAAGAGAAAGACGACGATTCCAAAGACTGTTTCTACGAGCTCCTGGAAGAAACGTATGAGCAGTGCCCTAGACACGACGTGAAAATCGTTCTTGGCGATTTTAACGCAAAGCTAGGGAAGGAGGACATCTTTGGAAACACAATCGGTAAGCATAGCCTCCATGACAAAACCTCCGAAAACGGACTGAGGCTAATCGATTTTGCTGCGGGGCTGAATCTTGTTGTAAGTAGTACGCGCTTCCCGCATCTCAAAATTCATAAAGGTACATGGCGATCCCCAGATCAATTAACCGTCAACCAAATTGACCATGTTGCGATCGACGCAAGGCACTCTTCCAGTGTTCTAGATGTCCGAACTTTCCGAGGGGCCAACTTTGACTCGGACCACTACCTTGTTGTAGCCAAGGTACGAATGAGGATATCTTGTTCACGACCAGCGCTAACTAACGCTGTGAAGAGATATGACGTCGGAAAGCTACAATCGCAAGAGATTGTCAATGCCTTTTCCAATCGAGTGTCCCTTCAATTATCCTTGAATCCCATGCCGCCAGCATTAAACATTGAAGACCAGTGGCAGCAATGCCAAGAAGCCATCAGAACCGCTGCCTCTGAGGTTCTGGGTTTCACTCGGCCACCAAAACGAAACCCATGGTTCGATGAAGAATGCAGGCAGGCAAATGCAGCCAAACAAAGAGCACGACAAATGCTTATGCGAACACGAACAAGGGCTGCTTACGATCAGTATAACGAGATTTACAAGGAGAGAAGAAGGGAAGAACACCGACTTCTCAAAAAGAAAAAGAAGCAGCATGAGAAGCGCTCGTTTGAGGAAATAGAGAGGTGCCATGACAGGAACGAGATTCGGAAGTTTTACCAAAAGGTAAAAAGATCCTGCCAGGGTGGCAAACCCCGAACTCAAGCCTGTAAAGACCAGCAGGGAAACATAATTGTAGAGTCACAGTCGCTACTGAGGATTTGGAAAGATCATTTCTGCAGACTGCTTAACGGCGATGAAGACACAAATTCCGCTGTCAGGCAGATTGCCCCATTCAGCTTGGACGATGATCAAGAATGCCGTCCTCCCGACCTAGAAGAGGTTAAGCTTGCCATATGCAAACTTAAATCAAATAAGACTGCAGGTGCAGATGGCCTTGATGCCGAACTTTTCAAGGCAGCTGGAGACCAGTTGGAAAGGAGCATGCACCAGCTGATCTGCATGATATGGTCGAAAGAAAGCATGCCCGATGAATGGAACTCAGTATCGTATGCCCGATCCTAAAGAAAGGAGACCCTCACAATTGCGCCAATTACAGAGGGATAAGTCTCCTTAACGTCGCTTATAAGATCTTGTCTGCTGTAATATGTGAACGTCTGAAACCCCACGTCAACAACTTGATAGGTCCTTATCAATGTGGTTTTAGACCAGAGAAGTCCATAATAGACCAAATTTTCACATTACGGCAGATCTTGGAAAAAACCCGAGAACATAATATCGATATTCACCACCTCTTTATCGATTTTAAGGCCGCGTATGACAGTATTTACAGAGACGAGCTGTACAGAGCCATGTCTAGTTTCGGCATCCCTGCAAAGCTCGTACGACTATGCAGAATGACTTTGGAGAATTCACGCTGCTCCGTCAAGGTCGGAAAAGAGCTCACCGAGACCTTTGATGTCGAAAAAGGCTTTAGGCAAGGCGACAAACTGTCATGCGATTTCTTCAACATCATACTTGAACAGATTGTAAGAAACTCAAACGTCAACACAAGAGGATCAATCTTTCAAAAGACTGTACAATTACTCGCCTATGCAGACGATATTGACGTAATGGGAAGAAAAAAGCGTGATGTCATAGGTGCTTTTGCGAGTATTGAAACAGAAGCGGCAAAAATGGGTTTGATGGTTAATGAGGGCAAAACGAAGTATATGCTGTCATCAAACAAGGACACAGAACATCGACGAATTGGACAAAACGTCACAATAGACAGACATAACTTCGAGGTAGTACAGGACTTCGTCTACCTAGGATCCGCTGTAGACACGGAAAACAACATCAGTGCGGAGATCAAACGGAGAATAACTCTTGCCAACCGTTGCTTCTTTGGGTTAAGAAGGCAATTGAGAAACAAAACCCTCTCTAGAAAAACCAAGGTGACCTTGTATAAGACCTTAATCATCCCAGTCGTGCTGTACGGCGCGGAAGCATGGGCCTTATCGAAAGCGGATGAGGAAACTCTTGGTCGTTTCGAAAGAAAAATTCTCCGAATGATCTTTGGTCCCGTATGCGAAGACAATGTGTGGAGAAGAAGATACAACAACGAGCTGTATGAGCTGTACCGCGACATGGGCATAGCCAGAAGAGTACGCATCGCGAGGCTACGATGGTTGGGCCATGTAGAGCGGATGGACCCAAACACTCCGGCTCGTCGGGTTTTCGAAAGCACATTGCAGGGAAATCGCGGAAGGGGAAGACCTCGTCTTAGGTGGCGCAATCAAGTGGATGAAGACCTCAACCGACTTGGAGTGCGAAACTGGAGAGAGCTCGCCCGAGATCGAAATCGTTATAGAAGGATGTTGGTTGAGGCCCAGGTTCACCCCGAACTGTAATGCCCACCTAAGTAAGTATTGTATGTGGTTGTAGGCAGCTTAGTTGAATTTTAACATTTTCTTCAAAATTAGATCAATTTTTTTTTTATAAAATTCCTCTCACACAAATTTTTTCTTATATTAACCCAACTTATCCGTTCTGAGCTTTTGACGCATCTTATGCAAAACACCCTGTATATAACTGACTTGGTATATCATTGGATTGATCAGGCATCAGGGGCGTGTAATAAAAAACTGCAAGTACTTGGAATACAAGTGAATTATGACAAGTGCAAGAAATTTCTGTAACTCAATGCCGCAAGTTTTTTTAATTTTCTACAAGTGTAATAACTAATAAGCATAATCCTACAAGTGGCTTTTGGCTTGTAGACTCTTAGCTCTGTGTTGCCTGCTCTGGGTGGATAGGTTTGAGTCCTGAGACCACACAAGCACATCAGTCTTAAATCCATACTATACGATTTGCTTGAACGATCAGAAATTTAGTCTTCATCCTAAAAAAGAAGGATCTCAACCATCACTCATTTTCGTTTAGAGACGTTGATCTCAAAAACTATAAAGTGTTTTACAAAGATGTATGGATTAATAGCATTTTTAGACAGACCCACAATTAGGGGTCTCGTCATTAGATTTTTCAAAAAAGCTATTTCTATTTCATTGCATTTTTCAAAGTATTCATATCTAAAAGTATATAATAAGAATTTAATAAAGATCCGAGCAGTCATTTTGAGTGTAACTATATTTTTCCCCTTTTCATTAGCCTTTTGTTTGCCAGTCTAAGGAATGTGGACCCCTAACTCACCAGTGGACCTTTTGATAAGAAAACCTTAAACGTTAGTAAAAACGCTACGTTAAGCGAAAGACAGGCAAAAACATCGTTTGGACCACTAATTCAGGGCTGAGTACTGTGCCAGCCTCAAAAACTACATTCTCGATTTATTAAAAAAAGTAGAGATCTTTTGCTAGCATTTATCTAGTTTCTAGTCTTAACTACTTGGTGACTTAAAGAACTTTTAAGACAAAGAACTTCAAAATATCATGGTTTCCCATAGTCTGAAAATTTGATTTACAAATTGACTCCAATTGGCTAGGACGTAAAACAAAATTAAAGAGTAACTTGGTTCAAAATATCTCTTGGACTACCTAGATTTTGCCCACCAGAGCTCAATAAACAAGAAAAATGAGACCGTATTTTACAAGGAAACCACCAGCAAGTCCAGAAAAAGAAATAATCTGACTTCCTTCTCCATTATTTACAGTCCGCCATGTTGCACACATTTATAACTCATCTTCTGTGCAATGACAACCGCCTTCCGAAAAGCAATCCCAGTCCGTTATTTACGACAAACAAAAAATCTCAAATAAACTGCCTCATGCCTCATTTAAATGGCCACTGATAACACAACACTCTGCATTTCAAAAATAAATATTCGAATTTCAGAGCAAAAAGAATACAACAACAAAACACACAAAACCATTCATATACCGTTCAACTCAAATAACAAGCCATGGCCCAAGAAGTACCCAAGACCCATCTCGGCTACGCATATGAAAAACTCATCTCTTCTTTTTTTTCATCTTCAAAATTTATTAACACATATCTCCGATTGAACATGGCGCCCTGCCGTGTCAAATGTTCTGCCCATTTAACATACCAACCGATCCTCATAAATTGCTACAAAAGGGAAACAACGAAAAGAACAACAAACAGATACGGCGAAAAGGAGAAGGAAGACAGAAAGAAGGGTCCAATTTTTTCCCCCCAGAGTTCAAATCGATCGATCGATTGAGAAGATTGGGTCTTTGGAAGATCAGAAGATATCGGTACGATCACTGCGGCATCCTTTATGAGGGATGTCTCATGGCGTGTGTTTGGGGTGAGGGGATCAATAAGAAGACACCATCTGTGTGCGGAGATCAGTAGAAATCGAAGATCGATTCAACAGGAGAAACTCTACAAATAAACGATCATTCATGTGAATTTGCTCAATTGACTCGATCCGCTCCAACTGTGCAATAGCGCTCAGTGTGTGCGCACTTTATCTGGCATTCCGAGAGATTTGTCGTTGGTTGTCCACTTCCTGGATGGATTTATGCATATGGTGGAAGGATGTTCTTATGCCGAATAGATTGTGCGGCATTTGGCTAGGTTTTGGCACCTCAAGGCGTATCGGGTTTCATTTGAGCATCTTCGAAAGCCGATCGGTAATTAATTAAACCAATCGGTGAGGCAATCGTGTGTGGTGAGTGTGTTTCTATGTTCCTGCGTGCCGATGCGGCACCTGGAGCAACGTTATCAATCATTCAATACGGTGCACTGCACATGCATGCGGGTATAAGAACGTCGTCGTTCAAAACAACCACAAAAAAAAAGGATCGCACAACCTGTGCCAAGATTAATTATAGATCGAAAGGTTCAAGGGGTTTCGTGGTCGCTATGTAGATCAGGACTGTATATGTATATCCTGCTGATCGTATGCCGTATGATCATTCCCGATCATGGTCAACCATCACCAGTCACCACCCCACCCGCAGTTTGATGTGATGCCGGATGAATGGAACCGACATGATGAGTTGCTTTGAACACGATCCACCTCCGTTGGTGGTAATTAATTCAATGGGGATAGCATGATCTGTCAAATTAGTCAAAATCGTTAAGAGAAACATACATCTTGTTGGTTGTTTAGGGCCACTCGAGTCAACCCGGCACAATTGGAAAATAATTGCAAACATATCCGTTGACAGAATGACATGAGGCACACCACTTCAATGGCTGAGTCTAGGATTGAGGATCCTTGAAATCGTTCGTAGTCCCTAGTTGAGTGCTGTGCAAACATCATGTTCCTCCTGATTTGTCTAAATATTTACCATCGCACTATGGCACAAATTGCTTGCACTCTCCATCAGAAGCACTCACAGAGTGCTATGCGACATTATAATTGGAGCTTCTGATCCAGCAGCAAGCTCAGAGATGCATTCGCGAAATTTATTTGCGCAGCCTGTCCAGTCCGGTGCATTAATTTTTATTTCATTTGGTTCGTTGCGGTGTTGTATCCTTTTGTGCTATGGAAGCTCGTTATCAAAACGAAATCATCTTCCAATTGTCAGCGGGCATAGGAATAGCAACAACAGCTGTAGAGTCATCATCGCAGCACCAAAATCATGGTAGTCATTGTCAAAGGAGGGATATGTTCCCCCCTTAAGTCGTGGAATCATTCGCAACATCAACCGAAAATAAAAAAAAATGTGAAAAATACAAACAGCTACAGCGACACTTCACCTAAACTATCAACTTGAAAAACAGGACGTACGAGAAAAACTCCTTGTGGCCGTTGCATCAGTGATGACGACGCCGACGGTGATGACGATGATGATGATGGCAAAAGTGGAAATGAGGAGCACGCGTAAAAACGTGAATCCACTTTTAATTAAACAATACAGGAGCACTGCACTGAAGAAGTTCTTCTTGGAGTTGCATCAAGAACAGCTCCCTGGAAATGGTTGTATAGCTGCACAACGTGTGCTGTGCGAGTAAAACAAGTGGCTGGGCTGAGGCAGAGCATTGCTATTGGGTGACAACACCAGTGAGTTATGAGTTTTGCAATCACGACTTCTTGTTTTGATTTCATGTGCTGTAATGTGAATCTGGTGATCTGGAATCGCTTCAACGGCGCGCCCGTCTAAGATCATACTGTCTGCTCTGGTAATGTGGAAGACTAAACTGAAATGGTGCTTTCAATTGGGGCTAGACGTTGTTAGGTTTGGGTTCAATTCAAAGAGAGAGAAGGCAATTTGTATGAAATTAGAGACGTACTCAGGAACAAACACCTGCTTCATCCGGGAGCTATAATTATGAAGTGCCGTTGCTTTCCTAAGAGTTGCTTTTGAAAACCCACTGAAAACAACGTTGTGGCGTTGTCAACAATTCTGAGTCGATCACTGCAATTTCGTCGCAGTAACGATAATTTTTTCAAAAACGACCTTATCGTAAAAACGAAATTTCCGTCGCGAGTGTTATTTTTGATATATTTTCCAATACCAACAATTTTGACAATATTGCTGCATTCTGTCGCCATGTCGACCATTCTGTCGCATTATTCACAGTTGGGTTCTGATCGCTACAGCGACAACGATAGTTGTGTAGTGATTACGACAGTTCTGTTGCGATGGCGAAAACTCTGCCGCGATTAGAAGAACTCTGTAGTGACGATGAATCTGTTTCGATTGCCACAACATTGTCGGTATTTCGACAGTTCTGTTGTGTTTGCAAAAACCCTGTTGCAATTATAAGACAATTTTGTTGATGCAGCACTGTTTTGATGACGACATTTTTGCTACCATTTAGACAATTCTTTCGGAACTACGCTGTTATACTTCAACAACTCTTTCGCTATCGCGTCAACTCCTTAGCAATTCCACGTTCATACTGAGGACCCAAGGTCTACATCACCTGTTTGTTTCTGAAAGAGTTGCTATAGTTTCATGACAGAATGTTGCGAATAGCAGTTCACTCTACCTGCTGGTTTTCAGCAGGCTCTAGATCTCAATTCGCAATTTTTAACATACTCTATCTAAAAGAATACACAGACTCGCTGTCTTACAGTTATGAAGTATCTACATACGAGACTGTAAGACGAGTAAGACTGAGGGTGCTGATGGTCTTGCCCTTGATGCCGAACTTTCTAAAGCAGCAGGAGATCAGTTGGAAAGGAGCACGCTCCAGTTGATCTGCATGATATGGTGGGAAGAAAGTACGTCCGATGAATGGAACCTCAGTATTATATGCCAGATCCTAAATACGGGAGACTGTCTGACTGCAAACCTCGAACGACTATGTAGGATGACTTTAAAGAATTCAATTTGCTCCATCATGGTCGGTAAGGAACTCAACGAGACCTTTGATGTCGAAAAAGGCTTTAGGCAAGGTGACAAACTCTCATGCGATTTCTTCAACATCATACTTGAAAAGATTGTAGAAAACTCAAACGTCAACACTTCCAGAGGAACAATCTTTCAAAAGTCTGTACAATTACTCGTATAGGCAGACGATATTGACCGCGCAATGGGAAGAAAAAAGCGTGATGTCATAGGTGCTTTTGAGAGTATTGAAACATAAGCGGCAAAAATGGGTTTGATGATTTCATTAAAACGAAGTATATGTTGTCATCACAGAACATCGATGAATTGGACAAAACTTGGCAATAGACAGACATAACTGCGAGGTAGTACTGGACTTCGTCTACCTAGGAGCAGATCCTAGACATGTATGTACAATGTACATTGATTATAATCAAAGATATAAAAAGCTTTGCAAAGAAAAAAAGAATAGCTATTATGAATGCCAAGCTCTCCAATTGGCAAAGTGTAATAACTCATCAAAATTTTGGAAGTTGGCCCGGAGACTAAACGGCACAAAATATGTCATCGGTAACGGACTTGATTCTAATAGGCTGCAAATCCATTTTAAGCAATTGCTCAACCCATCCCCTACAAGTTTACACATGCTACAATACGCACAGCCTGGCTTCCATGATTACATTCTGGACTCGCCTATAACCCAAAGAGAAGTTCTTCTCTCGGTAAATGAACTATCTGATGGAAAGGCAGCTGGATCGGATAGAATTCCAGGAGAATTCTATAAATATGGTACAGAAGAACTTAACAAAAACCTTGGAAGAATATTTAACCAAATTTTAGAATGTGGAATCATACCTGATCAGTTCAAGGAAGCCCTGATCTTTCCGATCCACAAAAAAGGAAATATTGAAGACCCGGCAAATTATAGAGGAATCTCCTTTTTAAATGCGTCCTATAAAATTTTTACATCCATCCTTCTTAAACGATTGAACGCATGGATACAAGCAAACCATCTACTAGGAGAATTTCAGGCTGGGTTCAGATCAGGGTACTCTACCGTGGACCACATCTTCTTACTAAGAAGCATCGCTGACTCGTTCCTTACAAGAAATAAAAAATTATATACTTTTTTGGTAGATTTTCGAGCCGCCTTTGATACAATCGACAGAAAAGCAATGATATACAAGTTATTTGGATTGGGAATGTCACGGAAATTTGGACGAGTACTGGAGATTTTGTACATGGATACAAGGGCAGCAGTTTGGAATGGTAAAAATATATCTGAGTGGTTTCAGACGACGACAGGAGTCAGGCAGGGTTGTGCGCTAAGCCCAAGTTTGTTTGCACTCTTCATCGAGGATATAACGAAGGCATTACCTGGAGGTGTAGATTACGCAGGTGTAATTATTAAAGCTCTGCTTTTTGCTGATGACATTGTGCTGTTTGCATACACTCCGGAATCGCTGCAACTTATGATAAACAAGCTGTCCGAATACTGCACGAGTTGGAATCTGATTGTAAACTTGAATAAGTCGAAGGTAATGATATTCAAAAAAGGTGGAGGCAGATCAGGCTCAAATGAACAGTGGTATTTTAATAACGAACGAATCGAAGTTGTAAAAGAATATAAATATCTAGGAGTTCTTTTCACAAAAAATTTAAGCATGGATAAACATCTAAACGAAAAGTTGGTGAAGGCGAAAACTGCCATTAATATGGCTTGGAGAGAATGTTTTAATAACAAATACATTGCGCACAGCAGCAAATATAAAGTCTTTAAAGCAGTATCTGAGTCGGTTCTTTTTATGCAGCTCAAGTGTGGGGAGGAAAGAAGTACGAGGCCGTAGAAAAATTGCTTAGGTTTTACATAAAACGTATTTTTCACCTACCTCTAAGCACCCCGAACTACATGATAATGCTGGAAACTGGAATATCTCCACTATTCATCAAAACACTAAAACTCCAAGTGGACTATATTTTGAAAGTGCTCGATATGTCAAATGATCGTCTTCCGAAAAAAGCAGCTCTACAAGCTATACAAAGTAAAACAGGGTTTTTCAAAGACTGGATGGAACTGTCACAGGAAACTGGGGTTGAATTAGTAGCTAACGAAAGGAGAACCTGGAAGTCGACTCTGTACGAGCTAATAAAACGTTTAGATGAAAAATATAGAGAAATGTTCATGGATGAAGCATCAAGTTCTTTACATCGGGTGGTTTATAGCAGGCTTAATCACAACCTCAACCAGAACAACTATTTTCGGGATGAGTATACCATCGATCAAATCTCAAACATGTTCCGACTAAGAGGAGAGCTTCTTAACCTAAATTTTGTACCCCATCGCGAAGATTTACCGATACTTTGCCAACTGTGTAATATCGCGGAACAAGAGAATATTTTTCATTTTGTTGGGAGGTGCCCGATTCTTAGGGAAACAAGAAGATACATATTGGGTCGTGACTTTCTCACGGAGGACGAAACAATACAACTACTCAATGAAATGGATGTGTCGAAGTTATTCAAATTTTGCAAAACTGCGTTAAAATATAGAAGCAGAATATTAGAAGAATGTTTTTAGTTTATAAAACTGTAACTCTTTTTATTTTAATTAGTTTAGTATTAGTATTCTTGTCAATCAGGCAGACGGCAATGCCATGCTTTATTGATTGTATATACATATATAATTGTTAAAAGAAACAAAAACCAAGGCAATAAACAATCTTATCTTATCTATCTTATCCTAGACACGGATAACGACATCAGTGAGGAGATCAAACGGAGTATATTTTTTCCCGACCGTTGCGTTGCTTCTTTGAGTTAAGAAGGCAATCGAGAAATAAAACCCTCTCTTTAAAACCATTGTCTAGTTCATCAGTAAAATTACCTTCTGTGATGTCATGGTGGTTTGAAACTTAAGAATTCGGTCTTCAAACAACCTTCAGTAAAAGTTAAAATTAATTAAACGATTCAGTCGTGCTTCAGACACTGTTTTGGCAGTACCTGCATACGAATTTTTGACAATTTTTCGCATCGAATTGGTTATCCTTCGTTGTCGTTACAAAGTCGTTTTTCGCTATCTATACCTTACCTATATGTATGCTTTGATCTTTAAAGTTACGTAATAGATTTTGATACCGTATATATTTCATTTCCTTATTCTCATGGAAGCCCCTGGTATTCGTGCTAACCAACCATGTCTGCCTGTTAACCCAACAGAAGCAAAAATGAAGAAGCGCTTTCACGATAAGCTCTTCGGAGCCGCCAGAAAATTTTAGGTCTCCTCCATTCCCTCACAAGGCATGGTTGTGATACATGCGCCAGGCCCTGGGGCCCTTAGTTTGTTGAGCCACCCTTTTTATTTATTCCCACGGGAACGGGATGACAATAACATACACAGGAACTTATAGAAACTTCTTGACTGAATTAAAAATTCTTTCACCGTAAGAATGCTATCTATTCCCATATTCTCACGCGAATGGGAATGGGGAACTAAAAACTCTCAAACAATCTTTAGCTTAGCCCAGGGGGTTTTCTTGCCAAATTTTGGGTATTTTGCAATTTTGTGTGAAGATTGTAACGAGTAACGACATCGTATCAGTAACCACTTTTATTTGTCAGTAACTTTTTGGTATAAAAAAGAATACTCGTTACTTAGTAACGAATACATACCATTTCCTACAGCACTCATACCAAATGGTTCTTTTTTGTACCGAATAATGAAATGTTACTCACAAATAAATGTCGTTACAAATATGATGCCGTTACTTTCGGTAATCGGTATTCGTTTCGGCATCGCGTATGTTCAGTTACTTTCGGTACTCGGTTGGCGGTAAAACAACGCTATATATAACAAGCTCGACCCTAGCAACGCTGGGCGGGTCAACTAGTAGCTAATAAGAGAGAGTAAATATTTGATTAAAAGGCATACGCGTGTTTATCGAAGCGAGCAGTCTTATGGAACTGATTTCCAGGAAATGCTTTCCATGAAATTGTCCCCAAATGATCCTGGAGGCGTTCGTGAAGATTCGATTATAATCAATTCAGATTCCAGTGTAAAATTAATTGGAAAAAGTCGGCAGTAATGTTTGTCTTAGACTCATTGTATTCTTAAGAAAGGATATGCTGTTCGCAAAATCGTCAAACATAGTGCTGATTCTGCCAAAAATGAGTTCTTTCTAAACAAATCATTGCCCAGGGGGACCCAGGCTCGCCAAGAGCAGCTTGACGGAGAACCCATTTCTAGCATATTGCTTGCTCAGAACAGTCTGTTTTTGCAATCCAATAGAAAGTACATCCATTTCCTTAGGCGATTATTGAGTCCTGTTGAAAAAAAATTTGAAGTTCGGTCTCAAAAGATCAATTATTGTTTTAGATCAATATGCAGTCCAATCGTGAACAGGCCAAAGGGATATTTCATTAGTACAAATGATTGTGAACAAGCACCTACAACAAATTTTTTGTAAAAAACAGAACCTCCGTTGTAGTTCTTTTCAAATTTTGCATAACTTCAGAGAATACGTCAAAGCCAAGTTAAAAGTTCAAAGTTTGTTACGAATATCAATTTCAAAAAATGTTAAGGAGATTTAACCGCTCAAACTCTTTTCCGAGTCAGTAGCAAGTTTCTCTAAGCTCATGCGCCTAAGCAGCAGAACTTTGTTGACTGACTCAAGAAGAGTTCAACAGTAAGGCACTCATAACATAAATACCGTCTCCCTTTCGAAGCACACTATTTCTTTGTCCTCTCTGCAAACATCAACCAAAAAAAAAAAACCCTCACAACATCAAATCTGACTTGGTCCATCATGAGAAGCCATCAAGGAACTTGGTTCACAATTACAACATGCAAACGGTGTTTTATGCAAAACAAGCCAAAGCTAACCTCACCCAGCCCATTCTGAGTCTCATATTTGGCATTCAGCACACACTCTCGTAAATATTGTGATTTATGAACCATTCTAGAGTCACTCTATACACCGTGTGGCATGTACTCCCAACCGCAGTCATAGTAAAATATGCCACAAAAATCTAGAAATCAAAAACAAGTACAACACACACAAGACCATCTCCGTCTTGAGTGAGTATAAAGCGAAAAGAATTAAGAATGGAAAAACGTTGACCATTGCGTCGTCACTGTAGTACCCAAAATACAAGACAACCGTCAAGGCTATCTATCCATCTTTTTCTCTATACTTATGGATGAAGTACCCAGACAAATGGACTATCTGATGCCATGGAGCAATGTTTGGTTTCGTCCAGAAACAGAAACAGAAACAGCAGCAGCAGGAGCAGCTACAGCAGATGATGTTGATTGTGATGATTGCCATGATGACGATGATCACGGTTGTATGGTACGAGTATAGTGCAACTATTCGAAACGGCCATTTAGGAATCTTTCAACATACTGGCCTGATGTTCTTTGGCAGTGTAATTTGTTTAGGAAATTTGTCGCTGGAATAATTTGTGTTATCACAGCTAGAGGATCAGTGTCGAGAAGGATGATCCAGTCGGCTGAGGAGAGATGATGGGCCAGGACGCAGTGGAGCATCATCATCATCATCGTCCGTCGTTGTCGTCGTCGTCGTCGTCGTTTATAGAAGGAGATGAGTGTCTTGTAGGTGGGCCGGAAAAGAAGGCATGTTTTATTTAAATTCATTCAAGGAATTCACTTGGATTTGTTGCTAACCTTATGGACTGTGAGTGTATTAAGTCAGGATGTTGACAATTCCTGGAAGATGAGTGGCGAAAAAATAAGAGATAGTAAACAGTTTATGGCAATGGCTATTTCAAGGGATTGTTGATTTTATATCGGGGTAATTGTTGTATGATATTTTTGTCTGAAGGAAACTGTTCTAGTATTGTAATTTTTTGTTTTGATCCTTTTGCTTTAACAAAAACTATGAGCATTAAGTGATCCTGTTTGGGATACTCCAGATTGACTTCAGGATGCGATGAAAAGCTTCCTATATAAGATTAATTCCATGTCTCAGGCTACAATTTTTGCTTTATCGCATGCCAGAAGCTTTTTGACAATCACTCTTCTTTCCTGAACGCGATCGTGCTGGAATTTGGTATGCTGCCATCGCCTTTTTGATGATGATGATGGGGTCTCAGATCTTTCATTGGAGCGTTACAATAAAAGCTGAGATGCTCGTGCTCTATTTTCTGCAAAGAGGCGTGAGGGCCTCCACGGATCCTGGTACTTCCAATTTTATAGTACCGAAGCTTTGTTATCTACTCTTGTTATCATCCGAAGCACCTTCAACTTCAACTTTCTCTCACACTCTTTATACACTGTCCCACATGGTGAATGGAGGAAATAAAAAATATTGTTGCGCAATAGAAGACATTTCGCACAACCATACATTAAGTATTAAATGTTGGGGACCTACAATTTTCTGCCGATTCCGAACGGCAAATCGGTATAGCGCTTTTCATGGCAATGAATTTACTATCGGAGGACTTGTCAATTCCTCGTGAAAGGCGATACCTGTGCAGAAACTTTTTTGAATTTTGCTGGGATTCGAACCACGAACCTCCTGCTTAATAGAGAGACATAATTGCCATTAAGCTACAGGCACTCATATATGTAAAAGTTGAACGCACGACCGCGGTGTAGATAGTCTTCCATCAAACCTAGACAACTGGACTGCCGATTATCTACTCTACGACCATAAAGTCGTCATCAAAAGTTATTTTACTATTGATCATAGCTCCTATCCTATATAAATATTTGAATGTGGCTATTCAAATAAATGTCTGGAATAGGCTTGCTTCGATCAGAAGATAGACAATACATGTACTTACTTACTTAGTCTTTTTGGAACTTTGTTGGTTCCCATTTCTCTATGAAGCGTCAATTCATCTTCCATTTGCTTCTTAGAGAAAGGTAAGATCGTGGCTTATGATGGCTCTACCGTCACAGTTGATGTACTTTTTCTTTGAACAGGTAGTCAAGGCCTGTCATAAGGAGTAGAGATTTAATGAGCATACACATCCAACTTATCGATAAATCACACTGGGGAACATCTTAGCCATGTCACCTTTCAGTCTCAACTTATGCTGAACTATCTGTGCATAGGCTTTCGGAACTCTTCATTGCTTGAAACCTTGAAAGTCAACCCTATCAGATACTGTGGTTGTCGACTTTTCGAAGCCAACTATAACATAGCATGTAAATCAGCTATTCTTGTTTGACCCGGTCATAAATCAGACTTTTTATTTTGTCAGCCGCCAATACCAGCTTAGCAGTCTTGAAAGTGTTGGACATCAGCTTGATCGAACGATAGTTATCGCAAGTTCGTGCATCTCTCTTTCCTTTGTACTGAACTGAACTGAACTGATGTCGCCAATCTTTTTCAAAAATTCAAATGGTTTCTTATCACGTCCAATCGCTTTGCCACTTTTTTAATTCCTTATTGCCTTACCAACTTTTTGTAGTTTTCAAATAAAATAGCTTTAGGCAGTCGCCTTTTTGATGTTTGTGTACAAGTTCAGTGTGAAAAAGGCACTAGATTGTTTTCATTTAATGCAATCTCCATGAAAATTTAAGAAGGCTATTTTTTGTAGATTGATTGTTGACTTGGGGTTGACTAGTGGGTACTCTGCATTGCCCGGTTGATTTAGACCTGCTGTTTCATGTCTGTCTGTTAGTTCGATTGAATGATTCTGATCTTCATCCTCTAACAAGTTGTACCCCAACCCATTTGGGTCTTCGGATAGTTCGTACACCTACCGATGTTCTTCAACTTCCGTTCAATATCTTTGAAGTGTGGTGAGTTTCTCACTGCAAAAGGGTTGAGTCCAAGGTTCTGAATGAACGTCTCTCTGGGTCTGGCTTGATAATAACAACCACTTTACCGGCCTTACAGCTTTGTTCTGTCTTCGGAACACTCTGACCAGCTTCATATCCCGCTTCTTACTCGTCTGATTCTCTACTGTTTGAAGGGTCGGTCGGCAGTTAAATTTCTTAAATTTGACTTGGCACCCGTTTCTGGCTGCTTTGCGCCACCAGCTGCTTTGAAATCCGTCTCTTCATGGAAGGTATGATCTTCTACCTGCATTTCTGGCATTCCAAGAGAAAGAAGTTGATGAATGACTTTGGTATATCTGCTTCATCTTCCCCGCTGAGTTGCATTGGATGTGTATCCCTTATTGCCTGACTTTTTCGTGATTGAATTCGAATTCGTTCCGATGACCTTCTATCGGCTCCAATCTTTTTTGAACACATTCCCTTGTTCTTCTCCAAGGTTTGTATTTAGCTATGTTGGTTTGAAGACGTAAAAGTTCATCCGTGATTGTCTTCTGTGTGGCCACAAGGCTAGTAAACACATCCAATTCTTCCACAATGCGCAATAGAGTAAAACTATAGAGCCTCTGGTACCACCTAATGTGCTGTATTTGGATTATTCAATATAGATGCGTATGTTAAAGCCTTGGCAACGCATACTTAAGGCAGCTCCGTATAGATCAGTGCACAAAACTTTTGGAAATCGAGTGATTTTTTGAAAGCTTTGTTTGAGTTTCGCCTAATATCCGGCAAAAGTTTATTAAGTCTTTTGATTGTTCATGTTTTAGAAATATTCTCTCAATATTAACGTGAAAACAGGGCCTAAATTAACGCATCAGTGATCGAGTGAGTGAGTGACATTTTTGTTTTGAAATTACTCGCTTTTCCATTTACTTAATCAAAATCTGTCCGATTAGTGATGATAGAATGACAAATTATGATACCAGATTGCTCGATAACGTAGGTGATAGTGCCAAACTCATAAGATTCAGTCACGTATTACTCGATAATGCGGTAATTCGGGCCCAGGACTGCTAAACATATTCCAGAAATATATATTTTTTAAAGTGTTTTAGATTTGGAAAGAGTGCGAATTAATGTTTTTGGGGACATCCATGATAAGATAATATGTGTGGTCCCACAATCTGACAATAAATTTGGGTTAATTATGACGAAAAAGAACTAAAATGTTGTAGACAATTTTTCCATATCCCGCTTCGTTTTCGAGATACTGATACTTGAAGTCGAAAGTTTTTTTTTATTTTTTGGCTTCAAGGATCGATATTTCGAAAACGTAGCAAGATACTGAAAAATGCTGTTCAACATTTTTGTTTTATTTTGCCATAATTAAGCTAAAAAAATAGAAATAAGAGCAAATAAAAACGATTTTGAAGGCCATTCCCCAAATTTTAGACTTGAGCTGTAGAGGGGACCTAAGCTAAGGTTGGATATGAATTTCCATTAACACTAATCGAAGCAATTTTGAAGCAGAATCAGAACGAAAAATATAAGCTTTGAAGTCTATATCGAAATAATAGTTTTCATATCCCACCGATTGTTGACAGGGACAAGTTCAAGTGTTGCTCATGATTCGAACCTACAGTTACAGTCAATTTGGAGCGAATACAAAGCACTAGTCAAATAAAAACCGGCTGCTAAAGGTCATGACTTGGACGATATGTGGTTCCAACAAGACATTGCAACTAGCCATAGAACAAGACCAATTATGGCTTTTATTTTGTGAAAACAAAAACTTTCCTGATTGCTAAACTTCACGCTTTGGCGACGTCAATTGGCCACCAAGATCAGGTGTTTCGACACAATTGAATTTTTTGTGTGGTTACGCACAGGACCGTGTCTATTGCTGAGCTCTACACGCATTAAAAACCATCACTACTCCAGCCTTAGCCGAAATACCACCAAGAATATGGGGAAAGTGGTTAAAAACTACCCCAAAAGGAATAACGTACTGCGAATCTTTCCTCGACGGCCATTTGATTAACATTGCTTTTCACATTAAATGGCGAAGTGCTAACTCTATAATCCACTAGATTTTCATCGAAAATATATCGTTGAACTTTTCTTTGGAAGCCTAAAAGAGAATGACGCTTGAATCGTTTGTTTCTGTCTTGAGCTTATGTTAATCATTTTCGTTAAATAATTGACTGGTCTCCTTAAGATCTGTTTTGTCAGTTTTGTTTGTTAATCGGGAAATTAAAGAAAAAATTCAATTCAACCGATCGTCTTCAACCTGAACTTTTTTGAATGTGCACAAATCGCCATCCACTATTGCCTCGGGCTCAAAGTCTGCCTTTTTTTACGCAAAACAACTGCTCCGAAACGCAGCATGGCTAGTGTAACTAGCTTCTGAAGGCCAAAAAACGATCATAAATGTTCAAATTAATAGAGCCATCACATAGAGATCTTGTACCCTAAATACGACCACAAATCTAATCAATGAACTAACAAACCTAAGCCCCGAATTGATTATACGAGTATATAATTCCTAATCGAAATAGCTATATCATCCTTAGCGTCAATAGATTGTCATTTTAGTTCATAATCATAAAGCAACATCTTTATTTAAATCGTTATATGCCTTAAATGCCTTTGGGTCATAACATTTCCAATAATGTTGACATCGCTGCTTGTAAGACCATAACTTACTATCAACAGCAGTAAAACCCATCATTGTCTCAATTATGCTCCAGCCTCAACTAATTCAGATCAACAGCACATAATGTCTGGCTGCCAGACACCATTTATCTGCCTAATAACCCAAATATTGTCATAAAAAATATATTTAGAAGCTATCAAAGCTAATGAACTTGCCAACAAGACGACATCATTAAAGCAAAGCTCGTTCCTGGACAAAAGTTACTCATAAATACAAATTATATATTGACCAGCTTCCAATGCTCGTATACAGCCATCCAGGGGTTGCAGTGCACCGACTCTATGAAAATATTCAATTCGTTCACACGATGCATTCCCTCTCATCAACTCATACTCTTACTCATTTGCTTAAGAATCAAACGGATTAATATGGACACATAAACCATAACCTCATATGATCACGTCTAGAACTGCATTAGAAGCTGCTACGAAAATCTGCCACTGCTTGTTGATTGAGAAACAGATTGGCTCCAGCTCCGTCCAGATTGTGCTCCAAATGCCTCAGAAAAGATCAACTCACAAGTCGTCTGATATTCCGACTGCAATTAGTTAGAACTGGCGGTTGCATTGTGCATATAATAGCACCACGGGACAGCTAGACGCACAGTGTTCCAGATCAATCCCAACACCAAAAACCCAGATGGAACTAATGTCCGATAATGAGCCGAACAACAAACATTTTCGTTTTTCTTTCCCGTCCCACCGCGTTTCGAACAACTGTTGTCATCATCGCGCACACCGTGATCATGTTAATTAGGCCATTAATGCACCAGATCGCTAATGAACCAGCGATCATTATTTGTTGATCACGTGGAATGGGTTCATTACTTTTGTTGGATGACAACGATACGTATGGTCGTCGAAGGACAGAGCATTTGGTTGGAATCTGGAATTGCGCATAACTCGTATGGGATGTCATAAATTTATTGGTCCAGAAGTCACTGAGAGAGCATCTCAGGTGCGTGCTGGGGACAACAAACAGATTTGGAAGCAGCAATTTCCCCAATCGAAATAATTTGAAAAGACCAAAGACCATTACTGTCGTCGTAAGAGAGAGGATGAACACGCGGTCGGTTGTTGTCGTGGCTGCCATGTTATGTTGTCAATGCTCTGAAAATGCAGATTAATACGAAGAGCCCATTTTATTCGTTTCTGATCTACATTGTTCAGAGATCGTATTTCAATACCTTGTTTAGGTATCGAATGGATGTAAACAATGAAACCATCCCAAAACTACACAATTTTCTGTTGACAAAAAACTCAGATTAGAAATGTGACTGAAAAGACTGACACATACATTCGGCTTATGCTTGGTAAAACAATGTCAACAAATACAGATTTACATGGCAAGTGAACAAACTAAGCTTACAGAATCATTTGAGACTCTCACGATCCTTTAAGAGAATATTGGAGGCATTAGAAAAATTCTGGCTTCAACAGAAGGGCCAGTCTTTTATCTTTTTGTGGGAAAAGTAAACCAGTGGTGTGTGACAATGAATTCGGCAGCATAGTTTAGACTTTAGAGAACGTACAACGTTTAGCTGAAATGGCGCATTAAAGTCCAACGGGGGTTAGAAAATCAACACTTACCACTGGAGTGTGGAAATTATGATGAGATTAGCTGATTTGGGGTAACTGACACTAATTTAACTGAATTCAAATAAACTAATTCATAAACTTTTCAAATTTTTAGTGAAAGGAGGAAAAAAACCAAGCCGAATCTTGTGGAACCCCACGAGTCGGTTCATTTAAAATCTAAAATTTACTTGTTTTTACTTTGTTTAAGAGTGAGGGCATTTATTGATCAATAAAAGCTTCAATAGCTTAGAGCAGATAAATGGCCGATCTCAATATTCGCAGCGTTCTTAAATGAAAGAGAATAACAGATCCTTAATTCTAGTCTCTTCTGGTTTGTGTTGGTTACAGAATACAGAAATCAACATTACATGTTTCAAATGTTATTGGGCTCGTTGTGTTTCCGAAATTTATTCAAACCCTTTATCGAGTTTGAATAAATTTCTTTTCGTTGCCTCGAAAAAACGCTCTGCTCGTTGAAAAGCATTTTTCAAGGCTGCTTTTTTAGTTCGAAAGAAAAGATGGGAGTCTCAAAGAAAATTTAATATAAGACCTCTTCTCCTCCGACTGCTCATCCTGACAGCCACTGAATAAGACGCATTCGAATGAATTGATGCTCATTCTAGATGGCTCTACTGCTTGGCTCCGTTCAAGAGGTGAATTGTTTCTTGGCCAAACTTCACTTTTCGTGTATATTCGAGAAAACGCTCGTCGAAATTGTTTTTCAGGGCTATTGTCTTGGCTCAAAAGTAAAGATGAAACTCTAAAGAAAATGTAATAATGGACATCTTCTCTTTTGCGTGTTCATCCTGAAAACTACTCAATAAGTCGCATCCGTTCAACGAGAGAAAGAACTCGCAGAGATATTAGTCGGTATCTAGATTCTGGTGCAAACGATCACATGTCATTCAATGGAGATCGGTTTGTCCATTAACGAAAATTCGATCAGCCGGTAGACATTCGTATTGGCAGTGGAGAAAAAATTGCGGCGCTTGGAGTAAAAGACAAAAATGTCCTACCATTTAACGGAACAGCTTGGATAGAGAAACATCTTGCAAACGTTCTCTATACACCTCCAATTTCGGCAAATCTTTTTTCTCGGAGCCGTGCTTCGTGCTTTTTTCGGACAAAGACAATTGTAAATTTGTGAGAATAGGCGATGGAACTGCAGCTGCACTGGGAGAACGCAGGGACCAATTGCTTAAGATGCGTTTCTGGATTCTGGTAACTGCAAACGGCATGCCATATATAGCAAAAATTCAGCTTATGTCCTTGAAATTATAGCATGAGTGCATGGGTCATCAAAGTGTTACTCAAGTTCGAAATCAACTAAAAAAATTAGGTCTTGAATTTATAGACAGGGAAAATTTTAGCTGTGATGCACGTTATTATGGGAAAATACATAAACTACCATTTCTTAAGAGCAGTTTCAAGGCTCAACGTCAAGGTGAACTTGTACATGCAGATAATTGATGGAGGAAGCCTTGATATTTAATGGTTTTTAAGGACCTATATCCACACTTTCGAATAGTGTACTTTATTGAAATAACAGTCGGAAGTGTACTGTGTATTGAGTCTTTTTTCGAAGCAGCTGAATGGAAAGTAGTTGAGGTCTTGTGTTCGGATAACGGCCTTGAATTTGTCCAACAAGGAGTATGATCCCTTTTGCAAAAGAAATCCATTCGTCATGAAACAACTGTGCCTTATACACCGAAAAAAACGAGAGTTCAGAGAGGGAGAACCGTACTCATGTTGAGGCTTCCCGAGAAATGTTTGCTGGCGCAAATCTATCAAAAAATTTGAACCGGGGCTGTGTATGTTTCGATTAGTGATAGGCCAAAATCAGTAAAAAAAAAAGTTCAATCGAACTATGTACCGCTGGCGAGTCAAAGAACAAAAGGGTTCATGGTTTGGATACCTTCATCTAAGAAAATGGAGGCTACTAGGGACTTGTTGTTCAGGGAATATTTGTCGCAGAGTTTAATTGAAAGTTATAAAGCAAAATATTCAGTTTTATTCTGAGTTCGAGAACTTGATGTCGATGGTGTAGGTAATGATGAATTGAGAAACGAATCAAAAGCTGTCAAAGTGGAAGATCCAGTGTTAGACGAAGTATTGGAAAGTATACTCTTTAAATAAGATGGTCTTAAAAAAAAAAATTATTTTTATGTTATTCAAGTGACTTATTTTTATTAAGGGTTCAACACGATGGTCTATGATGATTCGAATGGCATACCTCCAATTTGAGCGACAAGAAGGTACCATTGAAAGACAGGGTACGCAGCGCTAACAACAGACCTGAGTTGGATGCGTGTGGCAATTCTGAAAAACATGCGTATTTTGTACAAGATGAGCTAAGAGATGCAAAAGGAACGCAAAAGTTTAGTTGCTCGTTTTCTTACACAAGAGCATGGTGTGAACTTTAAGAAAACAGCCAGTCCTGTCGTCAAGCTCAGCACCTCTATTATTTACTTCACCCAATTTGACATTAGAGCCGCATTGTTGAATGGAGTTGAAGAAGTCTTTATTCGATAGCCTCTTGGCTATGATGACGGTACTGGAAGGGTGTTTCAGCTGAAAAAGAGTTTGTATGAACTGAAACAAGCTTCTCGCTGCTGAAATAAGAAAATAACATTATGAGTTCTTAAATAGGGAAATGGTTAGCTTCAACGAATAATCAAAATTCTATGGCCCAGATAATTTCCGCAAGGCCTTTTAGCGATATTATTTTACACTCTCCTGTTGAAGAAGTTGCCGTCTCTATGGCATCTGTGTATGCGAATCTAGTTTAGTAAATGCACTTGTCATTAGATTTCCAATTCGAACATCCACCACCAACTGATGCAAAAGGTGTGGCTCGCTTTAGTCCCTGACAACTTCTTCACAGTCGTAAAAACATTTACTTTTATGCATAAGCGTTAATAACAAGCCCAAGGTGTTAAAATATAATCGAAACAATAACGTGATAATCACGGCCATAAAACACACAACCGTAAATATGTTTGTCTCTATTGACGAACATTTTATCTTTTGTTGTGCACCCAACCAAAGCACGCTATTTGTGGTTAAGTTTTGTAAAATTAAGGAGCGTTCCCAAGTTTTGAAATGCACTGCAAGTAGATTTCCGATCGCATATAAATGAAAAAGAAATTTATTTTAATATACTCATGCTCAGGCCATCATAATGGAAACAGTGATAATGATTCTTGTTTTATGGTTTTCTAATGAAAAACAAAAAGAAAACTCTTATCTCACGAGCCTAATGCGCTATTTGTCTTCACATCCATTTAATAAAAAATAAAATAAAAATCGAGTATAAAATCGGAGTGAAAAGGTGACAAAACATTGGTAGGCATTCATAATCGATGGAGTGAATGCTAAACGGTGGGACAATAAACACTGAAGCACCTTATAAAATAAACCGCAGGCATATCAAGAGACACGCCCTTGGGCTATTCAAAGAGTTTGGTAATTTGTTGATGATATTCGGAATCAATTTTTAATACAAATGAAAAAGCTTGCCTTTATCAAAGCACAGTCAAAACTTATTCAGTTTTTAGACAAAACACAATTTTTTTTCGTTTCAAATCAAAGGACACACCCAAACGGATGTGTTCCGCTTTGGACAGGCTCAAAACCAACCTCCTTTTGCAACAGATGCGCGCGTCCATGCGAAGATGTCATAAAATACATAATCCGTAGCCCCATAGAGATCGAGCGACGAGCGACGAGCAACCTCGACAACGTTGAGGATGCATAGAGAGTTTAAAGCGTACTTTGTAGTCGGGGTGCGGCTTATAACTATGTAAAGACTGAAACTGAATGTGCTCCATCACCATGAGCCAGCACTCCACTTCGCTCCGCATAATAATGCTGGGTGATGACGATGACGATTTCTTAAACGACGACATAATCTCTGGTGAGGAGGATAACTGGGTGGAGTATGTCTTTAAACTAAATCATGGATATTTTGATGTCCCTTGCCCGTTACCCCAAACGACAACGGTCGATCCACAATCCGGACAAGATTGATGCAATTTAACTCTTTTATAATTTTTTACTTTTTTATTTTACACGGCACTACACGCGGAGTTCGTGTTGCGTGTATGCAAGCAGTCAATTTGGTGTTTTAAATGAGCTGAGAGAAGATGTGTGGAGTAATTGAACAAAAGGGAGTGCTTAAAATGGTTATTTAGGTGGACTCGCACTTTTTGGCAAACGGAAGTGTTCTTCGGTGATCTTTCTTTCTTTTATTTACTCAAAAAGTGAAAAACTGACAACACTTAAATATTACATTTCTTTTGAACATTAGAAACGATCAGCATTTAATGAAGCAAAGAACAGAAATTTTAGTCTTAGGTATAAGAAACGATGCCACTTTTTACTTTCAGCATTGAAAGCCCTTATTCGGCTTTACACTTCAACTGTCAAATGTCCTGACCTTAACAAGTCGATATATCAATTACTATTTTTCTCTTGTTTTAGAAATTGACAAAATGAAGAAATTAAAAATGAAATCCGTACTGCTAAATAAGGCAGTAGAAAGCACACAGCCCTTTGGGAAAATTTTAATTCTGCATCTTCAGCAAAAACAAATTCAAGTCACCAACCACATTTGGCTTAAAAAGCCTAAAAGGGTTTGTTCATTCATGTCCTAGTATTCAAACGCCGAATAAATTTTACAGTTGAAATTCTCCAATTATCATCTTTATGCCTAGAAGAAATGAGCTCAGCACTATAGCCATCAATCTTCTTATGAAATAACGAAAGCAAACAGGAAGTTCGGAATGAGAAAAGTTCAGGCAAAATGTTAACAGATTGATGACTAATGCTAAGAAATTAAAGATGATGGGCCCAGGTGAGATTGTCTTGCCAAGAAGAGCAAGAAGAGCATTTCTTTGGAAGCTTACTCTGGTTTTGAACTAAAAGCTGAATAAGATTCATTTGAAACATCTTTACGTTTTAAAAACCTGAAAAGTTTACCAAAATTTGTAAGCCGATAGTATGTCAGTAATCCTTCTATCGGTAAACTCAAAGTTACATGAAACAATCTTTAATCGACTATAGCCTATTGGACGATAATCATCTAAAAAAATCTTAATACAGGGCTTAATTACGCTACGTAAAAATGTATTTATGAAGTATCTATAGCGGTGATATCACTTCCCAGCGATAATGGTCTGTGAATCTGTTATTCGTATTCTTTTAATTAAGTTCATGTCGCCTTTATAGTTGGATATCAAAGCTACGTTACGAACAATGGCTGTATGGGGAGGAGTATCTGTGTTTGCAGCGACAGCCAAGTTGTGCTTAGGGCCCTTCTCAACCTAACCTTCTAACTATTTCGAAAGCGATCCAAGAATGTAAGATCTCTCTGAATGCGGTCGGAAGACTAAATTCTCTGAGACTCGTTTGGGTTCCATCATGGCATAACTAGAAATGAAATCGCCGATGAACTTGATAGGCAAGGACTTCAGACAGCTTTCTCAGGACCTGAACCTTTACTAGGTCTGCCATTGTCCTGAGTGAGGGCTTCAATCAACGATTGTATCTGTGAAGAGCACATCTGTAGATGGCATGCCTCCATTGGACGCAGGCAGACCAAACATATGCTCCCCAAAGTTGATAAGAAAACTGCAACATTTTTGCTATCCCGTAGCAGAAAAGGATGTAGAAAGCTTATTGAAGTTGCCACGTGGCAATTCCCTTTTGCCCAACACTAAAACGCGTTTGGCTTAACGCTTAAGTGATACCATACACTCTGTGAACCTTGTAGAGATGTTGTGGACAACGCGGAGCAGTTCCTCTGTGAATGGCCTGCTTTTTCACGCACGAGGTTACAGATACTCGGCGCAGAAATGGTGAGAGCTGGTAACTTAGGCTCCATATCCGCATGTGGAATGCTCTGCCCGACCCTGTTTTTCCCCTACATTACGATTTACAAAGATTCAAAAGCAACGTACATCGGTGTCTCCTTTCAAATCCTCTCCTATTTTCCTAAATGCTCGCACTGTGTTTTTACAACATTATAAGGGTAGTCATAACCCCTTGATGTGTGTGTTAATTATTAAAAAAAAAAAAAAAATATATCATGGCACAGAGTCTTTTGGCTTTTCTCAGAACATCTGTAGCGCTATAACAAAAAGGCGGTTGCTATTTGGCAGCACAATTGACTGGTATTTTGGTCTGAGTACTCCAGCTGGTAACCTTTTACAGAAGAAAAGTAAATACCAAAGTACTGCTCGAAATGTTTCTTTTCTTTTGAAAAGACCGCTAACCAGGGTTTTCTCATTTGAATTTAATATAAAATCCACAAAGAAGTGCTCCACATTGTCAAACTTCTCTACAGGATTTACCAGAGTATGGTATCACTTGGCGGCTAGCTCATTTTAAAGCTTGGTTATGGAGAAGCGCCCCGTGACAAGGCCAGCGAATTTTTACAGTGTTATCTGCTAACTGATACAAGTAGAAACCCTCAAGCTAGACGTAGTGGCTTGCAAACCCCAACATTACTCTGGACAGTCTTCTTACAGTGTTCAGAAAGATCTTGCGTTTCTGGATCACTATTTAAGTAGTTACATTGTTGAAGAAGCCTTAGCTTAACTTGGCCGTAGGAGTAGACACAAATATTTCTCTCCATCCAATTTAGTCTTTCCTCGTAACTGCAGCCACAATTATGTTTACCCATTCATGTATATTCCGTAACGTAGAACCATTTGGATAACATTCGTCTTCGCTTGGAAGAAGGACACGTACGTATCTAACGAGGTGTACATTCGAATGTAAGGCACTAGAGAAAGATCCATCACTGGTTATGGAAACATCCGTGACGATCCTAGACGTAGGTCAAAAGATATGCTGCTTTCGAGATCTTCAAAGTTTCAAAGCGAATTGTGCCGAAGATCACTTAATTTTAAACGGGAAATAGTCTTGAGTGTACATCACATGGTGTTGTTTCCAAAGAGAGCTCAAGCAACTCGGGGTAGTGTTGAAGACCCCAGTACAGCTCCGCCATACTGTTCTTTGAAATTTAACAATTGAAGCGATAATTTATTTACGTGAGAGCTTTTTAAACCAAACAACTGACGCAAACATGATGATTGGTCTTATCGTAGCCTTATAAATGCAATAAAGGACCTCTTTCGGTGACAGAACATCTGATGTGCTGAAAGCTTACACAGTCAGTAGTCTGATGACAGTCTGACAACTCGACATGTTGGGACCAAAGATTCTACTTATCTTTTCAGTTTTATCAAAAGTGTAAATTTTCTGCGTCTCGTGAAGAAAAAAACTTCGTTCTTAAGACATAAAGCACGGCGATATCATCGACATATGCCTGGACGAAGATTTTAGATCTATTGAGCTTTGATTGATTAGGCACAACAGAAAAGGCGATAGGTGCAACCTTGTGAAAAGCTTATATGAACTTCATAACTTTGTTTTGTTCTCATTATAAGCGTCTCATTATTTGCGCTTTTGGTGCACAGATTTTTGTGAGAGATTGTGTTTCTGGTGTTGACATTTGAGTTTCGAGCTTCTTGTTAAGGACTTGTTAATGGCATTTGATAAGAATGAAAAATTAGTTCAAAAAATTACTATGCTGAACAAAGAACCTCTTCCCAGTTGTAAACCAACTTGTCTGCACTATCTTAGTGCTTACATATATACCAAACTTTGCACATACAAACTATCTCAAAAGCTCTCAAAACAAGCTTCATATACATTCCCTTTGACCCCCAAAGGCTTAATGGGTTTCGGCTTTCAGATTTTTCAATAACAACACACGGTAGCAATTAAAATAGAAAATGAAACTCTACCACTTTCACCATAATTAGCTGCAAGCAATAAAAATGAACTCCAAATCCAAACAACTTACCCCAATCAACGTAAAAACAACTCTGAAGATCCTTTCTTCCAGATATATGAGTTAACTACACAATTCGTTAGTTCTTGCCCTACTGTGTCCAAAATATCTCAATTCACACCACGACACTTAATTTCAAAACAGAAGACAGTTTTAATGTTTTTATATTCTTATCACAGCACGAGCTATGCAAATTAGAAATCACGCATCACGATGACGTCTTGTTGTACTTGTCAACCTCGTGACAGATTAATGATTCAAAACCAATCCCTTTTACTCCCCAATCAGTGTTACACCATAAATATGTGGAGTGTCTAAAATGAACTTCATTCCTAATTAATTTATGCTGACCTCCACCCTTTGACAGACTCTCAATCACCTATCAATCGTCATCATCAGTTTTTGGACGATCATTAAAAACTCCACCGATCTTTAACCTCTTTTCCCTGATGCCTGTTCCAACTTCATATCTGATTGAAACATCGTTAGACCCATCATCACTCCATCAACTTACACCCAAAGATTCTGAGCATGGCCCTCCTCAAGATCCAGAACCACCCGCAATTAAGTAGATAAATGCAACTCAATCCGGAATTAACATCTCAATCGATTAATATTTCAATTTTGGGTTGAATTTTGATTTACTTATAATTAATTTCTCCTTCGAAGAAGAAGAAAAAAAGAATTGAAATATAAACGAAACAACTTTACCCGCTGTTTGTAAATTAACCACTCAGAGGATCATATAGAGGATTGAAAGATCGCTCGAGGTCATATCGCTGTCAAGCATTACGTCAAGAGTGAGTTACACTCATTCCAACCGAAGAACTGACCCTTAGCTATCTGTTAACAATTAAGTTCGTCTACGCGCACTAACATGGTCTCGATGTAAGCGGGCTGATTAATCAAGATCTCCCTACCATGATGCTATATACAGATTGTTTTCGAGGCCAGAGGAAATTATGATTTTACGCTTATCGCATCGGTAAGCAGATACTTTTTCCTTCATTTTACGATGACCGGGCGATTGTTTGAAACTTTTATGGAGAAAAACTCTCAGATCTCTTGGTTTGGTGTCATTGATATGATGTACTCATTGAGTTGCAGGAGCTTTGAAGAAAAAGAAGCATTGATTTCCAAGAGAACTCAATTTGGACTGTGACTCTCTGGCATTAGCTGTCAATTTACTTGAAGCAAGGCTTTGACCTCAGGTTTTCGGCTTGGTTAAACTCATATTAAAGGCTCTTTGAGTTGCATGAGCAAGACAAACCAAATATTTCTGACTGAAACGGCCAAGACTGTGATTCTCTTGCTCAAGCTGTCAATTTACTTGAAGCAAAGCTTTGACCTTCTCGTCTAACCCCAAGACTGGCTAATGCAATCTATAAAATTAGATGTGAATATCCAAATAAGCCATTTCTCAACAGAATAGACCCACTAGACAATCGTTTAATCATCTCGAATTGTATTCATAGCGAAAACCCGTTTTAATTAGGATACCAGCCACAATGTCCATACATTCCTAAGTCCCCCGAAGCGCCATTCAAAATATTACCAATTCAATCAAACTAAATGGCATCCACATATCATTGGACACATGTTTGGGTGCAAGAAGGTGAAAATGCATGCACTTCTATCTGTATGCGGTCCACCTGCGCTGCGCTGTTTCCAAATCATCTCACTCGGATAAAAGCAAATAAATTCCATCGATCCGCATCGAGAGATAACTGCCAAAGGGCGAACAAATGGTGTCCAAAACCTGGACCCGGCCATATGTGCAGAAGAAAATTCACACTAATGACTTTTGAGATGCACACATGGGTCAGGCGTCGTCCTCCCCTTACCATCATCCCAGTCGCACTGATCAAAAATCAAAGAAATACAAAAAAAAAAGAGATTCGAAGGATAATCAAATGATGGGAGAACACAACCTATACACTATACACTATACAGCCAGAGGTTGCCACGCATGCGCAGTCATGTGCTCATGTGCCAATTTGAGAATTTGAAATTGAACTGTGGCCAATTGTTGTGTTGGAGATGGAGATGGAGCCATGCGGAAATTTTCATGCCTCCAGGTCAGATGTGGTCCACCTCTTGGTTGGTTGGGATATATCTACGCTCAGCCGCCACATCACCGCGCCAGTGTGTCTCTGAGCCTGGCATTCATGAGAATTTATGAAGTCTTTAAATTTTGTTCATTGAGCGGAAAAATAGTTTCTTTGTTGTACACAGGCAGGAGGTTTAGATATACAAACTCAGTCAAAGACCATGTTAGCATCACATATGTGTGTGCTGTGTGGATATGTAGCCTAGACAAGTTTATGGGAAAACTTCATTTCTAGATATGGTATTTTAGTTGCAATCAATGAAACAATAATTAAACCTTTATCCGTTGCAAAATCATCAAAGCGAGAGAAATTTGTGGCTTCAATGAAAACCAATCTCTTCTTTGTCCGCAAAAGTTTTTGTTTTTATTTAAAGTCAAAGTGTCCAATAAAATAGCGAAGAATAAAAAAAATTAAATTTTGCTATTAAGAACCATTTCTTCTTTTCATTTACGGCACAACGAGTGTCTCAATGGAATCATTACTCGGTTTGACACTAGAAGTTTGCCTGTGATACACGCTTGCCATGTTGGCCTCTGAACCCGTCGATCAGCCTTCCAGTTTTGGATTGTTCAATATCAGAGATAAACCAAGTGCTGATGTATTCGTCTTTCTGTATTTTATCCTCTTTTCCTCATTTCCTATTAGCGATAGTGTCGACACTTTTATTGCACTGCCATTTGGAAAATGATCTGTGTACCACCCTTTTCAACACGAGAATACTAACTCTGCTCCAATTCTTGAAAGTTGGTATTTTTAACGTGAAAACTTCCACGGATCTTTGTACTTTCAAAACGGTAAAGATTTGTTAATCCTGTTGTTTTACGAAGAATCTTCATCTCAGCTACGATCTCATTCTTTTAGTGCATTGTACATCATTGTAAACCGTGTGTGAGAAGAGAACTGGACGTGATAAGGAATCTTCCTTTCATCTTACGAAGATTTTTTCGGCTCCTTCATCCACCCTACGCTTCGGCGAACGAATTCCCTGAGCAATTTTTTTTTCCTTTGGCGGCCATTTTGTTTATGGTTGTACATTAATATGTGTTGTTTTGATGTATTTCTCGTATGGTTTCGTCGTAAGCATTTTTCGCATCAGCAATCAGAGCAGACATTTCTTCTAGCGTTTCGGTCGATACATGACCGCCGGGCAACTTGCTTGAAGTTGACAGACTTCTTATTTGATCCTTTCTTACAGCTTCTGTATTCCTTTTTAAGCCCATCTTTTTTTAATTCTTTTATTAGAAGGGCTCTTTTAATTCAGTTATAAAGATGACTTTGCATATTCGAAGCTGAGCTGAGCTTCTTTCCTCTTTCTTTGTCCAGATTGTTCCACTTGAGTCTCCATTTTTTTATAATTAACGCGCAGGTTAAGGGGTTATGAATACCCTTATAATGTAATGGAACACAAAAACGAGCGTTTAAGGAAGTGGGAAAGGATTAAGTAGGAGACATCCATGCACGTTGCAGTCAACCTTTTGTGAGTCGTAATGCAAGCAAGGAAGGGAAAAGCAAAGTGCGGCAAAGAAATTAAATGAATTAAAAATGAATCCTTATACTTGACTCTACGCCCGAATTTGGGCTCAAGGTAAAACTAAGAGGATTCCTAGTGGGGCGGGTGTTTGCGGCTTAATTGTTTAGAGGGAAGAATGCAACTGGACATTTCACTATAACATTTCTTGTAAGAAAAGTTTAAAAAATGCGATGAAAAAAAGTGAGGCAGGTAACTTTTCGACGATGTACAAAAGAATTAACCGATCCTAGAATTGAGCTCTCACCTATCTGTCTTAACGGTCTGTTTTGCACATCAAGTAGGCCCAAAAATATTGGAGGAGCACCTGACCAAATGTGGGAGTCATGGTCTAGTTTTGGGCGGATGTAAGCTTTAGAAATAGTAGCCAGATCAGAAGTAGTGAAAAATTTCCTGCATCGTCTTAAAAAACCTAAGCATTTAGCAGCGTTTTCGGCGACTTCAAGTATGTGTTCATTCCCACGAAGATCATCGTTTACATATATACCGAGTGTTGATTTTCAGCTTCTTGGATGCAGGCATATCATTTATAGATAATGGCAATGGGGGGATGTTGAGCTTCAACGAAAAATGACAACATTGTGTTTTCGAAGCGTTGATTTCTACTCGGCTCTCATTACACCATGTATAAATGCTGTGAAGGTCAGAATTCAAAAAGCTCCAGTTCCAGTTTCACGTCCGAAGAGCAAGGACGTGAATTTGGAAACGAATATGAGAAACTGAGGGTTGAGTCGTTAGCAAAACAATTTAGACGATAAGAAGTTTCAGACAAGAGAGATCATTTAAGAAAATGAGGAAGAAAGTCGGACACAAAACGGATCCCTGGGGCACACCAGCATTTATAAAGTGTATATCAAGCTTAGAACCGTCCAATAAAACTTGTATTGAACGGTCGGAAATGTAATTTTTTATCCAACGATAAAGAGACCAGTCGATACCAAAGGCACGCATTTTCTATAAGAGAGCTTGATGCTAAACTCTATCAAATGCTTCAGAAATATCGAGCGCAATGATATTACTTTTTCCGTAACAGTGTAAAAATTGGTTTCTCTTTTCGGTGAGATATGCCATCAAATCACCAGTGGACCTTTTGCTGTCAACGTTTCAATGACCTTGGAGAGATTGGTCGTCAGTGCTGTTAGACGATAATTAGAGTGGGGGGAAGATTAGCTTTTTTTTAGGGACGGGCTGGAGAAATGCAGTTCTCTATCTGCTCGGTAAGAGCCCAGAATACTAACCGTTCGCGTACACCAAAACCGAATTATCGGCCGACATCGGGTCCGAACTACTCGGACGACTTTCTCGGACGATCGCCTGCATACACTGCATCCGATATAGGACGGTGCCGGTCTGTAGTCTGACTTTGTGAAACTTTAAGTGAAATGTTGAATTCCTTTCGGAATTGATGCCTTAAGTTGCTTCATTTTTTCTTTATAACTGGAACAGTCAGCTCCATCTCTGAAGACACTTCGGTCCATAGGCTTTTAGCAGTATCTCTATTGTTGTAGTTTTTGGAAAATTTATCCCAGAGAGGTGGCCTGTTGTGTATACTATTTATCAATTTTTCGTTGTCCATATTTTTTTTTTCGTGAACTTTATTTATTTATTAAGTGCTTGAAACGTTGTAATTCAACCCGACAACTGACGAAAAATCCAAACATGGTCGGATTATGCAGGCTTATCGGTTATTATCGGGCGTCATCATACGTCAACGGACGATGTCGCTTTCAGTGGTGTACGCGCTCTCTTTTCTTTCTATGTGTTTGGTTCGATCGGCCGAGTTCGGCCGACAACGTCCGATCATACTTCGGCCGATGACGGATTTGGTCTTTGGTGTACGCGAGCCGTAAGAAAGATAGAAAAGCTTGCGAAGTGGCTTTGCCAGCGTAGAAGAACATTTCTTCAGAATTACAACGGAGATACCACTTGGATAAGAGGGTTTAATTATATTGTGATCTTTGAGGACTTTCGCAACCAATAAATTTCGAAAAAATATCTGCTTCATCACAGAATTTACAGACTCAAGTTCAGGTAAAGCCAATATACTGACGGGAAGTGTCGAGTTATACATTGTGCTGCCACCAAACTGGCATTATCGATGGAGCTGAAATACGGGGAGACATTAAAAACAAGCGCTGGGATCGATGACGTGGTGGAGCTCTTAATGTCTTCACAAAAGTTAGTATTTTTTGCTTTACTTTATGGTCATACAAAACCAAGAATATGAGCGTTGCAGATATTTCTAGCCCGGTTGATAAAATTTCAGTGTTCTGCACTAGGGTTATCTTTAAAAATATTCGAAAACTTCTTTTTTCTATTCCCAATCGCCTCTTTACAACTCGAATTAAAATGCGAACTCTCTTTGGGGCTAATGCCTTTTGTTCTGTGAAGAACAAAGTTTCTCATTCCGTTGAGAACTGCGTTAGATATCATATCAGCTGATGCGTAAACGTTTCCGTCCAGAAAGCACCATGCCCATTTTACAAATCAAACATAGTCCACTGAACAATAATGTGGTGCAGCCATTGTAACTTTTGTAAGGTGTAACAGAATCAGACACTTAATTTTTTCAAAACCATACCCAAACCAAGCCTCGTGCATTGATTGTTTTATAGCGAAACAAATTTGGTAGTAAACTGCGGATATAAAATCATCAACCACAAACAATAAAAAACTGCATTAGCACATATAATGAAGAGGAACAAGATCTCCAATCATTCATTTTAATTTCCATTTCTTTTAATTTAAAAGTCTTGTCTTTGATTTAATTTGACACAGAAATGCAGCGATAAAACGTTAAAGCTGTTTTCCCAATCACGCGTTAAAAGCGCCATTAATATCCACACATTATTGGGACTTCTTCAAACCGAACTGAGAGTGAGGCCCTCCTGAATGTCAAATTAAATTATTGACGAATTTGAAAATTTGATTTCATGAATAATCATGTGGACATGATGGAAATGTCAGTTCAATAAACGAGAGGCAAAACAGTGACTTGCGTATTGTCAAATTAGTGCTTTATGCGCAGATCTTAAAAAGGTGCCGCTATTTAGGCCACAGTCGGAGTAAAATATTGACCTACGAATTATTTACGGTGAAGTTATGTGAGGAAATTCCACAAAGCTCAAAAAGTAGCAATTATACATGAATCATTCGGGAAAGATACAGTGGCGTCGATAAGGGGAGATTGCTTCTTAAGGGCATGCAAAAAACCTTCGAAATTGAACAACAGAACTTTTGTATACTGTTGCGCAAGTCACCTGCTTAGTAAAATTTTGTGCTGGCTTCTGTCCATTTATTACATTGTCAATGACTGCCTTCTCGCCATGGGCACACTCACTTTAGAATGCCCTTACTCTCCATCTTCTTTCTTCCATGTTCCATTCCTTTTCTCCACCACGTACCTACTTATTTGTGAAATTCAATGCGTTTTCGCCTCTTCGCCGAGTTCTATCTAGGGTTTCTCTTCAGCGGTATGTTCACATCAGTTAAGGTTTCGTAACAAAGCGTTTTGAGCTAAATAAATGAATATTCAGCGTGTAAGGCTTGAGATAGGAAAGGGCCTCGAGAACTTCTTTCAGTCGTTCCCATGACGAATGGAGGAGGTCCACAGATTTCGGTACTAGCGGGTCTCTCCTAGGTAAAAGATATAAGCCTTAACCTCCAAGTTGCCGTAACAAAAGACGCTTTATTACTTGCAAATTAATGAAGGAACAGTTTTATAAGGGGGCCTCATGGCTACGTCTGTAGAATATATTTTGCCCCCCTAAAATGAATTCGTTTAAGCTTTTGTGTATTTTAAGGGGAAATTCTGTTCGTCCTCAATTCGAACTCCAATTCGAGCTCACTAAATACAAAAGAAAACCAAAAATTGTACAGCTTCTCAACGCCACTTAATGACCCCACAGTGCGCCACATGCAATGCTTTCTTATCAAGCTCGTCCATTTGTTCGACACACACTTCTCGGTGCAGTTCAAAAGCCATCCGCCCAATAAACAAATTCAACTGCATAACCAAAATATAAATCCCAAAAAGAATCAATTTCAAATTACCACCAAAAGAAAAAGAGATTTTCCCCCCAATCAGACCAAACTCCGTATATGACAAGCGATATACAGCGGGCGGGACAGTAACCATGCGGAACTTTATTACCAGTGGCGCGACAAACAAGAATCGAATTCAATACTCTCATGGACGCCACTAATGAGCTGACTATCCTCAATATGCTGCTGCACCTGACCATTCTTCTTGTCATTTTGTATTTCGTTGTTCCCATTGTGATATGTGTCCATTTGTATGGTCATATCTCTCTAATTGTATCTATGCGCTTGTTGAATAGTTTACCTAATGGTTTTGTGCCACCGATTCATTCTCATCCCTTTGGATTTTCTTCTATTTGCCTTTTTTCGATCACTGGACGTTTCTTTTGTTTATGACTCTCAATGGAATTCTCCTGTTCGACGTTTAAGTGGATCTGTGCGTCTGCGTCTGCGTCTGCGTGACTTGCTATTAATTAAAACATTTATGGAAGAACATGGAATTTAAATTGAACGGATTCTGGGACTTTGTCGGTGTGCATATAACTAAAACAGAGGTTACATTTCAACAAACTGTCATCAGTAGTTACTGTCATTGGAGTTCAGCCTTTGTAAAGTGAAATATGCTGAAAAAAATATTAAGTTTCCCTCCTCTTTTCGGCTAAAATCCAATAAATAACAAGAGCATCGAACAAGTTCAAGTCAACTCATCGATGAGTTAGGAAAATTAGTACAAATTTATGTTTTCGTTTATTTCGATCGGGAGGAGCTGGGCTTTCAAATTCATCATGTTACAGTGTCCATTGTTAATTGACCAAAGTGATTCTTAGCCGTTAAAGTTAAAGAAGAAGAGTAAGAAAGTTCGGATTTAAAGTTAGCCCTAGGAGGAGGAAACGCTTCACATGTTTATTCATAAATTTTACATTGAGTTGGGTTTATCTTTGCCTATCGGTATGGGCAAACATTGAACAAGATGAGCCAATCTCAGGACGTTTGTCATTGGATTCGTTTAGCCTAGGTGGTAAGTGCAAAAGATTGTAAGTTGAAACCGAATGGACGAAAGGAACGACGAAAAGAAAAATGGATTAGAAGCTTCTAAATGATTAATGCCCTTTTGAGATAAAAAAAGGTAGTTGTTTATTATGAATTCGACAAGAAGCAATCAAAACAAAGGTTATTTGATATGTTAGTAGTAAGAATGGTAACTTTCTCTAAGTCAGTGGTACCTTCAATGAGACAGACTTGACTTGAGAATGTGTAGAACGACGGACATAAAATGCAGAAGAAAAAAAAGTGTGTAAAAAGTGATTTTGTTGTTATCATCAATTGCGACAGATTGACAAGTGTTCCGAGAAAAGAACTGCAACGGGCCAACTTCAAGTCGGACCACTATCTTAATGTACGTAATCCACGAATGAGGACATCCCCTTCACGTGCGAACCAAAGCTGTGAAACGATATCATGTCGGAAAGGTACAATCGCAAGACATTGCCAGCGCCTTCTCCAATCGAGTATCCCTTCAACTATCCTTTGATCTTATGCTGCCAGTATTGAGCCTTGAAGTCCAGTGGCCGCAATGCCAACAAGTCATTAGAACTGCTGCCTCTGATGTTTTAAGTTTCACTCGACCTCCAAAACTAATAACATGGATCAGTGAAGAAAGCAGGCAGTGCAATGCAGTCAAATAAAAAGCACGAAAAAAGTTGATTTGAAAATGAAAAAGGGCTGCTTTTGACCAGTACAACGAAATTTATAAGGAAAAAATTTACAAGGAAAGAAGAACAATGAAAGCAGAACACCGAATTCTCGGTGAAAGAAGCAACATGAGAAGCGCTCGTTTGAGGAAATTGAGAGTTGCCGTGTCAGAAATGAGTTTCGGAATAAGTTCTACTAAAAGGGAAAAAGATCTTGCCAAGGTGGCAAAGACCAAACTCAAGCCTGCAGGGAAACATAGTATAATAGAGACGCAGTTGCTACTGAGAATCTGGAAAGACCACTTCTGCAGACTGCCTAGCGGCGATGAAGACACTAATTCCGTTGGCAGGCAGAATACCCTATTCAACTTGAACGATGATCAAGAATGCCGTCCTCCCGACCTAGAAGAAGATAAGCTTGACATTTGCAAACTTAAATCAAATAAGACTGCAGGTGCAGATGGCCTTGATGTCGAACTTTTCAAGGCAGGTGGAGACCAGTTGGAAAGGAGCATGCACCAGCTGAACTGCATGATATGGTCGCAAAAAAGTATGTCCGAAGAATGTAACCTCAGTATCGTATGCCCGATCCTAAAAGAGGTAGGCCCTCACAATTGCGCTGATTATAGAGCTGTAAGCCTACTTAAGGTCTCTTAAAAGGTCTTGTCTGTTGTGAACTTCTGAAGCCAAACGTCGACAATTTGATAGGTTCTTATCAATGTGGTTTTAGACCAGAGAAGTCCACAATCGACAAAATTTTCACATTACGGCAGATCTTGGAAAAAATACCTTCTAGGAATGAAAGCTTAAAAGTTTTTAGCAAAGGTTTGTTTATTGAGATACAACAATTTCTCAATAAAATTGCAATAATTCCATCTAAGTAAGGAAGTAAGTAAGTAAGTAAGTAATTCATTTTATTTAATAATATTTCAATACAGTTTGAATAAACACAACGAATTTTAAAGCTTTGGCGTAGCCATCAGCTCAGTTGGCAAAGTATATACACATATGTTCATTTTTATAATTAAGTTTACATGGTTTGATTTAAATGAATTCAGTCATTAATAGATATCGACACTTAAAAATTGAATTAAGAAAACAGTACAATAATTCCAATTTTCACCATTTAATAAATCTAATGTTTCATTCATTGTAAAGCTGTTTTTCTAGAAGGTTGAAATACTGGACAGATGCTTATAAAATGAAAGCAATCTTCTTTTGCTTTAATATTACAGAGGGTTCAGAATTCTGGAAATTTCCGTTGTATGGATATGGCGGTATTTCTTTATAGTTGAATTTGTTTTGAAAATAATTATTCTTCAGCTTAGCTTCTGCTACTAATTTTGCCCGCACATTGTCCTCGTGTTTTTGAATTACGTTGTGAAGCTGCTCTTTCTGTTGAACTAAGTTATTCAAATCAAATTGGATAACTTCTCCACAGCTATCGCCAATATTTTGCCACTTTGCCATCCACCAGTCCTTATTCCGTATTTCATAAAGCAACATTTTCTTGGTCAAACGACCATCAGAATGTGTAGCAACTAAATAGATGTAGTCTGCCTGCAGCTTAAGAGTTTTCGTAAAGAGTTTAGCAAGTCCTGTTTCCAAATAAATTGCGTAGTTAGGTGTTCCATTTGGTAAATTAAACAGCTTTTTAAAAAATTTCTTTGAATTTTCTTACGACTTCAAACTCATACGTTCCCCAATCTTGTGGGTGGGGCATAGCAAAGAGATGTTTTTACAACACATTCAAATATTTTGTATTTAGCCGACAGCGATACATTTTGGTTTGAGAAAATATTCCTCCATGTCATATTTAGCAAGCTTTGTGAAGATTTCGCCTTTTTAGTTAGATGATTTTTGAAATCCATCGTTTTGCTCAACTTGACGCCTATATAGTTGTAGTCTTTAGCGATTTCAAGACGATGACCGTTGAAGAACCAACTTTCTCTAACCAGATTGTGGGAAGCACCTGCGAATACCATGACTTTGGATTTTCCAGCAGTTATTGTTAGACCTCATGTGTCATGTGTTGCAATATGTTGACAACCGATTTATCATGAGCTGCAAGTTTTCTGGTGACTCTGAAAGGATCACTAGGTCGTCCGCATATAGAAGAACATTAACTGTAGTGTCCGCCATCCGAATTACACCAGGAAGATATGTGCCAATATCGTAAATATACAATGCAAATAGCAAAGCACTCAGGGGACATCCTTGTTTAATACCAGTGCTAGTATCAAACCATTGTGAGAACGTAGATACATCCCATACCGCTGCTTCTGTACCAGCATACATATTTCTTAATATTTTCAAAAGTGTCATTGAGATTCCGAGTTGGGAGAGTTTTTATATAAGTGCACTTCTACTCACATGGTCAAAGGCTGCCTTAAAATCAACAAAGAAAGCGTAGACCTTCTTTTTACTGGCTTGGAATGCCTTGACAATTGATGTTAGAATATCTGATCCACAAAACAATAGTTTTTCCTAAAACCCGCTTGGAAGTCCGTTAAAATATTGTTAATTTGAACACACTTTTCTATTCTGTTCACTAGAATACTGCAAAAAAAATTGGCCAAAACGTTCATAAATGATACTCCCCGATAATTCTCGGCGTTATTTGTATCACGTTTCTTATGAACAGGGAAAATAACAGATTTTTTTAACGAAGTGGGAATAAAGCCGGTTGAAAGAACTTGGTTGAAAAGTTGTTTTAGCTTATTCGTAAAAGCTGGAGATGCATTTTTAAAGTATTCATATGGAACTCCATTTTCGCCTGCTGCTTATCCATCTTTCGCTTTTGGAAGTACGTTGTTTATTTCATTTACGTCTACTTCAGAGTACAAAGTTTCATCTATAACCAGGGGTTCTGCATAAGAAAAGAACAAATCAGTGTTACTAGAGAGCATGATTTTGAAGTGGTACGAAAGATGATCTGCGGACATATGAGCACCAAGTTGAATCCATTTATTTCTTTAGCTAAATTCCAGAAGTCTTTTGAGTTATTAGCCAAACTTAACGATTTTGCTTGCATATTTTCAAATTCAGCTTTATTGTGCAGCTTGTACATACTTGGCGTTTGAGTCAACGTATCATTTTCTTAGTTCCTCGGTGTAAAAGTTACGAAGTGCTTGTAAAAGAGTAATTCCATCTATTTCAAGCTTAGGATAAGCAACCTTTTAGCTTTGTGTTACGGAAATTGCTTTCATTTTTCGTAATTCACTTGTGTTGCAAGTACTTAAAATTTTGTGTTATAGGCCCCTGGTGGAATCATTGGTGTCTTTACATACACAAAGGGGCGCAACATAGCGTTAAGTCCCGGAGCCAAATGTATTTCTCACAACCATACCATAAGAGAAAGTGGAGACGATCTAAAATTTTCTATCGGTTTCGAATACCTAATCGAAAAGCTCTTTTCATGGCAATGAATTTACTATCGGAGGATTTGCGAATTCCTCGCGAAAGGCGATATCCGTGATAGTTTCTGTTCGGATTCGAACCACGAAACTGGTACACAGGCAAACATGCTTACCATCACGCCATGCGCACCAGTCATTTATCCTTCCTCTTAAAAACAAAGCCGGTCATAGGGCTAGAGTCAACAGGAGACCCATATTGAGCCGTGATCAATGACTTTCTCGTTCCTGAATAAAATATTTTACTTCTCTCCATTCGCAACTCTTCCCCAAGGAGTGGTTCTTTTATATGATACTAATCAACATCTGCCTCCCGTTTACTAAATTTTTCATAAGTTTTATATTGCCTAGACCATAGAGCCTAGAGCATCAATACACTTCCTGTCGGCATCGGCAGCTTTTGAGTGCTCTCCAGCCGACATGACAGTGGAGCCATTATTTTTTAATTATGAGCTTGCCGCCTATTTATTTAACAAAAGTTTCATTAGCTCAACGCATAATCGAGAACAATGCTGCAGCCCCCTTTGATTTTTACGATCACATCCAACCGGTAAGTCACTGCAGCAGGTGCATAGTTAAAATTGTCTAAGAAAAAAAAATACATTTTTTTATTCAAAGTTTTATTTCTCAATTAATATTCAAAACTGATGAATAAAAATTCTTCAAAATACCATCAAATCCACTTAGCAATTCTTCACGGAGCATTATGCGATTGTGAATTTCATTACTCGTCTTCGACTCGATTCCGGATTCTTTATCTCAAATGGGCAATGCACTTATCTACCAGTCGATGACAACATTTGGCCATTTTCTAAAATGGCTTTAAAATTATAAGGCTCCCGCTCTTTTGCTTCTAATTTAGAGTCAGAGCTGGCTGGTTGGTAGATGGTGGGTAATATGAGGCTATTAGAGAAGGCACCTTCAAAGCGGAATTAAATAATTAGCCAGTGCAATAAAAAGATAATGCTCTTCGTGGCGGCGCGACTTCTTCGATGATGATGATGACGACTCGACAAGTTAAACACCAGCAGTCATCGATGATGTTCAATGGAAATTCAGATTGAAGACATTACCATTTGACACAAGAAGACCCTTAAGCTGCACTCACAGCGGCATCTTTAGAAGATTCAACTGTCGATGATCAAAACGAGGCAAAAAGAAAATTATGTCAAAATTAGGCAAATGACGGAACAACCGATCCGAACAGAGATTTGTTCCACTTTGGGATTTGATTCTCTGGACTCAGGGGGCCAGCCATTATAGAATAGTTTAGCCCATGGTGTCAGGTTAGGAGGATCGGCTTAAAGTAGCTGTGTTAACTAGGCCCTAACTAGATTAGATTAGGTTAGGAGATCATAGATCGTTACATTTAATTACACACACTCTTAGCACACGTTTTGAGAGACAGCTCATCTGGGTGGAACGGTGCTTTTATTGTAATCATAGCTCGTGGTAATTTACGATATTGGAAGGGTTGGACGCAAGCTATATGTATATTGGGAGACTTCAATGGTCGGAAGCGAAACCCAGACTAACTAGCTCATTTATAAGATAGCAATATGGGCTGTCGAACAAATGATCCCTATACCTACTTGAGTGTCTTAATTGAGTTATCAAACAACTTATGAACTGACACGGCAAAAGACAAAGGAATTTGGTCGAGATGCGATCGCACGGTAGCGGGCTTTTGTAAGTGCTGCTCTTTGGCGGGTCAATGGTAATGTGATTCTATTAGAGTTTCCTATATTTTTGACAGTTTATGTGGAACCGATAGCTTATCACACCCATAAGGTGGAACCAATGAATGGCAATGCAATGACCGTGGGATGCAGCTATGCGATGAAATGTTTGAAATTCTCTTCAGAGTCGAATGGACATTCAAGTGTGTGTGGAATCTTAATTAACTAACTAACATTTTTTGAAGTTGTTTGAAGCTGCAGAAAATGCAACACAAATTTTAATCAGATGGTCAGAGAATGGCCACAAGAAACAAAAGAGCTGAGGTACAAGCCTTTTCAGTGGGAAATCAAACAAGCAACTATTGAGCAAATTTAAAACAGCATCAAATGTCTTAGTTGTTTCAATTTGAGAGTCTTAAGTTCAACTTCAGTTCAAACCCTGTTCTACTCGAGAGGCTTATTGATGAAACAGAAACAATTTTCGAAGCCAGCCATTAACTTATTCTGAGAACACTTTGACCAATATAATAACATCATCTTTGTACCTCACTAACTGTCCACACCTCTTTCACTCACCAGAAACAATCCGCGGTAAACTCCGTAAAACCAACAAACCCCATCAATAATAAGCAGTTTCTGGATCCTCGCAGCCTCCAATGTTAAATTTCTTGTAATTATTACTGAGTGTTTCTTTGCGCGTAGCAAAACAAAGCGAAAAAAGGTTCAGCCCGAAAAAATAACTTCATCGCGACTTCAATTTACAGGTCGCACGCATCATCGCTTCGGTCGTCGTCCAAAAATGGCCTACAAAAAAGGCAGATATGAGAAAAAAAACACAAAGCAAAAATTATATCCTTGATCAAAGCATAATATCCATGGTAAAACAAACAACAATGTAGAACTTGCGCTCACCTCACTTGAAGAGCCATAATTAAAAGTTATATTCGCGCTTATCTTCTCAGTGCCAGATCGGAGCAATTTCCTACCCCGATCCGGGTGTTCGTGATCGACCGATCTTCGCCAAAGAAGAAGAGATGACGTTGCGGATTGTGGACATGGCGATGCGATGGCGCGTCGCAGCGATGCGACCGGCACACAGCTGAGTCTGGGTACAAAATTATTTGCGATTATCGATTTCTTTTGTCGTCTGCTTTGCACAACAACTGCACAAACAGATAATTATCCTTATAAACCAAGGAAGTCGCTATGAGTAAGGACGCGAGTTGTGTTAAAGCGTCGTCCATTGATTTGCAATCGTGGGAAATATCAAATCTTTGACGTTTCATGGAGGTCCCTTTGTTCAAAAACCTTAGCCATAATCGTACATGCATCTTATCGGGCAATGATCCAAATGAATTGTTTTGATGGTGACCTACCGCGCCGATGATGATTGTGGGTATAGTTGTGGTCAAGCCAATCATCGTTGCCCATAAATATTTAACCTCAATGAAGCAAGTGTAACGTGTTTTTTTTTCGTATAAGCAGACTTTCCTAACAAATGGAAAATTCAGGTAGCTGAGTGCAGAGAGTACCCGCCACACTGTTACCCAAAACCACAAGTGGTAATTGAATTTTCAAGTCAGTTTTGGATTAGGTGTGGATGTGGATAGGCAAGCGGCTTGTATATTTTCTCTGAGGTAGCCTTTTGAGTGATGTTAGCAAGAGGATCTTACAACAGTAATTAGCTTCAAAATGGTTCACGCTAGGTAAGTTTTATTGATTTCAAACAACGTAATTCTTTTGACAAGTCGTGTTAAGATTTGGCTTTTCAATGTCGGCCTCTTTTGATAGCTCCGGCCGCATTGGAAGGGCCGATTGATCATCAATTAATTGATCGTGAACTGCTTGAGTCCATTGATTTATTGTTCGTTCCCATTCTTTGTGTTGAATTGCCGAAGAAATGTTTACTATCAACAGTTGATTGGTGGAATTGGAAAGCGATACTGAAGTAACATTGATTAAAGTTAAAAATCTTACTAATTTTGTTAATTTTAAACAGTTAAAGTTTCACAAACATCATTGCTTACCAGATTTGTCCACAATTACAAATTTATGCCTCTATGTTCTTGAGCGTACTGTATATTACTTGGGAATGGTTTCGTTAGGAGATTATTTACTGTTATACGAGAGAAACTAGAAGAAATTTTAGTGAAACAAATCATCTCATGAGAGCACATGGTATGTGAGTAGTGAGTGTGAGGAAAGTGAAGAAAAAAAATTCAGGTTTGTCTAATGAGACATGAATAGTAGTCAGCTTCCATTAAGACGCTATAACCCATCAGTAGAAGAACGTGTTTTACTAAATAAAAGAAAAATGTGATCTACTCCGTCAAACTAGCTTGGCAGCTACTCACATAGGATTGAGTGATCTCGAAAGATCTGATCACCACAATAACTTAGGAGAGGCATGGGATGATGTTATTGAAAAGACTAGAGTAACGACTAAATTAGTGTATGGTTCGTAATTAAAGATTAAAGATTATAGATATGCATTCCTTCGAGAAAATCAATCTTAATGCACGACAAGAGAGCTGGAAAAGCTACCCTTTGTACCCATAGAAGCAAAACCACGTAAAAAGTGTTTTATTCCAAGAGGGCCTACAAAGATATTTAATATTATTAGCCAAAAACAGAAAATATGAGCAGTGTTAGTCTCAACAGCAGATGGGAAATATTCTAACGTTAGAAATGGAAATTAATTAAAAAAACCTTAATTAGGTGGGCGTAACAGCTCGGGATGAACCTGGGCTTCAACCTAAAGCTTTCCATAATAAATTGAATTTTGGGCGAATTCTCTTTAGTTAAGGTTTTCTTCCATTTGATTGCGCCACCTAAGACAAGGTCTTCCTCTTTCGCAATTACTCTGCAATATGCCATCGAAAGTCTATCAAGCCGGAGCGTTTACGTCCATCCGCTCTACATGGCTCAACCATCGTAGTCTCGCGATTTGTATTCTTCTAGCTATGCCCATATATCGCAGTACAGCTCGTTGTTGTATCTTCTTCTCTTCACATACATGACCAAAGATCTTTCGGATTAGATATTTGTCTTTTGAGTTTTCCATGTTCCATACTTCCGCGCCGTAAAGCAGGACTGGGATGATCAAGGTCTTATAAAGGGCTTTTTTCACTTTTTAACTAGATAGGGCGAAGGTAGATCACCTTTCCTAGCACGTCAACCTGAAAAACCTATCGTGCTGTTTCCTTCGGTCTAAACACGTAAAATATAAAGATGTTCATTCGAATTTGAGGCCGTCTAAGAACCTAAGAAGAAGAAGAGGTGTTTCTTATATCAAGGGGAATAGTGAACCCTTTATAAATATTTCAAGCCAGGATCTGGCTATGGAAGATCATTCTCATGAAATGTGTTCAGCCGTTTCTGTGTTTTCGAGACAGAGATGAGGCAGATGGCATCCTGGCTTATGCCCATATTTTTAAGGGGATATTTGAGAGACCAGGGACCAGTGAAGAAATCCGTAAGTAACTTTGCTTCACGCTTACTCATGTCAAGAATTTCTTTCATATGTCTTTGAGATAAGTCGATGAATATTTCTAACTGACGTTGATCCGTAGAGTTCTTCCAGGTATGGATCATGTTCTGCCGTTCCCAAATAACCAGTTCGGGTTTAATGCTACTGATTGGGAGACCGCAGTAGGACTCCGGTCCTTTCAATCTTCATTACCCTTTATACCTTCATGTTCAGGTACCCAGGAAAAAATGATTTTACAGTGGGTAGCTAATTGAGATTGACATGTCAGGCAGTTCCAAACTAGTTTGCATTCGATTTTGATTGGGGACATTGCCTTTAAGGCTGCCTGGCTGTCAGAGCAAATTAGGATGCGTGATCTTCATAGGTTATTTCTAATTCATTCCCTAACAAAGAATTCAAATGCTATTACCTCTGCTAGAAAGAAAGTTGTTGTGCTACCAAGCGATATAGATGATTTTAAGCAGTGACCGAAAATCCCTGCACCATTACCGTTGTTAGTTTTTGAACCGTCAGTGCACCAAATATATTGACAGTTACTTGCAAGAACTACAAGGTTCTTCCATGCTGAGTGGTTAGGAAAGATTACTTCGAAGGGATGGTGTAACATTATGCGTCTAGGCATAAAGTCCAAAGAGTGAGCTGCAGGCGATACCAGTATTGGGAGCATCTGCAGAATTCTCATATGTCCCTGAAAGTTTCCTTCACTAAAGTAGTCTGTGAGATGAAGCTTTAGTACGCTTAGTGCGGCGTATTTCTTTAATCTTTAGTGTATCGGAGGAAAATATAATAAACTTTCTAGCGCTTAAGTTGGGCAGGTGAGCATTGCACCTGTAATACCTACAAAGCTTTCCTTGCATAAACTTGTTCTGTTTTTTGCCACCAGACCAGCGACTCATGGGTAATGATGGGTGTGATAATAGTGAGGTATGTCCAGAAAATCATTTTTGGCCTTAGCTTACTCCCCCTTTATAAATCTCATATACTTACATTATCATACCAAGCCTCTGTGGCCTTGTTTCCAAACAATATGAAGAATTCGCCATCCGAAATCATAATGCTCATTCCAACTGACAGATCGACACACCGACCTGAACAAAACAAATTTCATAAAACGGAAAAATAATCTAAGCACACACTAAAAGCATTCATCTTAAGTTGAAGTGTGTCTCCAAGGTGATACCAATTAGCATAAATTTAAATCCAAATTTCAAACAATTTTGATATGAGGGGTTCCTAAGCAGACGAATAAACTTTCTTCAGTGGCGCCAAACATTTTTCAAATAAAAATTATTTATATTTGCGTCAAGGCAATCATTGTCTCAACTCAGAATTAGTCACTTTTGTTTTTCCTTAAATTTCGTGTAGACCAAGCACAGGCAGAGTAACATTTTTGTTTGTAATAAAATCAACATTTGCATTCCCCTGTAGCCAATTCCAATAGACAACATTTTTATTTGAATATTTAACAGCTCAGACAGTTCGAAGACAGTTGCATTAGGCCATAAGCCACATTCTTAAAATCTATTTAAAATTCAAACCAAAAGCTTGTCAAAACTCTACCCAATTTGAGGAAAGGAATCAATCAAAAATGTTAATTTTCACATTTTCTAAATTCTATCTCTCTCGCAGCTTGATGCTTAAACCAATTGCATAGCAGGTCTTGAAAAATTTGTCTATATCCACCTGGACCGTTTGACACTTAACAACCGCAGGTCATCTGGCGAAATAGATTCAACTCGGCGGCCAATGGCTTCTCAAATTAGCATAAAAACCTAATAAGCCAACCGAACGTCAAATGGCTTTTCAATTATTATTCACTCTTTCACAGTCAGATTTTGAAATAGGAAAAACAGAAATAATTCATCCAATCTTATAGCTCAGAGTCTTCGCATGGGTCGCGTCGATCTCACTCTCATTGAAATCAGCGGCCGGCGGTGTGGCATCTGATTTATGCCCTTCATAACGATCGTTGAGCAAAATCAATCAATCAAATGATCGAACAAGTTCATTGACAGCTCAGTCGGGCTAAACAAATACTAAAAATGTTCGCCTGTCAGTATCTTCGCAGGAAACATTGGTCGTAATAATGTATACAGTTTTTGTTATTTCCTCTCACACTGATGTAACTATGTATGCTGTGCTGCCCAGTGCCCGTCGATATGGAATATGATGAGGATATGCAAGCGAGGCAAATCGATCGAACATCATTCCACATCCGAAGTTTTTAAATCGAAGTCCCGCATTGCATTTGGGAAGTGGTTACATATGGGCATGGATGATTATCAATTTATACACTGTACGAAATTTTACTGCAAAATCTGACTTCCGATTCCAGTTGCTATTAAAGACAACAGGCGAGAAGTACAGATTTAGAAAATATTCACCTCTTCTAAGTCAACTTGTAGACATAAAAAAGCGTCATCTAGCAAATTCGTTCTTTAAAATGTAGCGAGCTTTTAATCAGAGCCGAGAGCAGATTGTCTACAAGGTTAATCTAAAGCAAGTATAAGTATTTTCTTTTGGGGTAAGATACATAGATTTTTGAATTAATTCCTCAAAAATATTCTTAGAATATTCAAATTAGGGAGAGACTGGCTGTACCAACCTCTTTTAGTGTGAGAGGTTGTCCTCTAATGACAACCACTTTCAAGGCAAAGTGACGAGTCTTGCTCCAATGTAAAAGTGATTACGCTTTCGAGACAAGTTTCTCCATAGCAGCAACTCTTTTCAAGAAAGAAGTTCACCAGCAACTTTTTCTCTAGGGAGATATTTCCGACATATTGGCAGTATAGTGACAACCCCTTTTACGAGACAGCTTCTTGTTACTAATGAGGTTAAACTGTGGCAAAAAAATATTTTAATGAGGCAAGACTCTCTCCATTGAAATCATTTCTTTTTCAGACAGGACGGCATCTTGCGAATTTCTTCTTGAAAATGTTTCGAGCTTTTAATCTGAGTCGAGAGCAGGTTGTCTACAGGGTCAATCTTAAGAAGGAATAACTATTTTCTTTTGCGGTAAGAAGGTGAGACTTTCAAATAAATTCCTCAAAAACATTCAGGACAGGACAAATAACATTTGTGGAGAGGTTTACTCTAATGGAAACAACCTTTTTAGACAAGGCAGACCTCTAACAATCCAAATTAGTCTGCATTGGCAACTCAGTTTATTAAATCAGGTTTGCATCTCATTGAAAATATTCTTTATTAAGTGAAGCTATACCCTAAAATGCCTATATCGTAATGATCAGCATGTTCCAGTTACATTTGAAGTTCGAAGTTGGAAGCCAGGACATATCAAGTTGTCTCTTAAAGGCGATGAATTTGTCGGTCTCGAGTCGGTCAGTCAGAGTTTATACACTGCCATGAGTAGACCTTTCTTACTTAGCCTTTAGGAATCTGCACAAAATGTCAAGCTCCCCCACCGCTCTCCACAAGGAATTACTGAGAGTAATGCACTAGGCCCGAAGCTCCTCTATTGTATCACCCTGGTTATTTTATTTTAAGTAACACTCGATTGATAGTTTCCTTAAGAGAGACAAGTTACTCTTGACAACCACTTTAAGCACGACAACCTGTTTTAACGAGAAATGCTTTACTTATTTCCATCGTCTTTAGTTGAATACGAAATTCTTATCTGACCCAAATGCAATATTGCAGTTTTGGAAAAATTTAACAACTTAAATTCATTCAGAACGCAACGATCAACTGTTTTTGAGCAGTGTTTTTGTAAGAAATATTTCTGTTCTTTGTAAACTAACCTTTCGGTACTCGATGATCATCCGAACATAGTCCATCTTGAACATTTTTCTTTCAGTGTGTATTCCGAAAAATCTAAGGGACCTGCCTTCTGCCTTCTTTTAGTACTTGACCTATACAAACGCATGCACACACATTATGGTCAATCTCGCGAGGCTATTTGTTTTGACCAAAGATAACACTTATCCCGCTGTGAGGCTGCAGGCCACTATTCCGTCGTTTCACTTAGACTTGGCATATATGAATATCGTATTGGCAAATGGATTTCATATCTGAATTTCTTAGATTCTGACAACGGTAACAAGGGTCCAAGTAAAGTGTGTGTTTATTTCTACGGGGCAAGGTTTAGATTGCCTTGCAATGGTAGCTGATGTGGTCCAATGCATGTTGTTCTGGTGCTGTGGTTGTTATTCCAATTTGATGGCTTTCAGAAGGAAATTTGATACTACACGCTTAATGTGAGATCTCATAATGTTGTTTAATCTGAAATTTCCAAAAGCGATGACTCTGTACGTAAGCTAATTCGAATATTCAACACCTAAGTTCAATTATGGTGGATGTTTGGTTAACTTTACGGTGTTGGTTTGTAAATTTTGTGGATCTTCAAATTGAAATTGGAAATAGCACGGAAGAAAGTGGTTCTGATGAAAGCTTAGTTTTGTTTCACTAAAATGACACCATTCATTTGGAAAAAATCTGTTGTTCCTTTTAGTCACTTAAATGAATCAGCAAACCGTCTACTTCATTAATCTGTTACTTTCCTTGTTAGCACTCAATGGGAGTTGTGTCCTTCTCTTACATTCATTTGTTGCCTTACCAAAAGAAGCGATTTCTCTGAATTAGACATCCCATTCAACCGCCAACAAACTGTCAGCCAACTTACAGAACACCACTATACACCATATTCTTCTCTCGATTCGTTCAACCACTGTCCGGGACCCTCGTTTAGCGAATAAATGTATTTCCGCTCCAAATGAGTGACACAAAAGAGCACACTCAAGTAGCTGCCCCGCGATCGTAGCTCGTAACTGTAAGTGGAATAATTGAATTAAATTGCAAAAGCAAAAGGACTTTAGCAGGTAGCTGGACTGTTCAGCAAGCAATCATAAATATGTTGGTGGTTTTTTCCTTCATTTCTGCGAAGATAATTTTCAAATGAAACTACTCCCGCCTGTCCATGCAACAATGAACCAACAAACGAAAACAAACTGCAAAGATTTCTTTCTTCTTCTTGAATCTGTCGTCGTGCGGTGGTTTGATTGTGGACTGTGGTTGTCTTTTTGCAATGCACGCAGGATGTCATTCGCATGTGGAATTTCCAAAGTTATATCCATTTGAACACCAGTTTTGTACTCCTCCAAATGTGGGATCAGCTAATTGTATAATACGAGCAGTCTTTTGGTCTCGCTTTTATGTGAAATGTACGAAAATGGTAAGTTTTATGGTTGGACAGGCTGCTGATTCTTAAGTTTTGGTTCCGGAAGCTGGGCTCTTTTCTTATTTGACAGTAGAGGAGCTCTTGGTATTGTTTAGGTATAACAAGAACTATATACTATGCAGAAAGTGTCACGGAAGTTAAGTAAACGAGTTAAATAATTAATTTGCTTAAATAATCAATTTATTACACTTAAGAATAGTTAAATAGATATTCAGATCAGTTTCTAATACATCCTTTGTTTAAATAAAAAATTAATGTCTACTGCCAAGATTCCTTTTATCTAAGACTGAGGTGGACTCATCAGATCCATGTTTTACTAAAGAAGCAGCAAAACTTCATTTTATTGAAGCTGTTTTTACTCTAATGTTCTAAGAAAAAGCTTTACAAAATTTGTGGAAGGATTTTTATTTATAATTCATTTAGATGCAGTAATTTCGGTGTACAAGGTAGGCCTAAAAGCTTCTGGTAAAATCTTTTCCGGGGAGAAAATATTCGATTCTGACGTTTGGTTGGGATGGTGATGATTCTGGGTTTCACGGATTGGTATTCAGTTGAGGCGACTAAAAGTCGGCGTTTGAAGTTTTTTGAAACTTGAACTGCGGTAGTGCGGCTTCTCGGTTGCACAGCTGAATTCCAATGACACGTCTAGGCTTCACTTCTTTGGTCTCGAGATACGACACTGCTGTGATGCGGCATTTTGGATTCACTGATTATTTTTATGATCGCAACTCTAGTCCCGTATCACGACGCCTGAAATAATCGGTGAATGATTTCTTTGATGCAGCAGGAGCCACTCAATTCAACAGTGAGGTAGCACTGAACAGCAAATTCAACAGTTAGGTAGAGATGTACACAGAGTTCAACATTGAAGTAGCACTGGACATTATTGAATTTACTATTCATGAACCAAGACAGCTCCGAAGTGCACTTAGGCACTGCAAGAACAGCCGGGGCACTTCTCCAAGGAGTATGCTATCCGACTCCTATCGGAACTAGACTGAATTTTCATCTTATAATACTTTTGAGGTTAGCTATAATGAATTTTATGAAGAAAACTTTCCATTGAACTTTTGCTAATGTGCTATTTCATACCTGTCTGTGGTGTTGGTATTTTGACCATTATCTGTTAACATTAACCTCTGCTGTGGGTTTCTGTGTTTTGATGCTGGTAGCTGATGGTTGTGTGGTTTTGTGTTTTTTTTTTTCGATGGTACTGTAGGTCCTTTCCGGAAAAGTGTAATGGTTCATTGCGATACCACTGGTTTTTCATTACATAAAACGAAAGAGTTGTAAAAAAAACTTTAAAATCAAGGACAGATTTCTTTTCCGGCAGGAGTTAAAGATGGTTTCTTGTATGATCTTCAAACCAGAAGGCCGAAACAGATTATTGGTACACACAGGCTAGGCTATGAGAAAACCGCTGAATTTAGCATTCTTCTTTGAACAAAAGGAAAAAACAATCAAACTGCGCATTCAACTAGTGACGTTGGCTAATTCTTGATTTGTATTCATCAAATAAATACAGATATTTTTAACAAAAGTGGCTACAGAGTCGGGTAAGGCATTTAGCGTTCGAGTTGAGTGGAGAAAATATGGATCTCTATACTATGACTGTTCTTCCGAAGTTGAGTTCCAAATAAAATGAATGTTTAGTGAAGTCCGAACTGTCAGACAGATTGTTATCATTGATCTATATAACTGTGGAGAAATCTGAAAGATCTCGGTGTGTCCATTTAGCGCTGAAGTGATGTATTAATTTCTGATTCCATCTTCCTCAAGTCTAAGAAACTCCGGGATATTGTCTACCCCTGATTGTGCAAACTCATTCTCGTTTGCTTGCATTGATTACTGTGAGCTTGTGAATGCTGTAAAATCAGCAAAATGTAATGCTATTGGTCCAGATGATACATCGCCAAAATTTTTAAAAATTGTACGAATTGTTCAAAGTTATCTACTTCATATTTTCAACTATTGCTTGCACAGTGGATACTTTCCAAACGTATAAGAAAATGTATGCGTTATACCAGTCCCTAAAAAAAAACATATGTGAATGATCGTGACTTCCTTTCGAAATGGCAGTCTGGGTTTAGCTATGAACATAGCTGTGAAACCGCAGTTATCAAAGTGATATCGGACATTCGTTATGCTCTTGATTCCGATAATTTTGGTGTAATTGTTCTTTTAGACTTTTCGAAAGCGTTTGACTGCATTAACAACTCTATCCTCCTCAATAAACTCAAACTAAAATTTAATTTTTCTAATTCATCAGTGAAAATGCTATAAATTTATCTAGCGAATAGAGTTTAGAGGATTAAAAATGATGCTAGTATCTCCAATCCTCTAGTTACCAACCTGGGAGTATCTCAAGGCTCAGTTTTGGGTCCTCTACTCTTTTCGATGTTTATCAATGATCTCCCTGACACAATTTTCAATAGTCAAGTTCATTTGTATGCTGATGCTGTGTTTTATATTTTTCGCCCTATCGGATTGATGGAGTAGCTAGACTTAATGATGATTTAAGCCATATCCATTGTTGGGCTTTTGAAAACAGCATGAAACTTAATCCTTCGAAGTCTGAAGCTATGATATGCACTACATATGCGTGGAACCCCTTAGATTTTCCTGCGGGAGTCGTTGATAATGAAGCAATAACTTACGTAGATGATGCTACCTATACCTAGGATATAAAATTAAGGGCAATCTTAGTTGTTGTAAGGCAATATCATATACAATAAGGAAAAAAATACTCAGAACTACGAAGTATCAGAGTATCCGCTGCATTACCATTACCTATCATGAAGAAAAAACTAATAAAGTCTTTGATATTGCCTTACTTTACATTTAGTTGCTCTGTGTATTCTGGTTTGGACTGTAAGTGTAAACGCACACTTAATGGTGCGTTTAACGATTGTCTTCGTTTTATTTATAATATTTCCCGACACACTAGTGTATCACATTTACAACTTACTGATTTTGGTAAAGACCTAGATGAATTTTTAACTTTCCAAACATTGTTGTGGTTCCATAGTATCATTCATAATTTTGCCCAGTTGCAGAGAGATTTAAAGTTAATTTTACCTCACTTTTCTCTCAGCATTGCGGAAAGTTCATTTTACGTTAATGCAATACGTTTGTGGAATTTGCTCCCAAATGAATTGCAACGAACAGCAGCACCGGCGCGGCGGCCTTTGAGAGGAAATTAGTTTTGCACTTACTGCCCGCCGAGGCGTTCCCCGACTGAAGATGATTATACAGAACTGCTGAATGTACTAGGACATAACTTCCTTGTTGGTGGTGACTTTAATGCTAAGCACACCCATTGGGGATCCAGACTTATAACAACAAAAGGCAGAAGGCTTTACAAAGCATGCCTCAAATACAATTGTGAGTTTTATTCATCCAGATCACCAACATACTGGCCATCGGATTCAAGTAAAATACCAGACCTTGTTGACTTTTTCATAGTTAAAGGTATCAAACGAAACCATATAAGAGTCGAAGGTAATTATGACTTATCATCAGATAATACACCGGTGATTTTATCACTTAATGAATCGGAGATAATGGAAAAAAGTAATCCTAAGCTAGTAAACAATAAAACAAACTGGAGTAAATTCAGAGAAAAGCTTGAAAGCTATATAAATCTCAGATCCCCTATGGAAACAAAAGAGCAAATCGACCTTGAAGTAGAACAATTCATTGCCGATGTTCAACAAGCTGCAGAAGAAAGTACACCAACTTGCTCGAGTAGGAAGCAAACTGAAACAAAATACCCTGCCGAGATAAGAGAGTTGATATTGGAGAAGAGAAGAGCTCGAAGAAAATGGCAAAATACTAGATTTCCAGACGACAAAACAGCGTTTAACCGGCTAAGCAACGAACTGAAAAAACAAATCTACGAGTTCAAAAATGATTCATTAAGTAGATTCCTGAAAAATTTAACGACTGATGCTTCAACTGATTATTCGCTCTGGAAAGCAGCTAAGCGCCTGAAAAGACCGCAGTTACAAAACCCGCCAATTAAATCTCTAAACGGGAATTGGATCGGAAATCCGAAAGAAAAAGCTAACCTGTTTGCAGAACATCTTGCGAATGTTTTTAAGCCATTCCCGGCAAATACATCTGAAATCAGCTTACAGTTTATTGATAAAGTCGATGAAGTTGACATACCAATTGTCACACTCAAAGAAATAAAAAGTATGTGTCGAAATCAACTATCGAACAAAAAATCACCTGGGTACGATCTAATAACTGCTCAGGTTATGAAAGAAATGCCATCAAAAGCCTTCATAAAACTCCAATTCATAATAAATGCATGCCTAAAGACCCAATATGTCCCACATCATTGGAAAATTGCTGAAGTAATTGTTATACCAAAGCAAGGTAAGCCACCAACAGAAGTGACGTCTTACAGACCAATATCGCTTATACCAATAATGGCAAAAGTCTTTGAAAAATTGCTACTGAAAAGACTGAGCAAGGTCATAGAAGAAAGAAATCTAATCCCAAATCATCAGTTTGGATTTAGAAATAAACATTCCACGATAGACCAAGTTCATAGAATAACGGATACAGTTGAAAAAGCATTAGAAGAAAAACAAGTATGTTCGGCTATATTTTTAGATGTTGCTCAAGCATTCGACAAGGTATGGCATGAGGGGCTAGCGTACAAACTGCAAAGGGACCTACCCAGGCAGTACTACGAAATACTAAAATCTTATATCTCAAACCGGCTCTTCAGAGTACGGTATGATCAAGAATATTCAAAGCTATGTAATATACAAGCCGGTGTTCCACAAGGAAGCGTCCTAGGACCTACCCTGTATTTGCTATATACAAGGGATATTCCAGTGGATAACAACACCATTATGGCTACTTTTGCGGATGATACCGCAATTTTGGCATCCAGTAAGTGCGTCGTCAAGGCTGCTGAGAAATTGCAAAATGCCGTCGACACCGTTAGTGATTGGACCAAAAAATGGCGTATCAAGCTCAATGAAGCTAAATCTGCACATATAAACTTTACAAATAAAAAGTTAAGCTACGTTCAAATATTCATCAACAATCAAGCTGTACCCTACGCCAATACGGCCAAATACCTTGGGATGAATTTGGATGCAAAGCTAAAATGGAAAGAGCATATCAAAAAGAAAAGGGAAGAGCTCAACTTGAAATATAGAAAAATGTACTGGTTACTCGGTAGAAATTCGGACTTATCTGTCGAAAATAAAATAATGCTTTATAAACAAGTACTTAGACCTGTTTGGACCTATGGAATCCAATTATGGGGCTGTTCAAAGAAAACAAATACTGAAATCATCCAAAAGTTCCAAAACAAAGTCCTTCGTGGAATAGTAAATGCACCATGGTATATAAGAAATAGCGATTTACATCGTGACCTACAAATAGAAACGGTTACAGAAGTTGTAAGAAAACATGCTGTATCACACAATCAGCGACTGCATAGTCATATCAACTCTGAAATGGAGTTCGTATTAAATACGAGAGGCAATGTTCGGAGATTAAGAAGAACCAAGCCACACGAGCTAATGGCCTAAAAGTCATGGGAAGCATTAAAAGTTTAAGCTTCCCTTAAAGAGATAATATTATTGAGAAAGAAAAATCTGTTGTCGATCGTTATAGATTGGTTCTGATTATGAGGAGTTTTTAGTGGGTAAGAATCCCACACTACTTGGTATCGAATACTACTAAGTGTCTTTTGAAGATTTACTCCTGACAAAAAAAAAAAAAAAAAAAAAAAAAACTTATCACACTACCTTCAACAATGACCTATTTTCCAATAATTTTTTCTTATATTTTTTTCTCAATTGCTAGTTTAATTTTTTATAAAAATTTCTACCTTTCGTTGTGTGAATAACATCGAATTCTTAGATCCTTGTTTTAATTAATTTCTTTTCTTTTTTTATCGTCACTTACTCAATCAAGTTAAAAATGTATTGCTGCTCTAAAAGATTTAAATCTTAATGTATCGCTGTAAATGTAACTATTTTCGAAATAAATAAATGAAAAAAAAATTTAGTTTGAGTTATTTATTTTAACCAGGTTCTATCTTCAGAATCTTTGGGATGGATACATTAGCCGAGTTTTATTGGGAATTTCTATATTCACTTATATTCACTTCACTTGCGAGTCTCATTAAAACGCTTTATATGGCTATATTCACTTACCAAGTTCACTTTCACATGAACTCCATTTACAAACCATCCCTGTTGTTCGCTTCTGCAAGTGAGTTATTTTTGTCCACTTACGCTATTCACTTGTATTCACTTAAGAGTTGTTGTTTTTCAATGAGCGCGATGTTTTGCTTAAGTGAATATAAGTGAATATAGATTCCCAATAAAACTGGGCTTTTGCCTTGATTAGTCAAAATGGCGAAAGTTATGTTGTATTGATTTTTTGAACCGTCTGTAAAATGAAGTTTCCACCCTCTACTTAAATGAAGGGAAGTTACTTCCGTTAAAAGTATTTTAAAAAATTTTTACGTTTGTCGATTCTTTTTTATTTTCAGATGATATGAGATTGATGGAGCTGCTATCAAAGAAGGTAAGAGGATGTAGTGGAGTGTATTTAGGATGAAGGTGAAAGTGTACTTCCAGTTTTTCCGGACATCTAAGATGGTATGGATTGCTGAACTGATGCTCATGTGTGTTTTGGCCTGCTCTATGTCTTTATCAATAACAGATAAAGTTAGGAAAGAGATTTTGAGAGGAAATCTGGCGTTGGCATCTTGGTAGGGTTCTTCAATTGCCGGAAGTCCTATTTCGGCGAGGATATTATTGTGGTTGGGAAGGCGTTTATACTTCTTCTTGCCGCTTGATGGTAAGTAGGTTTGATAATGTTTGTTGTGGTTTTTGGAGATGATCCGAATGTAGGCAATATCAATCTTACTGAATATTAACATTTTAGTATTTGAAGATTAGGAATTTATATGGACCCTACTTTTACTTGAGGAGAGATATTTTATAATATTAAGTCAAGCCGCTAACGTGTTTTTATATCAAGTACTTGCAATGGTCTATCGAGTTTTATTTACAAGGAAACGTGCTAGCCGACAAGGCGGCCAATGAACAATGATGCCCGCCTAGCTCGAGTATATATGTTTAACATGCACTCCGAAAAAAAAACTCAAAATTAATGAAAAAAAAACTTGAGGAATGGAATGAGTATCAGCATCACTACTCAAGTATTTAACCAAATTCCCGACAAATATCTCTAAGGCTTATGATTGCTTACTTTATTCGCCCTCGAATCGGCCACACAGCAATTACAAATCAATATCTTCTCAAAAACGAAACACCATCAGTAGTGATACTAAGATACCTACACCGTGAGAACCAGGAAGTTTTGATTATGCATCGAAAAACACACTGCTTCTCAATTAGAGCAAATTGTATCCGAAAGAAAGAGCTTATGTCCTGAGTGCTGTTGGTAGAACTAATAAAGTTTTTTCATCCTTTAGGTCACTTAAAACATTTTAAACAAAAATGCAATCCTCTCTTCAAAAAGCACACTACTTAGACAAATAAATCGGTGCTCAGGTCGACTATTTTTTGTGTTTGAAAATATTTTTGTTGAAACTGCTCAGGTATTTCAATGACTAGAATCGAAATTCTATGTAACAAAAGACTTAGTTATGACTTTCAAGTCTTTTTGTATTAAAAATGAGATCATGAGACCAATTTTGTTACAAAAAAAAGGTAGCTCAGTCATTCACAATACAATTATCAATTCCAGCAGCTTCTTTATTTCACTTAACTCGTATCACCAAAGTCTTAAATAAGCCGATATGGCGTGTCCAATTTTAGTTCCAGATAAGATATGCTTATCCGAATAGGCTCTTAAGAAAAATTATTGTTGATTTGATTCCAATTCGTATTCAGGAATCTAACTAAGCACTTATGGAATGCATTTTCACAAGCCAATCATGCACATCATATTATTTTAAGAAGACAATATTACCACTTAATCTCACACCTTGGGTGGGCTCTCCTTAATCGCACACAAAATTGATTTCCAAATCCAAAACAACACCATCAAAGTCATTATACCTTCACTAAAAAAACTTTAAAAGTCCGTAGATAAGAAATTCCTTCTTCACAAGTAGAAATATTTGCATTTTTACTTCTAAAAGACGTCAAAGTAACCGGCTTAGTGTCTGTCACCTAAGCCGCAGAAAAGATGAGAAAAAAATCCACAAATTTACAGCTGTTACCCCATAATATTGATAAGATTAGAGACCAATATACAAAGACCACCACCAGAGTGCAGTGTGGCTTAGCTATTCTTCAACATAACTATGGCCAATCCGATGAAAACCCAGAAATAAAGGAAAATATTTCGAGAAAATTGAAATCACCTTCTTTGGATTGAAAACAGAAACACTATGGCCCCCAATTGGAATCACAAATCTTTTATTATGTGGCGTCTTTAATGCCCTAGTTTCCCAGCGTCACGTCGAGAGTCGATATTATAGAGCTCAAAGCCAATCGCTCGTAGTCCACCTTCGAATTGTCGTTAAAGTGTAACAGCAGCACTGCTAGCACCTGGGTGGCCAAAAACACTGAACCATACCACCATTTGACTGCATTCACCAAAACCAAAACACAAAAAATACTCTGAGCCAATATGGGTGCGAGAATTGATGCGCGCTTGTATAGTGCGCGTGCGCACGAGCTTTATGACCTCATTAATGTCAAATTTTCTTTATTTTTATGTCGATCTTCGGGCACACTGAGAAGATCTTTCTCCACTCTGACTTGATCACGATGGTGATGGTTGATGGTGCAATGCAATGATGATGTCGATCGGTGGTGGAGCATTGATGCACAGCGGCGTTTCCTTCGTTGTGTAGATTGTCTATATATACTTTTATGTCGAGGACTGAAGATCACGCGTTGTCGTCGTCGTCGTCGATGGTGTGACAAAATCGGTTCAAAAATAATGTTATTACCCCGCTTTGGAGTTGTTCTTCGATTGCTAAATTGGCCAATTCCGCAGTTGATCGCTCCATGACATTCTGGTGGCCCCTTAGACACTGTGGTAGGTCTTCTTCTTTAACTGCGTTTAATGCCACACTTTGTTTGCCATTGATGCCCGAGATTAGTGGGCAAATCTCTGGAGGCTGCAGGGAGCTTTGGGTGATCGATGTATTCTATAATGTAGTCTTCGTCTTTGAATATGAACCTATTACCGTTGTGAACTTATTTTCGGATGTAGACCACCTGCATGGTGGTCTAGAAGTGGACACCCGCTTATCGTCGAAAAGAAAACCATTTTCGAAAGCCAATTGATTTATGATGGTCTTCAGCGTGGACCATTGTTGTGATAATCTATGAGCCATACTCGAGTTAAGAGATGACCTCTGACAGGAACATCTTTGCCGCACAGTTTGTTGATAACGAGTCAATAATATGTATCCCGTGCCGCGCGATTGGAGATCTGGATACTGATACACAGATGAGAGGCTTTCTATGTGACTGATGTCAAGCCTTTGGATTATTGCTATGGCCTATCTTTATGAGAACAAGAATATTGATTATGTTGTCCACCACGCGATGCAACGTCTGTGGTCCAATCAAAGTAGTTTATCATTCTAGATTTGGTTTTTTTTTTCTTCTTTTTTATGTTATTGGAATCAAAGATTTGATGGTCGGGTGTTCTTTCTTGCCCAGGTGGTGTTATAGGCACACCTTATTGTTTGTCAATGTGCTGGTGGTTGTTATTGAAGATTTATTGTTTGAGATAGAAAACGATTCCGAGTGGATATTGTGATACAGATGAGGCAATTGTGTTGAGGTGATTAGGTGAATGGAGCAGTACTTAAGGAAGAGCCTACTTTAAATTTAACGAGGGATTTGTGCAAATCAGAGAAACCGGCTTATCATCGAATGGATGAACGATGACTTTATCACAACAAACGCTGATAAGTTGGGATGAAACGATGCTTTTAATCAATTATTGCTCTGAAGAAGCTTCCTGCTTTAAAATGTTCTGAAAATGAGAACAAAAAAATTAGACACTCAAGAGAATGAGAATCAACAAGAACGAACAATGGGTCAAAACTGTCACCATCGGTACGTAGACTCACCAGAGATTATCTGTTTGGATGGTGCTGTTGAATTGTTGCTTTACAAGACCTTCAGAGCTTAACAGAGATCTTTTACAAGCTTTCTTGTAAGTATTGTCTGTCGATCAAACAACAATTTCTTCCAACAACTTGAAGCAAGACAACTTTGTCACTGGGATAATATGAAGTTCCATTGCAAGACAAGTTCATCAACTCGATTTCCATTATTCCAGTTCTATATCAAAATTACTTCATAAAATCACCGTTGGCATCCACTAAACTGCCCCACAATCAATGCAATGATTCCCAAAGCCTCTTACAGAACATGAATACAATTGGAATTTTTGACGTTTGACACTCGAAGTTGTTGCATATCACTCACCTTGGAGTGTAAATCAGATTAAAAATTAGACTCGTTATTTGTTGTAACAAAGGCCAATGGCTGACTGTCAGATAGAAACATAGATCCCCTCTATTCGATACATGACTGTGACTGTGACAGTGCCAAACAAAACATTATCGATGGCATGTCTGTCTTGCGCTCCTCCAACTGATAGTAATCTCTATTTTGGAACAAACAAACAAAAAACAACTGTCACTTTTGCCTCTGTGCTATTTGGACAGCTTCCGTTGACATGGTGCTTATGACACAAAACAGGTACCAATCCAACACCAATTCAAGCCGATAAATCTTTGAGAATTGTTTGATTTGCTATTATAAGGATTAGTCCCCGGGGGAAAAGGAGACAAGAAGTGAACCCTTCCCTAAAACGTATAAAACGCACAGCACCACAGCACACTCCTCACATGATGCTGCACCACAAATGATCTAAAGAAACTGATCAGGGAATCAAGATAAGATGAAATTAAAAAGATGCCACAAAGATCCACACGCAAGTGTGGTAGTGCACAGAAGGTGGAAGACCAAAAGGCGATGGAAACGTCGCAAACGATGCGATGGTGATGATGACGATGACGATGACGCGAATGCTTCCAGTGTTGAGCCTCTGATTTGCGGCTGCTGGTCGTCATTACTGCCACCATGATCCTATATCACTGTGAATAATCTCATCATTTTGTGTGCGCATTTCTGCGTCCTTTTCGTCCTGTATGTCGCCTCATCATCATCTACGTCGCTTCGGTCGTGTCTTCGCATTACGTCTATACCATACACCTATTCTTTTTTCGTAAATGAGTTTGCGTTCGGATCACAAGTTAAGATCTCTTCCCCGATATATCAAGCATCAGACATAGGACAGGGGTGTACGCAGCGCTGGTGTTTGAATGGTCTAAGTATCTGTATCACCAAGCATCTGCATCCGTATCTTATGGCCAGAATGCATTTGCAACGATATAACGTGGATCTTTGATTTTAAAATCTGTTAAGACAGGCGAACTGTTGTGCAGTGTGCTGCTGTGAGTGCTGTTTTTACGCGTTATCTCTTTGGTCGTCCGTGTTGTCGTCTTAATTATTGCGTTAATGAGTTTTTCTCTCTCTCAAATAGGCACAGAGATAACAATCTTTGATATGAAAATGTAAAAATTTATTACTAAGTTGTTTTGCAACCTCAACACACTCTGTGCACTGTGAGGCACTGTGGGGGGAATGAAATTTAAGTAATGAGGTGGTTTTGTGTTTTTATTTTTCCATATTATTACATATTCATAGGGAGATTTATTGCTTTTGGGCATCAGATACAAGATATCTCAACCTTACGCGTTTTAAGACGCTGTTGACTACATTTACGTTGTGATACCAAAAAATGTATATCGATGATTGGCGATAAGGAGCGATCGTTGTCCATTGGAACACAAAACCAGTTGGCAGTCAAAAATGTCAAAAAGTTATTTGTAGAAGGTTCTTTTTGATTTCCAATCACTCCTATACATGTTTGATCCAATCAGAACCGATCATGTTCTTTTTTTCGAATTTGTGTTTTAGTAGAAGGCTTGAGTGATCGTTTGAGTTTTACTGAGATGTAGTAGCGGTGCAGTAGTCACAAATCAAGCTTGATTTGCTCGAAAGACATTATTCCATGAACAATTAGATGTCTTGCAACCACCTCAAGGGAATCGACCTGAATTCAAAGCACGATACCTAACTCAGTGAATGGTTCTTACAAGAAAACTAGAGAGTTTGATGAGAGTTTTAAAATGCTTCATAAAGGTATGGCTCGTCAGTACATGAGCGTTAAATGAGTTCGAAAGAGGAGTTTCTTTTCCAATTTGAGCGGTCTCCAAATACTTCAAAACACGGTAATGCCTGTGATACGCATCCAGTAAAGATACTGTGGTAAGCAAATTCAATTCAGGAAACCAGAGATTAGTATGGTATTTATCAAACTACACGGTCAACTTTCCGTCTGCTTAGGAATGGTCCACGCTAGAATCTGAACCTAGATGGAATTGCTTTAGTATCTTCGCGGATGGTTCCAATGCCGATGATGGATCTGTCGCGATACGTGCGCTATCATAATGGCGTACTATTTTAATATTTTTTGAGAAATTGGTAGCCATTAGGATAACGTAAGTATCGCGACAGATCCATCATCGGCATTGGAACCATCCGCGAAGATATTAAAGCAATTCATTCTAGGCTCAGATTCTAGCGTGGACCATTCCTAAGCAGACGGGAAGTTGACCGTGTAGTTTGAATTTGAAATCTGCAATACGAAAAATGGCTGGACGGAAAGAAATATTTGTGTCTGCAGCGGTAGCTAGGCTGTGTTTAAGGCTCTATTCAACCCTCTTACTATCTCGGAAGTGATCCAGGAATTGCATTTCTCTATCTCAACGCTGGAGGAAGATTATAAATTCTTTGTTTCAGGCCATGACTGCATAACTGAACACGAGATCCCCGATGAAATTGCAAGGCTAGGATCTCAGATCAGTTTCAAAGGATCGAAACCAGCGCTTTGTCTGGTGGGGTTCTGAGTGAGGGCTTCAATCAACTATTGGTTCTGTCAAAAATACAACAGTAGATGGCATTTCGACATTGGATGCAGCAGGCAGATTTAGTGATCTAAAGCGTTAATATGAGAACTGCAACATTTTCGCTATCCCATGATAGAATAGACTGTAGAAGCCTGTTGGCGTTGCCACATGGCACTTTTCTTTCGCCAAGCATTCAAATGAATGTGAGGATGCTTTTTGTCAAAGGCTGAGGTAGGCTCAGCAGATCCAGGGTCTTCTAAAAAAGCAGCAAGAGCTTTAGATTTATTGAAGCTAGTTTAATTCCGAAATTTAAAGTTAGCTGTTTTATAATTTAACTGTGGTTTCAATATTTAATTCATGTTCATAATCATATATATAAAATTCTCGTGTCACGGTGTTCGAACTTGAACTCCTCCGAAACGGCTTTACCGATTTTTACCAAATTTTATATGCATATTCAGTAAGTCTGAGAATCGGCTACTATCTATTTTTCATACCCGTAAGTGATAAGGGCCATCTACCCTTAGCATTGTTTTTTTAATTTACACTGTGACACGAGAATTTTTTTTTTTTCTAGCTTTCTGTGGGAACAACGCTTTGAATAAGTTTGACCCGAGCAACGCCGGGCGGGTCAGCTAGTTTCATTATATTATAAAGTACTAGGTAGGTATTGACAGCTTATAGTGAGTTTTTTTCGGATGAGGAAAGTTCCACTCTGAGGTCTGGCTGGGCTGCGGAAGAGTCCGGATTTCAAAACTTGGCTCTCGAGTGATGCTCAGATGGGATCTCAGGTCTTGGGTTTTGAACTCAAATGGTAATGATGGTTCTAGGTTCAGTTTCTTCGATTCTTAGACTTGGACTTCGTATACCGCTGAGTTTCGGTAGCCCTCTTCTGGTGTGGTGATTCCTGGAACGATATTAGAACACGTTAGGGTTCACCCTGAGATAGCAGAAGCCACTAAATTCACAGCGAGATAGCACTGGACACTAAATTCACAGCGAGGTAGCACTGGACACTAAGCTCAGAGCGATATAGCACTGGATTATGCTCACTTGAACCTTCCCTATATGACCGCTCACTTGCTTTGGTCGGTGCAGACTGCCTTTTCATAACGATAACGATATTTGGCCCCTAGCCACGGTGGTGGGCTGACCCCGGGTCGGCATAGAAGTTGATGTTCACTTCATCATTTGTTATGATAAGATCCTCATCCAGAAGTTCCATTGCTAGAAGGTACCGCTGGCTGGGGTGTCTTGGCTTGCTTATGATGCTCCTTATTAGGGGAAGCGGGTGGTCGGTCATGTTTCGCCGACATTTACGGCTGGATTCGATGAGGTACCTGTCAAGTTTTATTATTTTTGCTTCTTCGTAGAGTCTCCTGTTGCTGGCGCCCTTCCTTCGTATCCTGTCATAGTGTTGCTAAGCTGCTAGATTGATGTTGGTCTAAACTTTGTTGGCTCCAATTATAAGCTACGGTTCTTCTATTTATGGTGGGATGGATTCAATTAGCAAACAAAAATTAAATGTAGCTTTTAACTCATGCGCTCGCTTTATTCATTCTTTAAGAAGGTATGATCATGTTTCACACCTGTCCCATTGTGTTTTCGGTGTTTCATTAATGTCACATTTCACTATTGAAATTTGTAAATTCATGTTTAAGTTAGTACGATCTGAAACCCCCACCTATTTATTTGAGAGGCTTGAATTTTCAACTTCCTCGCGTACAAACAACATAAATATACCAAGAAGTTCAACGTTGCAGACTCGCAGGTCTTTCTTCGTATTTGGTGCCAGAATTTGGAACAGACTACCAGCTCCATATAAAACAATTTTAAACTTAAATAACTTTATCCGCTCTTTAAATGATCATCTACAGAACCCAGACGAAGCGTTGCATTTTCACTCCTTATTTGTTCAATAACTTGCTTTAATTGTTTGTAATTTTCTTTTAAATTTCTTCTTTTACTATACAATTGTAAATTTAATCAAAACTTTTTTTCAATATATTTAGCATTACTAACTTTTTATTTTTACGTTAAAAATTTTCTTTTCTTTTTTTATTGCTCATACATATAAATATGTATGTAGGCATTCTTAAAGTTCTAAAAATTTAAATAATTTTATTTTTTAGCCATAAATGAGATCTGATCTCAAGGCTTCTGTAAGTAAATAAAATGAAATGAAAATGAAACGAAATGAAATGTTGTCCTGTGCAGATCCGCAAAATCTTCCGCTCGGGAACGGCCAGATTTTTCATGCTAGTTTTTGTTGCCGTGTACCAAGTAGGAAAACAGTACGTGATCACAGGCCGAATAGGCTGCTTGTAGAGAAATAATTTCGTCTTCTGGCTTAAACAGTTATTCTTTCGCATTAATGGATGGATGCGGTAAAAAGCGGAGTTGGCTTTTCTTAGTACAGCAGCTGCATGGGGGTTGAACCTGTGTAATTCGTTGAACTGTATTCCCAGGAACTTCACATTATTCTTGGCCGTTAATTGAGTTCCATCGAGTAAGGAGATCTTGGTACTTCAACACTTGATGGCTGAGCGTCCTCTTGCATTACCGGATCAGCTGGATGGTCATCTTAAGCAAATTAGCTCGGATTTGGATGAGCTTACCCTGGATGAAAGCCCCTGTGTTGGTAGTACTCGCAAAGCTGTCTTACGTGGGTTTCAACTCTTCTGGCAGCAAATACCAGAGAAATGGACTTGGCGTATGTGAGGGAGTCATCGGCAACCAAAGGAGTTTGCACGTCTTCTGGCTGTGGTTGGTCCGATATGTAGATGTTGAAATCGAACAATCCTAGCTTGGTTTCCTGTGCAACTCCATCGTTAATTGTCCTTGTGGACGACTGGCAACTTTCTATTTGAACGAAAAATTACCTGCAATGAAGAAAATTGTATATAATTTTGATTAGTGCCTGTGGAAAATTTAGTTGAAAGGGTTTATGCAATAGTCCTTGAATCCAAACACTGTCAAATGTTTTCTCGATATCGAGAAAGCATGCAACATTGACTTGATTGCAGTTCAAGGAAGAGGCAATGTCGTGCTGAAATTCAATAAGAGGATGTAAAGTGGAGTGTTTTTCACGGAAGCCGATTTTGTGTCTGGTACGATGTTGTTCTAGCTGCAGAAGGATTTCAACCGTGTCCGTGTGTGTGAGTTGTACTGACTAACGAACTCGAATGGAAAATTCCATTCATCACTCACTTTGCTGGTTAAGTTATTTTTGCTGCGGTGGGCTTAGAGCAGCGTATGCTGAGGTTGCTTTGTTTGTTTAATTCTGTGGGTTATGGGGATAATTTGAAATGGAATCAGGTAGCAGATACTCGGCGCAAACATAGTGAAATCTGGAAACCTATGCTACTTTATCATGACAGGTTCTTTCCCTTGGAACATCTGGAAAGTTATAATAACAGAAGATGGCTACCTGCACTGATATTTTGGTCTGAAGGCTCCAGTTTGTATATTGATAACTTCTGTATAGTCTCGTAAGTCTTTACGATATTTAACCAAAGTGATAGACCCAACACCCGTAGGAAGAATAGAAAAACGGGAAGCCCGCATGTATTTTGGGGTCAAATTGAATATGTAATTCTAACTAGCCTCTTTTAACAACTTCCACTTAGTAATCAACTAAACGTAACTAATATCCTTCATTTCTCTTTAAATTTTTCTTCTGTAAAAATTTAATCTGCGGCTTCAAACTTCAATCTTTCTCTTGATAAAAAAGCTGAGACATTCAAATCATATTTCACCGATTACTCTAAAAATCTATTCTTTAAAAGAAGTGCACTCAATCTAAGTTCCCCATTGTGGCAATGTCAGCCTCAAAACCATCAACTTATCGTAATCCGAGATGAAAGGACCAAATTTAGCATAAAAAGCCATTGCAATTCATTTCTAGTTCACATAAGATTACCTTTCACATAAAAACTATTTCGTGTATGACCAGAAGTGCACTGTCTGGAACAATGGCAATGCGATAAAGTCACCATAAAGAACTTCTTATCCACATCAATCTACATCACACACACGAGATAGTTTCCTCTCGCTCGACTTTCATGCAACACGCTTGCATTACGTGCGCTTAAGTTGATCCGCTTTTTTCTTTAAAGCATCATGTATAGTAATGCGTAGGTACGGAAGCTGCTTCTGCAACTAGCGGGCTAACCACATTGTGTGCCGCGCACTCATTTCGGGATAAATATATAGTACTCTGTGAGTACGTCCAGCATTGCCCAACATATAATTCATTGAGTCATTCGCCATCCGCCCCGAAGAAGTGTATACTACTCGTCTGGCAAACTCTTTTATTATATTTACCCAGGTGCAATAAATGATGCCCACTCAACTTTGTTGCGCGTTTTGGGACTCCGCTCCGTGAGCGAGAGACTCTTCGAATCACAAATGCCAAACAGATCTGCGCAGGCTGATTATGTATGATAATCACTTTGGAGTGTTGTGGCTGCGGGATTGCTTCATCAGCGATATGGGAACTTATTACTTCTGGAGGAACTCCGTCTGAGAGAGATCTATCTGCTAAAGTTGTTCTCTATGGGTTCTTTTGGTGTGCTCATAGGCTTAGTAGAATCGAATGGGAAAATTGAATGAGAAGCGGAATTAAATTGCATGAATGAATGGAAATTGCAACACGTGCCCTCAGGGGTTGTCCGACCGACGAACAGATATAAGTGTGTAAGTGGATGGATATGTTTTTGTCTGTCGGAAAATAAGTGGGCTGGGGTTCTTACAACAGCAGCTTCAATAACGCATTGAGTAGGTAACTAGGTGCCCATCCAGTGCATTGCCATACTAATGAGATTTGATTTTGCGTAAATGAATGTTTGTGGAGTATTTGAGATATGGAATTGGATTTGAATTTTAAATTTAACGCTGAGTTGTGTTCAATTTCGAAGCGAAAGACTAAGGCACACTGCGAGAAAGATCAACAAAAGCAAAGCGTCGTTATAATAACTCAACAAATATCGGCTCTGAACTTAGCTATCCTTCATCAAAGCATATGAGAGCTTTAACATTGAAAAGCTAAGAGTTTGAAGATCAATACAGCAACGGTGACCTTATGGTCGAACTTAATTGTAATCAGATCCAACTCTACCCATTTCAGGTCACAGAGATGGGAGTTTTATCAAAGCAATAGTAGTGGTTTAGTATCAACAGTTTCATGTTATATAGAATATAGCCTGCAACACAGTCACGATTCGGTCTTAGCTGACGGTCTTGAGTTCAACCACAAAAAATCAGTGCATCCTAACGCAATGTCGCTTTTGCTTCTACAGGACGTCCCCGCCGTTATATCCTCGAAAAAAATTACTGTTTTATGTGCTCTATTTTGGGCAGAAGGAATCATTGGTCCATAAAAACATTAACTATCCAGCAAACACAAGGCCTCAGTCTTTCACGTATGATATTAGCTGGAGTTTTTCAATTATTTCACCACAAAGGAAAGGCAACCTTATGCTGGTGTATTCTATTACTCTTATGGCAAAAGACTTTATTTTACGGCTGGCCTCACAAACGCTCCATCGACCACGTACCGAATTCACGCTGCATTATTATTTGGAAGAAAATCAGAGTGTGATTCAATGTGATATCTGACAGAAGCTTCAACCATAAGACAAAAACCTGCAGTGTCGATCATTAGCATTTAAAATGGTAGGTCTTCACATCAACCATTTTCCACTGCCAGCCTTAACATTGAATTGATTTGGCTGCCCCACCTCGGGCAGTGTAAACATTTTAAGGCATTTTCAAATATGGTAACAAATATCTGCCGTTTTTTATTTATAGAAGACAACCCTTGCTCACATCTATTTTTGTCGACTGAATCTTACAAACTTCAAGAAGTGACCATTTTTAGAAGTACGACACATGCCAGCGAAACAATATTTATCTATTCACTAAAACCACAAATCGTTCGAATCACAATTATTCAAATTCAGTGGGTGTTGCATCACCGCTCAGTCATCATCATTAGACATTCAATTATCTTAGTCATGCTTCGAACGGCAACGATAAAATTAATGCAAAGTTACACAGAATCCAGCTAGTTGAACCTGGTTTGACATTTGACAAGCAAGACAAGGTATAGTTACCCGCATAAAGTAATTGAATAGAGAGGAACTGGCGTCAATATTAACCTCATGAATCAATGGCACTTTAAGCGGAATCACACCTCATCATCTTAGGCACATAATTATCTCGGATTGAACATTGTTCAAAGCTCCCAAAACTTCTTTATTTTCAATTTATTTTCAATTCCTTTGAATGCTCGGGGCGCTTCGAGAGTATTGATTTGAAATCTTACATCTGGTATGAACATAAAAAGAAACTTAACTTCCGGCTTGGATTTCTTAAGATCGAACTTCCATAAACGGAAATAGAGCCACCATCTACCAAACAAATATCTTTGGCGTAAACAAGACTTTTCGGCGTGGGTTGTGTTGGTTGGGCTCATTATTGTCTTTGCGGTTTGTATTGGAACAATAAAAAACAAGCATCCAAGATCGAAAGCAACACTCAGTCATCCGTTGATCATCGATTCCACTTTTTTTTCTTCTCTTTTTTTGTGGCGGTTTGTGGTCCCTATGCTTTGCCAAGGCATAGCGAGTGGCGGCGCTATAACGCATCTGTCAACGCTATGAATAGACCTGACCTGGTGCCTAAAATTAACGAATTAGTATTATTTAGCATTTCCGGTGGAATATCAATTATTTGAATTTAAAATTCGGAACTTGTGCCATCCATAACAGCAAATCACCATCAGCCAGCAAAGTCAGATGGCCAGATAGTGATGATGATGACAAAAGACGAAAAAGCATAAAAAACGTCGCGTCGTCCCATCTATATGGCTATCTCTCTGGAGAGCGCGTGCGTCGTTAATAAAAATGAACTGTGAAAAGTGTAGGCCGATGTGGCACAATGCTACTACCACTTTCAATATTGAACCGCGCATCTACCAACCAGCAGCATCTGAGTAGTCAAGCACCAGGTGTTGGAGAAAGGTGGGCGATCTTCGTAAGCGGATCAATGCAGTGACATTAGATTTTAAGATATGACTTTTATAACATTTTAAGGGATTTGATAATGAAGTTATAAAATTGAGAAAAGTAGGTTAGGGCTATAGGCACAACGCATTCATGGCTATTTCGACGGTTTCCTGTGGTGAAATAAAGTCATGTCGAGGTTATTGTGCTAATGGCGTATTGTGATGGTTGTGGCTTTCTCGAATTTTCGTATATAAAAAACAAATTGTGTTTGTAAACAGATCTGGTTTCAATGAAGTTTTACTTCTTGAACTCTTACCAAAAGGATCCCAGGGCACGACAAACCGTTTGTAAATCTCAAATACCTAGCTTTTGTCATCCAACCACTATAATTAGCAGTCCTCTTTTTATTGGATCAGTCGCATTTTATATGTCAAAATGAAAAGTTCAAGTGACCTTCACTCCTTATGCGTTTCGCCCAGGTACAAACAATGGGCTCATCAGTTAGATGTTGTTTGTACCTTTCTAAGACGCAATGTTCGGTCGATGTTTGTCGACACATATATAAAGTTTACTGTGCAAACACACTGTAAACTTTATATTTCTAGGGAAATGGGATTGCGTTCTTGCACCTAGAGAATTTTATATGGTTCCGTGGCTTAATGATAAGCGAATCTGCCTGTCACGTGGAAGTTTTAAGGTTCGTATCACAGAAACATCAAGGGATAACTTCTTTCCACGGTTATCACATTTCGCGAATAACTTGCAGTTTCTCCGAAAGTAATTCCATGCCATGAAAAGCGCTTTCTCGATCAGCCCTTCGAAATCGGCAATCAAATGAAGGCCCATTCCATTCCCTCACATTATATGGTTGACAGAAGTACGCCAGGCTTCAGGGCTCCATGCTCTGTTGAGCCACTATATTTATTTGTTAATTTCTCAATTCAATATTGGAGGAATTACGTATAAAAACATGGCTACTTTTTCTCAAGGTATACATATTGCTATCGACTGTTAGAACCATATCTTTTCATTGAGACTGTAGATTTTGAAGGAGGGTGGAGTTGTGTAAGCTGGCGTGATTACGTTACTTGGTTACGTCATAGAAAGATTTTTTTCACATTATTGTTTTAGCCATCCTCCTCTCTTATTTCTGTGTTACCAGAATTGTTTCGCAATCATACGCAACAGCTACGCTATGTAACGTGATCGCTATGTAAGCTCGAGAGTAATAGAAATTGTTTCTGTGACGTTTTTTATTACAATAGATTCTCACATACTTGGCTTCCCCACCATCGGATCACTATCGTAAAAAAGGAAAATGGGAGAGCTGTGATCGAGATCACAATGATCGTAACGCTGGAAAAGCAAAGGAATAAGAAGACAATTCTCAAATTCTGAACTTTTTTCTGTTTCACTTTTATACTTCGAGGTTCGAGAATACTACATAAGCGCACATCAGAATATTACGCTAGCTTACAGAAAAACGACGTAACGTCGCAATCACGTTTCGTCACATGGTTCTTATTACAATCAACTCTTAGACCCTTATCTTTTCGGTCAAAAAATAACAATACTTAACAGATACATTGTCACTATTTCTTTTCTGTGCTATGAATGTTTCCAGAAGCTATATAAGAGTGCATGATAATGTAAGTCTACGTTCCGTGGCATGAACGCACGTAAGCTCATAAGACTACTTTACGGTGCAGTAATAATTTGCTACAAAATCTTCATTGCTATCGACTTCTACGGCTTAAGCTTTTCGTTTTGAAATCACTCTTATCTCTTAGCTAAAAATATTCTCGAGTCTGCGTAAGCTCTAATGACTGCGTCGCATTGCAGATACGGTACGTAACTTGGTAGCTATTGCTATTGATTCACCGATACTACGTTTTCTATCTCTCAGCTTTACACATTGAACATACAGCCTATTGGTTTCTTGAAGTTGGAGCTGCGTAAGCTCGTAAGACTTATGATTAAAACGGTTACGTTATGTTCATTCAAACGCTTTGTTTTTCTCTTTTTTCATTTTGATGATTGTTAATGTAAGCAAAAGTTCAAGCAATCTGATCAATTTGCTTAGAGTTGAAGTCAAGGTGTCTTATCTTGTACATGAACCGACATCGGCGTCTCAATGGCTTGTGGATTATAATGCCTCCAAATGCGACAATTTTGACTATTAACGTACCCATTCGGCAAAAAGTGAGCTTCATCGCTGAACAAAATTTTTATGTGAAAATCCTGATCGAAGGCCATCTCATTTTGGGCCCATTCATCGAATATTCGATGCGCTTCAACACCAGTTGGATTTTGTAAGGCAGTGAAAAAGATCCCTACGCAAAATCTTCTATAAAGTGGATGGACTCATTCGGGTCTTCTTCGATACTCTGCTCCACAGCAGCAATTGCTTCTTTGGTTCGCACTGTACGGCATCTCTAAGAATGCGCATCATCCAGTAGAGTAAACGTGAGGCGAGATCAATGGTTGCTCGATATACCAACTCTGCCGGGGGATTATGTCGACTTGCCAAGCTGAGCATATGTCAAGTAACAGCAGTTGTCAAAAAGACGAATTCCGAAGAAGCATTGATTGAAAACCACATGTCTCGCCTTATCATTGCAGTGGGAAACTGGCATCAGAGCTTAGAAATATGTTATTTCCGTTCCTTTCACCTCTATGAAAAATCGGGTATTCTATTTGACAAAAGAGTTATTAGCTTATAAACAGTGGGCACTAAAATCCTTATTTTCAAATGAATTAGACTCGTAAACATCTAAGTGACACTATGCAGTCCACACCTAAAAGAGTTTTATTTAACGAATTTCATCCTAGAGGCTCAACACCCGCGCCACATATTATTGAGCTATTAATCTTTAGCTATTTTTCATCTTAACCGCCTTAACAGGAAAGTATGCATCTACTATGTACTACAAGAACCACTCTCCCTCTTTGATAATTTGTTTCCTATGAAATTTGATAGGTGCCGCGCGCCGATTGGCTTGTTGCAATTTGTTATACGGCCAGGCCGGTCTTTTAAGCGGCATTTTGCGAACAAATCTATTAATTTTATTATCATTGCACCACTGTATGTACTTGTAGGCATATACTTCGGTTAACTTGCTAAAAAAGTTACATACAAATCGAGCGCACCACAGCATAGAAAAAATGTCTGAAAAGGAAACTCTCTTTCAATCGTAAATTAAATTCATTTGCACTTAATAAATAAAAACCGCCCCAACTACAAATCAGCCTGCAAATGTATTCCTGTCAACTTCGGCGGTTTCTTCTCCATCACTGGAGTGTCTCTAGCAGAGAGGACCAAATAAATAAATACCAGACCTGCATATTTACTTCAGAGTATCAAATAACCGTCGAGTAGAGTCACTCTTTTTTCAAGTCGTTATTGAGTCTTTTGTGCCGATTTTGGAGCCTAGTTGTGGTACATACTGCATATATAAACTATGTGGCGGGTGTAATCTTAGATGGTTTATGGGCTCCTCTGTCTGGATCACAAAATAAAGAATCTCATTGAGGTGGTAACTTCATTTATGGTAATAAGGGCAGAATAAAGTATTTGCAAAGCCCGTGCTCTGTGAGGATAGTTTAGTCAAGAGCCAGGACTAGACCTCCGACTTAATCAAATATTCATGAAATTTAATGCATTCCGCTTGATGATCAGGCACTCTTTTGGGAAGTGTGCAATGGATTGAATGAGAGTGCCATAAATGCAGAGTGTGTCACCTCGAATGGCGGTTGTTGTTTAACCTGATTTTGACAACAGCGCAGACGTATGGTCTGAGGTGATTTATTTCGAAAAAAAAATGGGAGGCATTTTGGGAAAGGTATTTAGAAATAATCATTTTTTTAGAAGAAGGAGGACATGTTTAAATTGTTTGGAGAGTCAGAAATTATGAGTGCAAGGAGTGGCATGGCAATAAATCTATGCCTTACTCCTTGTTTTTGCTCCGAGACGTTCTACGTGAATATTAATCGGATATTTTTAAACTATTTGTTTCAGTATCGAGTGAAATATTTCTTCCACATCCTGTTAACAGAAGAACGCAATACTCGGGCACTGCAATTTCTTTTTTTAACTGTGAAGAGTTATGTTTGTCCCGCCCATTGAAAATCAATTGTAAATTATTGGATTTTTGTAGATTATGCGGGGTTTTGAAGTCCTTCCGTTCATAAGCCTTATTCTTTCTTATGACTCCTAATTGATAAGTTTTTTAAAAGCCTATATTTTTTTTGATTTCACTTGACTAGCTTCTGCAAGTGTCCGTGGCGTAATGGTTGGCATGTTTGCCTGTTACACGGAAGGTTCGTAGTTCGAATTCCAACCGAAACAAGAAATGTTATTCTGCGGGTATCGCCTTTCGCGAGGAATAGGCAAGCCTTCCGATAGCAAATTCATTGCCATGGAAAATGCTTTCTCGATGAGTCCTTTGGAACTGGCAGAAAATTGTGGGTCCCCGTCATTTCCCACAAGACATGGTTGTGAGATGTGCACTAGGCCCCGGGGATCAATGCTGTGTTGTGCCAACCTATGTAAGTGTGTAACTTCGGCAAGCCGTATAGAAGCTTTTTTCTACAAAAATGCCTACCTCCAAAATAAAACATAGTAAATATGGTGGAGCCACAAAGCTATGGAAATCTCGGGATCACTTTTCAAGGGCCTACAATTTTATGATGATTCCGAGTGGCAAAGTTAGAAAGCGTTTTTCCTAGCAGTGTGCATTAACTTTGGAGGATTTTTCAATTTCTTACGAAGGGCGACACCCGTGAAAGACTTTTTTGGTGTTTCTGGGATTCAAACCGCAATCCCCCATGTAACAGGAAGACTTCCTTACCATTACACCACGGGCACCACAATGTCTCACTATTACCGATACAAATAACCGCCAATCGCAAGATATTTGCTACTGTCTCAGCATATGTATGAAGAAACAATTAGACAACATGGTTTAATCTCGTATTCTTTCATTTTTGACCTAAACCTTTTACATCGAACATTTAGTACACTCAATCTAATCTGAATTTGTGTGTTTCAAACTGTGTTAACTATTCTTTTCAATTTTGGATTTCGTTCAAAAATTTCAAAAGTACCATCAGTATACAAAACTAAGAACTCAACAACTGAACAAATGTAGCCGGTAGCCTAGCTGGGTCCCAAAAATGTGTGGAGATTGATTTCAGAAATCTCTTCTCCTAGTTCTTGGTAAAAGCTAAATATGTGAGTTGGTGATTGAAATATCTAAGTATTAACTTTTTTTCGGGCACAGCCAACGTAGTGTTTAGCATGCTTGTCTGTTACTTGTCAGTTCAAGGCTCAAATCCAAAAGACATCCGATTGCTTTTCCACATGAATCGCCCTGAACGATATTCTGACAAGTCTTCTGACCGTAATTAAAATTGCTGGAGTCTTTACAATTAAAAAAATGTTCATAGAACACGAAAAACAAAACAATCTTCAGCCAAGCCTCACTGAAAGCACTGCGACAGTTATGTCACTCTCCGAACTAGCAAGGAAAAGCTCTCTCTCATCTTCCACTGGCTCCTAGCGCACAAAGACTATGATCGTAATGAGAAGGCAGCCATCTTAGCTACAGACGGGGCATCTAAGCCATTGGTCGGTACTCAACTTTTCTGCGGTGTTGGCACATTTAAACACACAGCCAAAAAGGTCCTACAGGAAGAATCCAATAAAGTATAAGGCGTAACTCATCTGAAAAACATCAAAATTAGTATTGAACTTCAATAGGAAAACCTTCAAAACTTGCACAGAACTAATACCCGGCCACTGTTCTCTAAAGAAGCACCTTCACCAACCGAGGTTAGAAGCAGGCCCCAAGGTGATTCGTTCTTACAATCCTGTCTATTGGGGAAGCTGGTTGCGAAGGATTTATCCAGAAATGGAGACTTGTAACCTTTGTAGAAATGCTTGTCTGCGTATCCTGATAAAATTTGTGCTTGTCCTATTTGGCTGGTGTTCTCAGAAGTTGCACTGATTCCACGGAGTGCGCTGTTTGCAGCCGATTCTTTAACACGAAGATCAAGTGGCTTGAGATTGAGAAACACTTACAAGCTCACCGTGGTCGAAGTTCTCATTGCTCCAGTGACGCAAATACATAGGCTGTTCTTTTTACTCTGGTCTTCAAGTTCGTGAATCTTTTCAGCGTGTTCCACCCGACCACATTGCCATAATGATGGGATGGGTCTAACAATGGCAGTATACATTAAATCCAAATAATAATTTTAGTATTTGGATGCCTTCTTATAACGGACGGGATATTGGACTGCATTAAAGAAATTCAATTATATTTTTTTTTTTTTTTTTGACACGAACCAGCGCCAGAGAAGTATATGGTGAAAAGAAATGATTACAAGGTTATCATTTAATTATCATTTCAATCAAACATTAGGCAAAAGTGTTTTTTTTTTTGCCACGGGTATCGTCTTTCACGATGAATCTGCAATTCCTCCGTTAGTAAATTCAATGTCATATGAGAAGCGCTGCGCTGTCTCGATTAGCTATTCGTATTCGGCAGAAAACTGTTGGTCCCCTCTATTCGATCACAAGGCATTGTTGTAGGAAATGTGCTAGGACCCCGGGATCCTAGCTCTGTTGCGCCACCCTATTTTATCTTTCTAAATCATGTAACTGTACATAGAACTCAAATGAAAATTATTTTCATTTAAATAGGAACTAATAAGAAAAGTAACAAATAGAAATCTAAACTACAATACGTGCCGTCAACACAAAAGCCAATACTAGATTCTGAACGCTTCAACAATATGAGTCATAATCATTAGTACATCTAAGACTCAGAATTTAGCCGGTTATCATCTTAAATCAATTTGAATAAAATTTTACTCCGAGATGACTACAAAAAGCAAGAACATTGTTTTGTTGAATACCATTCATTTGATGCTAATCCATCAGTTAATGTGCATTTAAAATGTGTCTCCTATTTTGTCACTGCTGGTTGCCTCAGAACCAGCCTTGCAAAACATTATACAAGGTCTTTTGGGCCAAATCGTAAATATCAACTTTAAGCTTCCAAATGAATAAAAAAAAACACTTTTGAAAGAACAAAAGCAAGAAGTCTTAAAAAAAATAGATTTAAATAAAATCTAATGAATTCAAAATTATCAATGCATTCCTAAGCAAAAGCTAGAAAATGACCAAGAATTAATTTAAATGTTGTCGAACTGTTCTTCCCCATAAATTGTACACAATTTAATTTAAAAATGAATCTATTTTAAGACACCTTGAAAATTGAGGTCACACCCTCAGTTGACTTAAATAAAAAAAGATTGAAAGAATCCACCATTAGCTCCGGTTCATAGTGCCTGAACGCTAATCCGCTTATTAACACCAGCAGCCTATTAAAATTTTCTCATCAGCTAAAATTCCTTACGAAAAACCAATTTCAAACATTAAGTCAAAAGTGAGGAGAAAATTCAATCCTCTCGTTACGCACTTGATTGGATTAATAAATTATCATAATAGATTGTGCATGAAGAAGAGTCTATATCTTTCTATTCTGGACAACGATAATCTGTGCAGTGACTTCCCATTGCATCGGTCGTCTCTGGCTCTGAAGATTAAGAACATTTTAATATTGTTTCTATAGCTATCCTGCAACTGGAATAAATTATTCCTGCAAATTAATTCACTGCAACAAAAAAGATTACCAACTTGACTCGTGCCAAAATATCCGTAGGCGCACTTACGAAAAATAAAAAAAATTATTCAATTCAATCAACAAAAAAGAAAAAACCTTCAACAGATGGTCACCGTAAGGCACGAAGTGTACCTACTTCTCCCGAACTAAAGTAAAAGAAATAAATAAAAACATCCAAAACAAAAGAGCTGAGGTACGAGCTTGATTTGTTTTCCATCCATCTCCTATCCATCTTCGTTGGCTTTGCTTGGATTTTGATTTTCGTCTTATTTTTTATTTTCATTTTTGCTGTTTGATTGGTTGATTTTATTACCTGGCGTCATGCTGCGTCATCCTTGTTGTTTGTTGTGTTTCTCAAATTTCCTATCCATTGAGTGTTGTTGAAAAAATTTGCCCTTTTTGTCACCCCGTTTGTGTAATGGTCGAACATTTGTCCACAATTTCATTGACCATCGGGAATTACTGCGGGTGCCTTGGCATTTGTTGTTGCTGTTATTGTCATTGAACATGTCACCGTGTTCTCATGTCTGACCTGTGACACTGATGGTGTGTTTGTCTAAATCGTTTTCCGATTGAAAAATTGTCAACAGGCATTTTTCATCGATAGCCTTTCTGACATCGCTTTGTCACCAGAATCGCTTGACGAATGGTTACTTGTAGGCCTCAATGTGTCTCGAATAAATCACTTGATTTCAAAATGCAAGATGAAAAATTAGATTTTATTCACCCAACAAGTATCCAAAGACACAAAGCCTGTAGCTTTGTGTGCTCAAGTCATATATCAGCGTGTCGCCTCAAGAGTGTTTATCACAAATTGTGCCTTCAAATTTGCATAATTAATTGTTTAGAATTTTTACTGAAATCAAAAAAAAAAACTGAGCAACACATTCAAAGATGTCAGCATGGGGGCAGAGGTGGCAAGACGATCTGAATACAGAACTAGTCCATCCATGTATGACCAACCACTGGGATACTTTGGGAAAGTAATAATTTTATTAGTACCCTGCTATACGTCCCCCAAAGAGGACAGTGAGGAGATTTTTGTTAATTTGAAAATTTGTTAACTGCAGGAATCCGTTTGTACCGACATAACTTTTGCTGTTAGAATTCCGTAGTCATACACTGTGTGGGGTCCAGAGTTCTTCTGCGGTCAGCTTATCAGTATATTAAAAGGCACCAGCGACACATAAACTGAAACGAGCAATTAAAGATATGAATTTTCTTTTGACTGATGACAGTAGGCACCAATTTGGAAATTGAGTTTTTATGACTCTTTGTCGTCTGTCGTCTCTGGTTCGGCCCACTTGACAAATAAAAATTTGTCTCTTTGTATAAAAACATTCTGTGAAAGAAGCACGCGTCTCAATAGACAGGTTACTTCATCAGCTAACATTTTCAGAGTTCCTCTGGACAATAGATGGAATTTGTGTTACAATATTGGTTTTTTTTGTTGCGTAAAACAGGCTTTCAAAATATTTTTTCAAGCGTTGGGTAGTTAATGAAGTCATTTGTGCCAGATCAAGGCAAATCAATTGGGTTTTAGACAATGTCGAATTAATTGTGTGAAGTGGGCACAAATTAGAGCATTCCGATCGGGATTAACATCGTAACTCAACACCCATTGTGAATATGGTGGAACAATTACTGCCCACAGGAAGCAGACAATGGAACTGTTTAAATGTGTCCAAATAAACAAACATTAGAGTTTCTAGCTAAATCCAAATATTTGTTCTGTCGTTGCTAATCGTTGTTGGTTGCCTGATGAGGAAGTAGGTAATACAGAAAATACTTTATTTCGTTGAAGTAGAAGTTAAATGGTCTATCAAATGAAGATCAGTTGCCATCATTTATTGTTTTGTTATAATCTTCGTCATAGTCTTAGGACCCATCTTGATCCATTTTTTAGTAACTTACCTAGTTTTCGAAAGATTTAATTCCTAAGTAGCTAATACTTTGTGATCTATTAAAACTTTCCAATGATTTTTGTTGATGCTAATTTTTCATTGTTTCTATAAAACCACTTAAGTTACATCATGAGCCTTGTTTTGAAACGGAAGAATCCGATTTGTGAAATACTTGTGTCTGATTATTGGGTGGTTGTGCAAAAAGTTTTGTTTAGTATTTGTAAAGTATAGCTGAAAAATTTAATTTGAGATTCTACTTTTAGACACATTAAGGGATCTACAACTTTTGCTTTGTTGATTTTTTTACTCAACTTCAAAAATATTGAGAAAATTGTACAGAGTTTTTATTTTTTTTTCTCTCACGAACGAAAGAAAGGTTTAAATAAAATAGGCCGAAAACGTACATTTCAATCACATACATTTCATTCCCATGTTTACATGTCTGCTCACTACGAAAGATGTCAAGGTTTTTTGCCTTTGGCATGAATTTGGTAATTCGCGCAGGGTGATAAGCTGACCAGACACAGTCTCTATATTTGTTAGGATAAGTGGTCCCGGGCCTGGCGCTGTTTCTTTCAACCTTACCTATCGAAGTTTGTAAAATATTAGTTATGTGGACCGAATATTATATCGATTATATGGTGGGTTGAGCTTGCGCAGCTCGGCACTGCGGTGTCTGAATGAAAGTTACCATCCAAGCAACACACAAGCTCTTTAAGAGTTGTACCAAAAAATTACTCAGCACTCAACTTGGACTCAATTCGTACTTCAGAATACTATTCCACTTATTTACCTTTTAATAAGTTCTTTGTAGGTGGTTTTTCTTTCAGGTGTAACCAAAAACTCTAGAGGATAGCTTAAATAAATGCTTTACAAGCGTTTTTAGTATTTACTCTTCGCAGAACTTATTTAAAGCTTTCTAAAGTGGCTTTCGCTCAGAGGTCGTTAAGAATCTGTCACTCACTCTTCATAAAAAGCGGTAGTGCAAATGAGAAGATACATTTTTCTTGACGGTTTTCTCTTTCGCGCTACCATATTTTCAGCATTGTATATGGAACCTATAGTACTATCGAAAACAAAAACGGTCCCTGAAAGCCATCTATGTATCCGCCGGCGCGCCGTACTTACATTCAAACAATTTTTAGAGCGCCGGCGGATACATAGATGGCTTTAAGCGACCGTTTTAGTTTTCGATAGTACTATAGATTCCATATACATGCTTTTTCGCATCATTGTCACCCGACTTTTTTTTTGCCATCTATTCTTAAAAACTTTTTATGTAGGCGCGTTTATTTTAAGGGAGGTAGAATGTGTGATTTCAAAGAAAATCTTTTCTGGCACATTCAACCGACGCGTCGCGACGTTCTAAACGCTAGAAAAATGCATCTAATGTTTTCCTTATATAATGGGGAAAAATATCTACTTAGTTGTTCACGAAAGCAAACCACACATAATACTTTCGTCTCTCATTCGAGGTTTATTTCATTTCACAAATACTGTATTCAATTCGTATTTGGGTAAAAGAGAAACAAACTTATTATTCCATTGAACTGATATAATTGGATCAATTGGAAGCGTGGTCTTAAATTGGTCTTAAAAGAGTGTATTAATACCTCTTCGGTACATGCAGTTGGTTCCTCCCCTTTGGTCCCTTTTGGGTCTTATCGACGTTCTAACGATTGGTTAAGGCGTGAAAACTCTTTTAAAATTGACACTTTTAGTACTAAATAAGAGGCAAATGTGTTGCTTAGGTATGCCAACTGATGTGAAGTTTCAAAGCAGTTCTCCTTCTCCAGAGCTGAACCAGAAAAGTTAACAATCTTCTGTGGGTTGATGAGTTTGAGTTCTTGTAGCGGGATTTTTTTTATAAGAAGGAGGCTAATGCTAATTTGGAGCTCTCAGACCTGATTGCCGGTACATTGTACTACCATCCAACAAATGCACAAGCTATTTAAACGGAAAAAATGGAACTAACACCAATTGTATGGCTTGAATATTCGAAAAAACGCGAACTACACTGAAATGGTTTGATTTACTGATCAGCATGAGCTGGTAGCGTTTTGCGACGAATAATTTTATTTAAACTCAGATTTCTTTCTTCTAAAATAGTATGGTGGCTTGACTTTGAGAGAAAAAGTGAAACGAATACCAATTGTATGGCTTGAATATTCGAAACAGCACGCTCAGTACTCAAACTCTTTATTTTATTGTTTAAAATGCGCTATGTTTGAAGTTTACCTGTCGCAAAAGAAGAATTTGAAGCTGCATTCTTAGTGATAGGTGGTCTTAGTCAGCTTAAAACTATGTGCCAATTAAGTTCATCGCAGAAGAATCTGGATTTTGAACATTTTCGAGGCTAAAATGTTGAGTTTGAGCCAACCTTCTTGAAACGATAGCCTAAACTTTGAGAAGAAAGTCATTTAAGTAGAATACTGGCCTTGTCCTACAATAGCCATTCGATTTGTCTTGACCTCAACATCTAAATTATAATGTAGCGACAGAATAAGGGGTGTTGTTTTTGTTCCTAAAACACGATCTTGTTTCCTTAAATGAAAACATCAACATAACTTTACTTAGCAATAACAAGTCCAAAAATCAATAAAAGCACAAAATGCTGAACATTTACACGCACACCAATTCCAAATCAACAAAACACCAAAAACACTATGATAAGCTGTAGACAATAAATTTAATTTTGGCACACCCATTTCCGTTTTCAAGTCTCACTCACTCCCATTCAAAGTTGCATGACACTATACAACCATCCACACATCGATTAAGACCCTCAAATCCTCAACAACCATCATCAACATCCAAACAACAATGGACTCTTAAAATGGCAAATCTTTAGTGGCCGCCCCTCTGCTGATGGTTTCCCTCACTTGGTCACATTTATTTCAATCATTCACTCGCAGAGCTAAGGTTAGATAAAAAAAGCATCTATTAGACACTCTTGTGAGTTTGGTTGTATCAATGTCTTGCGCTATATCTGACCCTAGTCCTTTGGAGAGCTCCTCAGCTCCACGTTGTCATTTAAGTTGTGCCTTTTTGGTGTCGTCTGTGGACCGTTTTGTAACGCTGTAATTCTATCTACCTTAGCAGGGTTAAAAATAGTCACCGGACGCGTTGAAGCGACAACACCGTAATATACCAGCATCTCTCTCGTCTTAGGCCAGAGCCAAAACGAATTCCAGCGTCACGTCACATTTCGTGTGTTTGTCGCTTTTCGCTGTCATCGTCGTGCCTGTCTTCGGGGGAATTTCACAAGTGCTGTTGGTGTTGTCTCATTGTAATACAATCAAAGCAAAATCAAACCAATCTAAGTTCTAGTTTCACAAGCTAAAGAGTTTTCTGGTCAAAAGTAATTTGAGGTTCAGGTACATCTTTTCTGATTAATTAATTTTAATCTTTTCAGTCATTGCCATAGTAAAATTCCCCTTCCAATCAGGCCTCGAGCAATAGAGGTAAGTTGAATCAAACCAGCCAGGTAAGCGCTTCGTTGTGCTCTTTGGCGCGAAAAAAAGCGTTTATGAATGAAAATTATTTTGGAGCTCCATGATCGTATAGCGTCTTGGCTCATTGAGAAGTTGTGCGCACGATTTCCGTTGGCAGAATTGAGAAAAAAAAATTAATAAAGTGTCTTAACAGACAAAGGTTAGGAAAAAGTCAATAAACCCTGCAGCAGAACACACTTACGGAACGAAATCTAAGATCACAAGCCTTGGGTTCTTTTTTTCTTTTGTCATTTCATCTCAAGGCAGCGGTCGTTAGGGCTGCTTTTTTTGCGGTCCTTGTGAAGAGTAATTGTTGGGCTTGTTAGAGGTTTTTTGGGTAAATTCGTGTTTATATCAAATTTGGAAAAAATAAAAATGTGTTATCTAAACGCTTTCTAATGCTTTGGCCGGTAATTAATTTTGACAGATTCGTAGACATTAGCATGGACGTTTGGGCGTTGTGTAATAAGAATGATGAATGGATGGTTATTCAAATTAAGTTGTTTAGTATTTTTAAGTGGAGAGCTTGGGATCGTTTGTTTGGAGGATAAAAAGTGTGGTCAATCAAACACCATCGTAGCATTTCCTGGGGATGTTTATTAACGCCAAACGTAGGAACTTGCGGGGTGCGAGTGAGAGTAGTTGAGTCTTAAACATGAAAGATAAACAAGTCAGTGGATATCAAATTTCAGATCTTTTATAGAATTCCATCTACGAAACTCATTCGTGCTCCTTTCTGAAATTCGTTATCTAAGGCTCGAACCCCAAGGGCGGATCACTAGCAGGTTAGTTAGAGCTGTGATCTCTACACGATCATGATCCTCATGAAACCGAATAAAAGGACAAGAAATCTTCCCTCGCTAGCTTCGAAACCAACGAGCGAATCACTTGTGTCAATCAGAAAAGTATTAGAGTGATCTCTTCAAGATCACGAGGATCGTAAAGCCGAACAAAAATAGAAGAAAAAGAAGAAGAACAGAGTTTCATTCTTCCTTTTTAAGAGTAAACAGAAGCACATCCTTCGCTCAATAGATGGACTAAATGAAAACAATAAGTTCTCCTCCGTTAAGCTTCAAACTCCTGGTTTGAGTCCCATTTCATCAGCGATATATCATTCGAGACATCCTGTCCCGACAATATCCCACGATCAATTCAATTATACTCTCCACGTCCGTATAAATCCGCGTTTTATTTCTTGCGGCGTTTTTCAGTCTCAACTTCAGAGGCGGCAAATAAAATAGATGGCTACCTTCAACAAAGACGGCGCTTAAAAAACAAAAGGGTCATAAATCGTATGCGTATTAAAAAGCGTCCATGCCAAGTCTATTGATTTTGCAGCCGTGTGTTTAAACTTGATGGCCTTTCAGTGCCACTAGAGAACAACACCAATAACAACCTCAACCGATACGACACAAGACTGTCTCGACAAAAGACTAAAACCATCATAGGGAAAAACTAATTTAACAATCTGATCGGCAGAGGTCCCAAACATGGCTAAAGGCAATTTTCCTGTCAAATCGAAAAATCGTAAAATTTTGCACAGCGAAAAAAATGCCATTCAGCACTCAAAGAAGCACATAAAGATGAAGCACAAGAATTATAGGCGAAAATACTATGATTTAAAATGAAATTATGGTGAAGGTGGATGGATACCAACAACGGCCATAAGGCAGGAAGGCGGTAGATGTCATATCTGAATTAAGTTTGGCATGCGGCGTTGTTTGTAGAGTTTCATCGTTGGATTTGCAATTTTCTTACAGTCGAATTGGTTTAAGTTTGAGAGGTCTGCGAGACAATTGAACTGAATTGGGTCGGTGAAACCGTGCCAGGTGGTCAGAATGATGAGCAGTTTAGGTATAGAGTAATTGGAAAACTATTAAAAAGGCATCAGGTGAGTTATTGGGGTCTTGAGTCAATAAAGTTATTTGAACAAATTACAATTTTGTGCCGATGTCGGCGGCACGCCACGGAGCGTTGTGTTTGTCATAATTGGGCTGTCAAGCTTTGATGAATGGTGATCTAGATATTTGCTGCTGGTAAACGTTTATTGACTGTAGAGGATTTAACTCTCGAGATCGTATATCTTTTGGTAATGAGACCACCTACAATCTTGTATATTTCAAGACTGTTGTCGTTTGTTTTAAAAAGCTTAGAATTAGAAATTAAAAGTAGAACATGTGAGCATCGAAAGTAGTACAAGAAGTTGTTAAGTGGATTTTCAATCGATTAAGTTTAGCTTTCGAAAAACGACCAGTTTGGGCGGCATAGTTGCTCACTATGACATATACTACAGACATAAATTCGAATAATGTTTGACAGATAAAATGAGTTAACTACAAGGACGAGATTCGAAAAAGTGCTACAAAAACTGCATCCGAAATCCAAAGATGTTGTCCGTGTTTTGAATGAGGTATACGATGTTCAAAATTTGTGCTGTCGAAATCAAGAGTGAAGTGAGTAATGAGTGGCGATCTAGACATTTGCTGATAGTAAATTTTTATAAACTGTACAGGATGAAACTCCCAAGATCTTAGATCTTCCTAAAGTACCCAGTGATTAAAGTGTAAGAACATTTTATATCGAATAATAAATTCTACTTTTTTAAAGAGCAAAGTAGGGTGGTTCGAGCACGTAATTCCTGATAGACAGACAGATCTTCTATGAGGTTAGACTAAAATAGAAAAATAAAGGCCAACAAGGACGCACTTACAAAGGCCAACTCTTCGCTGCTTATGTTTTTCTAATCATAAGTTCATTTTGAGAGAGTACCTGTTGCTGCAGAATTTCAAAACAGGCTTCAATACCAAAGCTTAGTGGCCTAAGAGTTTAGATTTTGAACTCACAAGGTCGAGGGTAATCTTATTTTGTTTGTATTTATAGCTACGCAAAGTTTTCATCTTTGTAATCCGTGGGTTATTTCAAAAACGGCTGATATAGTTTTTGTGGCTGGACAAAACCATTAAAGTTATAGAATTAAGAAGGCCATTTAAGTGTTTGGGCTACTTTGAGAAGCTATAACTTAAAAAGGGTGGCAAAATGAGCACCTACCTTCCTCCTTGTATCAATTACGATTTTTTTTTTTTTCGGAGCTTCAGAAATTTCCAGCGGAAATGTTTTCATTATTATCTTTAACAGCCTGTACAGTCGCACCCGTGCAGTGATGGTTAGCATGTCTGACTGTTAACCCAGAGGTTCGTGGTTCGAATCCCAAAAGGCAAAAATGTTCTCCCACGGAAATCGCTTTTCGCGAGGAATGGGCAAGTCCTCCGCGAGTAAATTCATTGGCATGAAAAGCTCTTTCTCGATTAGGCTTTCGGAATCGGCAGAAAATTTTAGCTCCCCTCCATTCCCTCATCACAAGGAATGGTTGTGTGAAATGCGGAATGTCCCGGGGCACTCCGCTCTGTTGTGCCACCCTATTAATTTATTTTATTTATCTCTCCAGTTTCGCACTCTAAGACAGCTGAGGTTTTCTTCCACTTGATTGCACCACCGAAGACGAAGTCTTCCACTTCCGCGGTTTCCCTGCAATGTGCTTTCGAAAACCCGCCGAGACGAAGCCTTGATGTCAATCTGCTCTACATGGCCCAGCCATCGCAGCCTCGCGATGTGTACTCTTCTAGCTATGACTATGTCGCGGTACAACTTGTTGTTGTGTGTTTTGCTCCAGACATTGTCTTTGCATATGGAACCAAAGAACATTCCGAGTACTGTTCCTTCGAAACGACCAAGGGTTTCCTCATCCGCTTACGATAAAGTTCACGTGCGCACCGTAAAGCAGAACTGGGATCATTAAGGGCCTATAATGGGTTACCTTGTTTTTGTCGAGAGGATTTTGTTTCTCAATTGCCTTTTTAACCCAAAGAATCAACAGTTGGCAAGAGTTATTCTCCGTTTTATCTTCGCACTGATGTTACTTGCTGTGTTTATAGCGGATCCTAAGTAAACGAAGTTACGTCTATTGTGATGTTTTGTCCAATTCAGTAGTTCTTCACAAAGCTTTGTCAAGACTGCCTATAAGCCTTCAGTGTACTTGTATTAAGTCGGAAATGTGACTCTGCTGTTGGTGGGTCAATTTTCAATTTTTATTCTGCTTGAAGGTCTCGTTAAGCTTGTGCATTAAGAGAGGACGAAAATAAATAAGTACATATATCAGTTTGCAATACCGCTTAATGAAGTCAAAGCTATCTTCGGTCTCACAGCTGACGTGACGGATCAAGATGAATGAAACTCTTACCATGCCATTTAGACTAAAAGCCTTGCGGGACAGACATCTGATTGTTATACGGAATTGCTTGTTTGATATTACGAGAAATAGTGAATGCAATGATTGAAATCTCCAGTCGCAGCAGGATCTATTTCAATCTGTAAAATTACTCTTCACCGAGTATTAAGTTTTTGAAGCAATTCCATTTTTGTAATGTGCTCCACTGCACAATGAGCAGACTTAAAGGAGGTAGGGTATTTAATTTTTTTTGTTTTTTAATTTTTTAAATGAATGCTTAATATCTCAAATGTTATTGTGTTAAAATTTCAGCTCGATCGGAGTAAAATTGACGAAGTTATGAGTATTTGAGGGTCTATATTACTCCATGCCGGGTTTATACCTAGGCGGCAGCTGCGCGGCGCGCTACTGTATTTTTCGACCTCTAATAAGTTCCTTCATGAACGGGCCTGTTCCGGTCTTGTTATCTATATTCGAGTCATTTTGTTTATTAGTCTGTACATCAAGTGACTTCGGTATGCCACTACACGACCAAACTCTTCTGCGTTTTTCAAACCATTTTTCTGAAACTTGTATTTGAAGTCCGTGTGCACGATAACTCAAAATCTACTGGACCAATCGCTTTAAAATATTACACAGTACTTCTTCACATAATTCACCAGATAATTTTGAAAGCTTTATTGTTTTTTTCAATAAAATTACTAATATCTTAAGAACAAATTAGCCTTTTTAGCTAATATCAGTTATTTGACTCCCAAGATCCCAAGTGAAAAATCGAAAAATCAAAAAGAAGGAAATCCTCTATTTGATTTTTTATTACCTGGAGAAACAACTTCTTTGCATTTTGTATTTTTTCGTTTCAGATTATTCTGTTGCGAGTTATGGTGCACACCGCAAAGGCGCAAACCAACTTTTTGTCGAGGCGCCTGAGGAGTTTAATTTAACTCGCTCAATTTTGAATATTTTGCAAAGTAAATTTAGGAGAATGTTGTTCTAAAGTTACTTTATTATACGTAAATGTTTCAATAAACAAACACTACCCGTTACGCCAAAAAAAAAACTTAAACTATTCTATTACGACTTTTTCGGCCGAATTATCTTTATTGACTTGCATTTCGTCATTTTATGAATTTGTAATCACTTTAAATAATATTTCCTATATGTTTAGTTTTTAATTTAATGTTTGACTTAATCAACGCAAAACAGTGTGCGAATTCAATCGTACTGTTTCATTTCCTAAATTTTTTTTTTTTGCTAATTAACACATTGATCATAACGGTCAACTACTTTGTTGCCCTTTTCTTAGAGAAGCTCGGCCTTAAATTCCAAAAACATACTATTCAATTGCAAAAGCGTTATATACCTTCACGTTGTTAGCATGCCCCTGTTTGCTTTTCTCATACTCCAGAGACTCTGAGCCAGAATGTGTCTAAGAACCATTAGTGTATCCAGGACAATTTTATAGTACATCCCAGCCGACACACTTAACTTTTTCGGCGACCCTCAGTCGTTTCCACACTGACAGAGCAACAACAACTACAACCACTGATTGACAACTTGACAGCCTTACAAACTTGCCAAAGTGTCTTGGAGTTTTCGAAAAAAACGAAACGCAAACGTATAAATTAAGGGCATTTGCCATGACGACATGGAGATTTCTCTTCAGTCCAAGTTCTGTATACGAAAGAATATAAGAAAATTGGGGTGAGTCACAAGTTTTGTTGGAGAATTGATTTAGGGAACATGCTCCACATCAGCAGAGATCACTGAATATCGTGTGATGTCTGAAAAAAGTAAATATAAAGTAAAAAACATCTCACCATGATGAATCCATCAACATTACTTTGTGTTATGTCTTCGTCGCTTTCGCTTGTCCCGATTTCAAAATATAAAAACACACTAAAAAGGGATGTTCACACTTTTTTTAGTGATGGGGTCGATCCATTGCATGTTGTACCCTGTTTATGCATATATTTTTCATCGCATCATCGTTAATTAAGATTTTAATCTTGGACACTTTCTTATTGCTGTATACCGACTGATGGGCTACTGTCCGTCGTCACCGTTTTGCGGTTGTTCGAAACGGATTCGATTGGATAATGATGGTGTATGCAGACTTGAGAATGAGTCTTTGGCCATCATTCAACTACCCATAGGAATTTGAATAAATGAGAGATGGAATCGAAGGAGGAGGACCGCTGCGCACACGATAATCACATGGATTGTATAATGATTTGCAATTTAATGCAAGAAATTGCAGGATGAAGCCAAAAGGATTGAAATCATGTTTTGATTGGAGTTTAAAGTGTATTCGTTTTGGCATATTTATTACCTCGAATGACGATGTAGTTTTCACTGTGCAGTTTTGACATCAGATTTCAAAGCAATCAATCAAGTCAGTTGTTGTAGAGGAACCTTTGTACGACACGAGAGAGGTAGAAGCCCTCTGTTTGGAAGTGTGCCCTCCCATTTTTGGATGTTGTATTTGAGTTGTTTACTAAAAATTTCATTACGCAACAACATTTGATCTGTAAGTGATTGCAGACTTAGGCCAAAAAGAGAACTAATGGGAAAGGAAGTGTCTATCAATCTCGACGATATTAGTCCTTTCTTCCGAAACACTTACAACATACCAAAAAGCATTGCTTTATGTTTTATTCTTCACAATTGCATTACACCCCACAGTCATTGATTAGTTTTGTCTTATGTGGCAAAGTTTTGTAATGTAAACCTCTCTCATCTCTGTACTTTGAACGCGTCTCATTTTATGGCTTCTATTACTCTTAACTCATATACATGAAGCTTCTAAACGTAGCCAGTCTCAAAGGCGTGTTCTGAAACAAAGGCTTTATTACGTTACGTTACAACTACGTTTCGGGTACGGCCACTTCTCGAAGCTTTATCTTTTACACTGGACAGGTCTGATTTTGATGCGATGAATAACATGATTCCGTAACGTAAGTGAAAGTAAACCGATTATGAAAGGTGGTGCTTACATTACGTTATTTAAAAAAAGTCTTTATAACGCCACGTTACAATAACGTTTCGCGTATGGTCACAGTTCTTACTGGTTCAGAGCCCTTAATCTTTCACTGTGGACTCTGTGCTCGCTTTCATGTGTAAATAACATAATTACGTAACGTTAGTGAGCGCAACCTAACTATGTTACGTTGTACTTACATTACGTTACTTGGTGAACATTGCTCAAGATCCACAGATTCTAATATTTTCATGCAGCTCTCAGTTCCGTTCCGTTCATTGAATTATATAATTACGTTATACTAAACTAAAATTATTATTAAAATACATTACGTTCTTTCGAGTATCGAAGCCTATTGTCTTGCGCTGAATATTTACTTTTTTCTGAAAGAAAGTCTTATATGATGGTGGAGGTCATCTCATTTTTTCAAATTAAGGCGTCGAAAAGTCCAACCGCATTGGGAGAACTAATGCTTCTCATTGTTCTTTCGAAAAAAATATCGTGTCTCCAATCTAACTGCGTCAATTATCATCTATTATTTGGTGACTACTGATTCATGGCCTACTTCTTGCCACAAAAAACCGTTACATATTCTTTTACAGAAAAAGCATAATTATCACATTGCTCGGCCTCAATATGGTCGTCCATAGTAAAATATAAACTCGAATAAAGAAAATTAAAACGAAATCTGGAGAAAAAAAAATTAAAGAAAAGTTGAAAGTGGCTTCTAAGCCTGTCTTTGCTTCAGGCTCATAAACATTACCTCACCTCTCGTCATAGTCACCAAACTATGGCCGATTAATGACAAACGCACACACACACAAACGCTCTTCTAAGCCTTTAGTTCCAGTGTAGGCGCAGTCGAACAAAATTATATTCGAATGGCAATTAATTAATTTGAATATTGTTGCCTTTATTTTTAATTTATTTACCCGTTCAAGCAGGCTAGGCTGTGTGTGCAGATACCAGATACAGTGTGCCACAACAGCGACAACGGCGCATGGCAATGGCATCATGCCACGCATACAACTGCAAGTTGTAAAGCACGCAACTGCATATGCATCGGCTTTGAACACACAAATAAGCAAACAAAAAATATAAATGTTCATTCATTAAGATTTCATTCAGAAAAGTTGGCCAAAACCAGAGTTTCCCTTTGCCGACTGGCTTCCACATACCTACAATCATAACTATGAAAGCTGTAATGTTCAACAGTATTCAAATTAACGGCGCGCAGCATTGGCGCGTGGGCCGTCAAGAAAATCATGTCAGCAGAGAAAAAAAGCAAAACAAAAGCAACATTTCCAGCCAAAACGTTTCATTCATGGAACAAATTTCAGTTTACTTACTGAAAATTAAGGCCTGGCTTAGGAAAACCAGCAAAATAAAAAGTCTATGAGCACATGGCTTTTCGCCAAATATTGTACAATACACATGCGATAGAGCTCCTGAGGCGATTTGGCTTTGGTAGCAGCAATTTGTTGACTTTTTCCGTTGGCACAAATTTACATGTTACTTGGACCGCTAGATGAGGTAATTGACGATGGTATTGCGGGAGCATGAAATCAAAATTTATGGAAATTGATTTCAAAGGTTATGAGCGGAAAACGCCATTTCCGGTCAGTCAGTTTATAATATGGCAGTTGGCAGGTGGTCTCTCCTGGGCTAAGTCGTTAAACTTACCAAACTTTCAATTTTAATAGAGCTTCATAAAAATATATGGAAAATGGGAACATTAAGATATTTAGACTTGGGCGAAGTTAATTTGTCTGCGCGTTTGATAAGCTGATTCGTTTATTTTGGATTTTTAATCTTTGAAAATTAATGACTGTGGTTGATCTTTTTTGGATTGGATGGCACAAGCTCGAGGCGTATCGTTATTTGATAGATTTTTCTTTCTTAGTTTAATAGGAAGGGAAGGTGGCTGTGATGTAAAACAGATTGCCTGGGTATATTTTTTTATTTTTATTCAAGAATTTTTACGCTCATTTCCTCATAAAAACTATTCTAACAGTTGAATGCTCTGGACTTTTCTTAGGCCCACGCGAATAAATCGTCCTCAGACCTCAAATTAAAGTTTTGTATTCTGGTAGATTGACAAAAACTCAGAAATGGATGACTAAAATGTTCATACCATCAAAGTAAGTAAAAGAAACAATGAAGAGGTACGCTATATAGTTTTTGGGTTATGACTATTGAGCGTTAGTCATCTTAAAAGAAATGACACCTTCACATCTTTTATGAATATTTATTTATTTTACAAGTGATTATTTGGTGTACAAATAGTACGTCAGCAATGGCACGACGCTTGGCGAAGCTGTGTTACTGAATTAGTTAAATAGTAAAATAGATACCTGCCATCTCTGTCTCGAAGACACAGAAACGGCTGAGCACATCTTATGTAAATGCTCTGCCATAGCCAGAACCAGGCTAATGATATTCAATAACGGATTCACTAGTCCTCCTGATAACAGAAACACCCCTTCTTCGAATATTCTTATTCATGACCTCAACTTCGAATGAACAGCTCCACTCTTTACGTGTTCAAACCTAAGAGAACAGAACAAAAGATTTTTCAGGTCGACAGCTATAGTAAAGGTGTTGTGCCTTCGCCTTATTAAATAAAAAAAAAACTGAGTTAGTTGCTAGCGATCTTCGTCTAAAAGTAAAATGGGGGAATTTGTCCACGGTAGATGGCGTAAAACGAAGCTATGGAATCTACGATGGACGGCTTCAATTCTATGTGAGTGGATGATTTGATAGGAAGGCCAAACTTGAGATTCGTGATGCTAGATTTAGTGAGAAATAATCATAATAAACATCGTTTATAGCAAGAACAAAAAGGAGAAGACCGAGATGGCTACCTTGAGGAGGCAGAAATAGGGGTAGATAAGAAACTTCTAAAAACTGCCTTATAGCTGAGTAGGGTTTCACCCATTGGATAAAATGCGGAGAAAATCTAAAAGCACCTAATTTGAGATAAGTTATATGGTGTAAGATCTTATCAAATGCTTTCGAGAAGTCCGTATGTTGACTACGTCAACTTCGTAACCATGTTCAAGAGCACAGAGCGTCGTGGAAATAAATTGAGTTAAGTTTGTCGTAATTGACCTGCCCTTAAGTAAACCATGCTGTAGTGGAGAAATAATAGACATACAATAAAAGTACAGCGAGTCATAGACAATGCTTTCAAAAAATTTAGGAATGGAGGAGAGTGAAGCAATGAGACGGAAGTTGAAGATATCACTTTTATACTGTCTTTTTTATGAGTTGGAAGTATGAACGAAACACTTCATAGTGTTGGAAAAACTGCTTGCGAGAGCGAGAGTTGGAACAAGGCTGTTACGGGTTGACGGAGTACGTTTTTACATTTTTTAAGGAAAATTGAAGGAATACCTGGGAGAAAAGTCGCATCTTTGAGTGCATTGATTTTATCATATAACATTATCGAGACTTACTCCAAGTGAAACAAGAGAGGCTTGAGGACAATTCTCAAAATAACTGAAGTATTCTAGGTCAGGTAGAACTGTATTAACGTTATATGATTGACAATAAAAATTTGCAAATAGGTTGGTCATTGTTTGAGGATCTGAAGAGGAAGTGTTAAGGAGGTTGAAAGAGCTAGGAAGCCCATTCGATTTTCTCTTAACGTTCATAAATTGATAGAAGCCCTTAGGCGCATAGATAAGACAAGTCTGGATTTTATCAAGGTAATTGTGGTAAAGAGTTTCGGATAAGGATGAAAAACTAAAACGGCTTCTTGATAATTTATGTAATCAATATAAGAATTATATTTTATGTAAGCTTTCCATAATTTATTTCTATTGTTTTGAAGCAAACCTTGAAAAACCCAACTCTTTAGTGTACCATGGGGGCGACGACACACAATTTTTTTTGTAGTAAGTGGGAAAGATACATTCGCAAATGGCTGTATAGAAGAAAGAAAGAGCGATGTCGATGGGAGTTTGAGCATTTATAAAAAGGCTAAAATTGATCAGATCTAACAAGACATTAAGTTGATTGAAATCAGCCATTCGATAGGTAGTTAAAAAGGAGGGAGACTTCCGAATCAACTGTGGAAATAACTCTGTAGAAGGGGAAGACTAGAGAAAGGAGGGAATAAAAGTGGTCAAAGGTACATAGAAGATGGAAACTTTTAAAAGTCGATGAAAGATGGATATTATAAGGTTGTTTTCCTTAGTTTTTGAAAAAGCCCAGAGCCAGATAAGCGTTCACAAAAAATACTTTCTTTCTCTGATGTGGGATTACAGGGAACAAAGTTTGATCGATCTTCGGATGGAACGTAAGTTGGGTGAATTGAAATCACCGATAATAATGTAACGGTATACAATGACATCATAGAAATGCTCACCATTGCGGCGACCGAGGCGACCGGCTCGCCGTGTAGATATTTAAGTTTGCTTCTCAGCTCTTTTGTTTGGAAGCATTTGGAAGTTTGATATTTTAAGGAAACTAACACTATGCCTTTGATTTTCTTGTTTTTGTTAATAAAATCAAACATTTGAGGAAAAAACATTAACTCATTGCGAGCAGTTTTAACGCCCTTCGGCAGTTCATTAATTCATGGCGCTATAATATCCCAAAACACAATGTGTTGTTTTTACTAATGGAAAACACATAACCCAAGACCTCTGCCAGCTCGTTGTTACCACAAAAAATTTGCATTTTCGCATAATCAGTGGTAACTATTAGAATTTCAAAAACAGCGTTAAAATTTTTATAAATTTTATGCTTGATGACTAATTTCAGACGCCTCAACAACGACCGTAGAAACTCTTTCCAACATCAACTTCAACGTTCTAAACTTTGGTTAAATTGAGACTTGAAAACTTCTAACAACCACATCACCATAATCATGAATGAATGAATGAATCAGTCTTCTTTTCGGACACACATAGCTTAAGCCATAAATAAAATGCTTAGCATAATTAGCAAATTTATATACCAGCGCCATATCATTCAGTGCAAACAACACCATTACCAAGTATTTTTAATAGTGTGATGCTAAGATATGGTCCAACTAGAGAGTTGTCCCAGTGGAATTAAAAAAAAAACTAGAAAAAAAATGTAAAACTATCCGAATAACCGGGCGAGTTTCATTCATGGTTTTCACGACTTGGCCATACATTATTAATGAATGGCCAAAAAGCCGGTCTCTAAGCCAAATTCACTCGCATACACACAAATAAATCGAGACCGGAAAATGTTATTAAATCTCTTTTCGAAACTTGAACAGATTAAATTTAAAAAATGTCTTTTTGTTGTTGTTATTTTGTTATTGTTGTTGTTTTGGTGTAGATATATGCCAAACTGAAAGGTGATCCGCTGCTGGCTGGTTTATGCATAGCCAAGCCGTTCTGGTTGATGGAGCTGTCGCCTGTGGTGGCTTCGCTGTCGCGATTAATAGATCGAGTGCCACTCTCTGCCTCTTGATCCCTCTCACTTTTGGTGAAATTCTCAATGGAAATAAAAGTAAACAAAATCATATTAATAGATTTAGAGACTTATGTCGAATGAGCTCATAGAACCCGTTATAGCGAACGTTTCCTCATCTTAGAACCTAAGATATTGACCTAAGCCCTTGAAGACAAAAGGCTGGAATTTTATAACCTTCGAATCTTAAAAACCCTAGATAAGAATTTGGTGAAATACGGCTTGGGTTTTAAAGTGCTTATAACTTTTTGGCAGGTATTATGAATGAATGGCTAAGTTTAACGGTGTTCATTCCCCCGCTCTGGTACACTCCTTAGTTGCAGTATATTTGCTGGAGACGTATTACATCATCAATGTGATTCGCTGCTGCAACGTTGTGTTGTTTATGTGGCTAAAAGTCGTCGTCGTCTCTCGTCTGTTGTCAGCATAAACTTAAAAAGTATTTGGCAGATTAAAATCATGAATGGGATGGATTGTAACTGGAAGAGGTATAGAGAGATTGTCGCCGTGTAAGCTTACTTATGTATGTGTCGTTTGTATAAGTAAAGCAAGTTTAAACATTTATTAGGTCACTTATCACACTTCAATTGAAACTCGATGTGCTCCGGTCTCTTGGTCAACGTCTTTTCGTCTTGACGCGATGTTGTCGTGACAGATTCAGGAAGTCAGTCATCGTGTGCCAGGGAGAAATTTGTAGTCCGCGTAGGAGATTTAATGATATATTGAGACAGAGATGGAAAGTAGATTAATGGTGGTGTTAACATGGTGTGATATTTAAAATTCATTCAACCACAAAGTGGTCTTGCAGGACTTCTCACTCTGATGATATACCTGGTTTTTCTTACGAGAGAGCAAAGATTGGTTTCAGCTTATGATGACAACGGACTTTTAAAAGTTGGTGATGTTCAAACAACAGCCTCATCCTGTCATCCCAAAACCATTTAAGGAACTCCTTATGACAGAAGAATCCTCTATACACGTCTTGTCTATTGACAGCATTTGTTTTCTAACTCACAAATTCGATGTAAAGTCAAATTGGTCTTCAATCATTTCAAAGATAGACGCGTTACACTGACTAAAAAGCTTGTGATTCATTTCCCTTCTTGTGTGGATTTTAGTACAGCGAGTTTCTTTGATGAGGTGATTGTTGATCGTTAGGCTGTTAGACGAGATGCAAACACGAGCCAAACTGGTTTTCTTTATTTTTTGCCTAAACCAAAGATCAGTTTGGGTGATATGAAAGATGTAAAAATTAATTGTTTCCGTTTTCGGTGGTATGATTTTAACGTAAAGCTGTTCATTTCAATATTGAAATTGTATTAATGAATAAAATATGACGGTTCGATTTTTGTGAAAGGTTCAACATCACAGCTCACGATCGCACGACAACAATTTAATGTGCTCAAATAGATTTGATGGTGTAGAACGTGTTTTCATGACTGCTGACATATAAGGTCTTGCTTGATATGTGAAGATGACAAACATTTAATAGTGAGTTTGTATTGTCTATGATATTTATTTGCATTTTCGAAAATTCATATCTATTCGAAGTAGTGGCTATGGTAGTTGTGATGGGTGGAGTGAGTTTTAGATATTTTATGTAAATTAAGCTTCAGAGGTGGAGTTTGAAGAACTTTGAAGGAGTATACATTCTTGTTTTGATTTTAAGACTTGACAGAAAAAAAGGCAATAAATTTACTTTTAGAATGGATATGTTTTTTAGAAAAAGTTGGAATCGCACATAAAAAGAACTAGTCGCTTATGGTTTTTCCTTTTTTGTCGTAAACAAGGTCAAGGACCGGTGTTAAGAAGTTACAAAAAAAACTGGCCCCAATTTTGAATATAATGAATCTTTGCCTCAATCTTCATTAAAACTGAAGTTTATTTAATTTCATCGTAAGAATTTGGTTTTAACTCATAAGGCATCATGTGGTGAGGTATACTCGTAGAAGGAAGTAATGTCTCAATTGTATTTTTGTTTAATGTGCTAATTTTTATTTGAACGTTTTTCATAACCAATGCAATCGATTACTCTGTACATTTTGTTTCATAATTGGGAGCAGAAAAGTACTAACTACAAATCATACAATCAAAGGTACAAGAATAACAGTGTCATAGAAAATTATGCAATGCTGCTGTCTCATAAAAAGTTGCTAGAACAATGTACAATTTTCCTAATGAGTATTTTAAATACCTACTAGTTTTAATAAGCTTGTCACTTCTCCGTTCCTTGAAAACCAACCGATCGCTCTATTCACCAGCCAAGAAAATAAAAAAGTGCACAAAGTGTCTTTGGGCATCTGTCAAGAAGGAAGTTTTTGACACTTCTGTCTAACAGTGTTGCAACATCGAAAAGTTCGGACATTCATAACACTGAACGAGCTCAATTTGGGTGACGGTTGGTCGATCTATAGGGATTGTCATGTGCCTTTATGAATTTAGAGCTGAGGGAGGCGTGTACTACCAACAACACTATCTAACCCCGCAGCAAAATCGATTAACCTGAGCTCGTTTTCGGATACTTCGTCATGCAGGCTATGCTTACCGATAGTGTCTCTAAGGATGTCTACTTCCTCGATTTCGGTTTTAAATCGTCAAAGACGACTTTCACGTCGTGTCTAGGGCCTTTGCTCATAGGATGAGTGCTTATTTAGATACTAAGGTGGACATTACAGTTCGGAGTGAGCTTGGGCTTCAACCAATAGATTTCCATAACTTTTCCGATTTCGGACGAGGTCTTTTAAGCTTTGCACTCTAAGGCTACACGCACAGTAGTGCGAGAAAGTGATGCGATAAAAGTGTTTACATGTTTTCTTATCCACGTGTGTACAGGGAAGCGATATTTGATGAGACACTTGGGAGACTGTCGCAAGATTCTCGAAAACTGCTCTGACCTGACCACTTTTTCAAGTGATATTGAACGAGAAGCGTTTGTTTTGACGCTTAAAGAAAAAAATCAAGCCAGTGCCTACTATGTTGTGTGTTGTAATTTTCAAATTATTTTGGTCTTAAGAAGTCTTAGGTTCTACCATAGGTGTTCTTAAGGGACACTGTCTAATAGGAAGACACGCCAAAAGACTTGGTGTGTTTTCCAATGATTTCTGCAGGAGCTGCATGAACGAAGAGGAGGAGGAAACCGTTCAACACCTTCTTTGCTCATGCCCTGCACTACTTCATAGGAGGAAAACTCATCTCGGTGAATTTTTCTTCGATGCGACTTAGCTTACATAGACCCTAAAAGTCTTTCGAAATACATTAAAAGTTCCGCGTGGTTCGACTAGCAGGTGATTAACCGGCTAGTCCCGTAATGGAAGATTAATAAGTGATCAACTCGTTAATCTTACATCGGTTTTCTGAGATCAGTAGGTGATTAACTTGCTGATCTCTGTGGTATCACAATAAGCCCTTGCGGCCTAAGTGTGTCTGGCAATGTACTCATTGACTGACAGCCACTTCCACCTAACCTAACCTAACCTAAGAGGAATAAAGTTAAACTATGGATGACGAGTTCATATTGTTTCGACAGAAAACAATGAAGTGTTAGCCACACAAAATGGCTTTTACTGTGCACACTTCGTCGCATACAATATCTCATCTTGAATAGCTCATCGCATCGCTTTTCGCATCGCAACGCTATCTCGCTCTACTGTTCGCGCAGCCTAAGTCTGTTGTGGTCTTCTTCCACTTGATTGCACTACGGTAAAAGAGGTCTTCCCTAAAATCTGCGGTCAACCACCAGTCGAGCCGGAGTGTAGCTGTCCAACCGTTCCAAATTTCTCAGCCATTGTTGTATCGCAATGCGAGCTCTTCTATCTATATGCCTATGTCGCGGTACAACAGATCGTTGTTGAATCCTCTTCCACACACATTGTCTTCACATATGGAACCAAAAATCATTCAAAGTATTTTTCCTTTGAAACGACCTAAGGTTTCCTCATCCGCTCTAGATAAGGTCCATGTTTTCGTTTCGTATAGCAGGACTAGGATGATCAAGAGCTTAGCCTTGTTACGAACAATGGCTGGATGGGGAGAAGCATTTCTGTCAGCAGCGAGAGCAAAGCTGCTTTTAAAGCTCTACTCAATCCTCTAACTATTTCGAAAGTGATCCAGGAATGCATCACTTCCTCTCTTAATGCGGTCGGAAGATTAAATTCATTGAGTCTCTTTAGGGTTTCAGGTCGTCAAAACATTAGTTGGGAACGAAATCACCGATGAATTTGCAAGACAAGGATCTCAGACAGCTATCTCTAAACCGAACCGGCGCTTGGTTTGGCAGGGTCTTCAGTGAAGGCTTCAATCAACGAATAGATCTGTCAAGACCTTAAATGACATGGCCCCCATTGGGTGCAGACGGACTAAAATTATGCTCCTAACTTAAATAAGAAAACTTCAACATTTTTGCCACGGGGCACTTCTCTTTTGCTAAGCATATAAACGTGTTGCGTTTAAGTGGCACTACACTCTGTGAACTCTGTGAAGCAGATGATAAAACCGCGGAGCAATTTCTCTTTGAATGCTCTGCATTTTCTCGTATCAGGTTACTGATCTCTATTCGGCGCAGATATGATGAGAGCTGCTAACCTAGGCTTCTTATCATGACAGCATCTTTTGGCTTTTCTCCGAATATCTGGAAAGCTAATGGACCGGTATTAAGATCTGATAGTGCTCTAGTTCGTATTTTAAAACCTCGGGTAGAAAAAAAGGTCTTGTAAAGGTCTAGAGAGGGTTTTATTTCTCAGTTACCTTCTTAAGCCGAAGAAGCTGCGGTTGGCAAGAGTAATTCTCCGTTTGATCTCCGCAGTCCTTTTACCGTCCTTTACTACCTCCAAGTTATGTCTGCCTTTGTGACGCTTTGTCCCATTTCTCGGTGTTCGCTGTCCTTCAAACCCATTTTTACCGCTTCTGTTTCAATACCAAAAAAGCACGCTTCCTTCTTGCCATTACGTCAATATCGCTCTGTACAGTTTATCTCTGTAAATACTGTCAAACGCGGCGTTGAAATCGATAAAAAGACTGTGTTTATGGATATTCTGCTCCCGGGATTTATCAAGGATCTGCCGTAATTTGAACACTTAGTAAATGGTGGACAAATTGCTAACTTAGGGTTTCAGACGTTCACATATAACATCAGTGATGATTTTATATCCGACGTTAAGGAGATTTATTCCTTTATAATGTGCGCAATTGTGACGGTCTCCCCTTTTAGGCAACAAACAAACGATACTAATGTTCCATTCATCGGGCCTTATCCTGCATATAAGCAGCTGCATGATCCTTTCCAACTGATCTCTAGCTGTCTTATTTGATTTAATTTTGCATATGGCTGTAGCTTTACTTCGTTTAGGTCGGGAGGACGGCAGTCATGATCATCGATCAAGTTGAATACCTGACAGTGGAGTTTGTGTCTTCATCGCCAATAAGCTGTCTGCAGAAGTAGTTTTACCAGATCCTCAGAAGCGACTGAGTTTCTCTCACTACATTTCCCAGATGCGAAGGACTTGAGTTCGAGGTTTGTCATCTCTCATTTAACTGCTTTTCAGTAATGACCCCCCTCTTGGGGTACGCCGCCGCCGCCGCGGCGCTGACCACAGAATGCGTGGACAAACTTCTCGGTTTTGAATTCTTCTTTATCTGAAGCCAAACAAGTGCAGAAGTCGTTGCATTTTTGTTTCTTCGCGATTGCGTCTTTGATTGCCAAACTAACAAATTAAAAATTTCCGAACTTGTCACTTACTTCAACTTTTATTAATTTCATCTTCCAAAATAAACTAAAACAAAATTGCTGGCTGTTATTTTGCGTTGCATACTCCTCCCCATACACATCACAGTTTGAGAAGATCCTCGTCAACATGATGAACAAACATTACTTCCAGTTGCATACATCTGGGATAGTCTTTTAGATTTCTCTGCCTGCCTTAAGGTGACACGAACCGGATTCCGGATGTGAATGGCTTCTGTTGAACTCATATCCGTTGGACTTGACAGTAAATCATCGAGTAACTGAACATCTCTTTTCATCCAATGTATTTGCACTTTTATGGATCATATCGTAGTCGATTTCTCCTCAGAAGCTTCAGCTGGAGTATCCCCTTCTTCTATAGCACAATGAATCCTCGGCTGAAAACAACAAATGGTCTCTGATTCAACACACTGGTTTGAGCTTGTTGCTGCTGGCTCACATGCTGTTGGACAGCTATCACAAATAGCACCACTATTTTGATAGCAAATTGCATTTTCTTGAAAGTTAACACCACTAGATGGATAGCATGGCATTGCGGATGCATCCAATACATTCAACCCACCACCAATTTCATGACCACAAAACCAATCTGGAAGTTCTCGCTTTCTCTGCCTGCGGCACATTACCACTATTTTATCATCACTATTTTGGTATCGCAGTGGGTTGTCCTCCTGACAGCAAAAGCATTGAGAACCTTTCGGTTTTCTACAACAATCAGTCCACATCATTCCTTGGTTCATATTCGGGGAACAGTAAGGTGTTATCTGCGGATTGGCACATGGATCAGTATACATTACCTGATAGCTACAGCTCGGATTCTGATCGTCGTTACTTGGATGTGAGCATGGATCTACTACTGTACAACAAACTGGCTCACAGCTTTGTGGTTGGCGCGTCGAGTTACAAAATCTTTCCTTAGCACTAAGGGCTTCTCCTAGACTCTCTTGACCCTCGGGTCTTGGAGGGGGTAGCCTTAGGACCACTCCTGGGCAACATTCCATGCATCCTCTTGTAATAAATTGCGCATGAGGTGAGGTTATCGAAAATTTCTCCTTTGCCCTGAAAGCTTCCGTGTCAAATCCTTGATCAATGCTTTGGAAACTCTGAAGTTTTCTCGACTTTCTTAAACCATCCGCTTTCTTTGGCTCGTGGGACTTCGAACGCTTCTTGGACTGTGGCAAAGACCTTTCTCTTCTATTTCGACTAGTCATTTCCTGGAAACTTATGGTCTTCTTTACGGACAAAGATTTTTCGCTCTCTACTTCGTCGTCGTTCAAAGACTTCTTCGACCTCGTAAGTCGTACAGCTTTTTTTGATCCACTCGGCATACTATCCTCGCTTTTTGATCGGCCTACGAGAATTTGAGTTCTGACACTGGTTTTAGAACTATTGTTAGAGAAGCCACCGCTCAAATTGTCTGCATCATCATCGTCGTGATATTTTGATCTATTGCACTCACAGTGACATTGCCCTGGGCCAGGAGATTGACCTCTGCTGTTGCTGTTGTCCCTTCTTAAGTTTCCGTCTCCTAGGTTTTCTGAATCACCGAAGATATTGTTCAAAGACTGCAGACCTGGAAGTCGGGGCAAAAATAGATCCGAATCGGAAGCAACTCTTTGGGTTCTACGGGACTTTTGAGTCGAGTGATGATTTGATCCACTTGGGAGGTTCAAGGAATCCTCCGTACTTTGATTTCTCGTTGATCTTGTGCTTCTTGGGCTTTTATCGTCCACATCATACAAACCAGTCGCTCCCGCAGTTCTTTCGAAGTTCCCTGGTGTAGTTCCTTCAGCACGGGATAGGCCGGATTTCCGGAAAGACCCGTCATACTGTGAGCCCTGCCCTGTCCGTCTACCTGATCTTGAATCGTCAGCATTGCCTGAGTTTTCCGCTTCTCGATAATCAGATATGAGGGAACATATATCCTCCGAAGCTTCTGCCAATGAGCCTTCTTCGAGTCCTTCAGAAATGTAATGATGAATGAAAGCCCTTCGACTGTATAGCCTATCGTACTTGTCTATCAACCGACACCAAGTCCTTTTGATCACTGTATTGTTGGACAGAACCACCAGCGACTTGTTTGTGTTTCCTATCCCTCCCCCAGGCACTGAGAATGGTAGTTCTTTATTCGTTCCAACTTTAAATCCCGTTGGTGACCAATCCACAAAACGAATTGTATCCGTGGCCCTCAGACGCGATATGCTTGAATTTATGTCCGATGATGAAACGTCTCCTCTATAAAGCAGCACAGAAGTCATGTACTTCCCCTCGACAGGATTACAACGAACCAATTGGTTTGAGGACTCGTAGCAGGCAGTGGTAATTTGTTCGGTGGATAACTTGACATATCCAGATCCTGTTCCAGGAATGAATGGTGAATAGCTTACAACCGGAAAGTGGATACGAGGATAGGGAACCAAGTTGGTTTGAAATTCAGAGAAGGTAACATTTGAACTACCGGCAAATCGGTGGGACGTTGTAAAGTTTGAAGCTGTCTAAGGAGAATGTTTCAACTTTTGACAAAGAAACAAACTATTTGACAAACCTGTCCAATGATCCTGTTCAGGTTTTTGTATTTTGGAGCGTTTATGTTCAATTTTCGCGAGCAAATGTCATAGAGGGCTTCGTTGTCAATAATACAGCTGCATTCAATAGAATCCATGCCCAGGTGAGTGGCCAAGAGTGCATTGTAGGGCTCAACTATGAGAGGAGACAGTCTAAAAAGAGGTCAGTTAAGACGTGTTGGGGGCCATGATGAGGCTATTCTTACGATGGCGATGGAAATATTACGAACTCCATTTTGGCAATCTTGTCGTAGTGAGTCAAAAGTTGTTCTGCTATCAAATTGCCAAGGCCAGAGCCTGTCCCGCCACCAATCGATCGAAAGATTAAGAAACCTCTTAAATTGGAGCATGATTCAGCTAAGTTGCGAACGGCTTCCATTGTGATATCAATGAGTTCCGAGCCCATGGTAAAGTATCCCCTCGCAAAGTTACTTCCACTGTCTTCTTTGCCTGATATGAGACTGTGGGGACTGTAGAGTCGGCCATAGGGACCCGTTCGCACTTGGTCTGAAAAGGTGATTAACAATTGAAAGGGTTTATTGATAACTAATAAACTAAACGTCAGGCAAACCGATGACTGTTGGTTCAGAGTCAACCAAAATCGCACGTGGAACTACTTTGTTAGCAGACTTAAAGTCAAAGAAGTTGGTAAAAGTGTTGTCGCAAGGGCAGTCACACAAAGTTCCGTCTGGATTGATTCCATGCTCAAGGCAATACAACTCCCAGCAAGCATTTGCGATTTGAACACCAGCTTGTCCCACGTGGATTTGAATTATTTCTCCCTGACGATCACATGAAGAAGAAGGTTAGAGGCTTGGAATGTGTTTTGTAAACGAAAGCAACTTGTACCATTTCAAAATTTTGAATAGCAGAACTGGAAATTTGAATTTTTTTTGTTTTTTTTGTAAATTTTTTGTGACACCAAATCAAATTTGATTTTAGAGCAGGGGAAGAGTAAAAAAAATCGTTGATGCTGGACTTTGCAAGTAATTAGATTTGTTCGTGGAATCCCGGCGTTGTTTACCCTGTGGTCGCGTTTTTTGAAAAACTTCAACTCACGGTGAATGTCCAACTGACTGTTTTAGGAGCTCCGGGCTTGGGTAGCCCTAAAGTAGTCCTAGGTTTATGCTTGTGTAAGTTCAGGGGCAGTCAAATGGCATGAACTTTTCTTCAAATGAAAGGAATTTTGGCGTTTTGTGGAGAACCGAAAACCTAGATATTTTTTTGACAACTCGTAGGGCCGCTGTCGAGGAAACCTAGTTCAGCCCTGGATACTGTTCAACTAACGAACCTTCCTTGCGTCCTGTGTTGTGTAAGGCCTTATAGACCTGTACCTAGCTCGTGTTGGCAATGACTTATGCAAAGTGCAGTATGATTTTTTTTTAAGGTGGCACAATAGAGCGAGGAGCCCCAGGACCTAGCGCATTTCTCACAACCATGCCCTGTAAAGGAAAGGAGGGGACGTACAATTTTCTGCCGGTTCCGAACGGCTAATCGAGAAAGCGCTTTTCATGGCAATGAATTTAATAACGGAGGACTTGCCAATTCTTTGCGAAATGAGATACCCGTGGAAAAACATTTTTGCCCCTTTTGGGATTCGAGCACGAGCCTCTGGGTTAACAGGAAGACATGCTAACCATCACGCCACGGGTACCAGTGCAGTATGATAATAATATTTCTAGTCTTTTCTGCTACGGGATAGCAAAAATGTTGCAGTCTTCTTATTTATGTTGGGGAGCATACGTTTGGTCTGTCTGCACCCAATATGGCGGCAATGCCATCTACAGTGGTGCTTTTCAAAGATCCAATCGTTGATTGAAGCCCTCACTGAGAACGCTGGCAGACCCATCGACAGTTCATGTCCTGAGAAAGCTGTCTGATATCCTTGCCTAGCAAGTTCATCAGCAATCTGATTTCAAGCTATGCCGTGGTGGCCTGGAACCCAAAGTAGACTCAAAGAATTTAATCTTTCGACCGCATTGAGGGAGCTCTAACATTCCTGGATCATTTTCGAAGTGGTCCACCATACCACCACTCCGTATGTGAGTATAGGTCTGATGACCGCGGTGTAGAGCCAGTGGGTGATTTGGGGGAGAAATCCTATTTATTACCAATAAACTTTTTACAGGGCAGAAGGCCTACGGTGGATTTCCTGATTCATTCCTGTATATTGGATTTCCAATTCAGCTTTTTTTCTGGTATGATACCTAGATATTTAGCTTCGTCTGAAAGTTTAAGTGGGATTTCATTGCTTGATGGAGTTATTATTTGAGGAATTTGGTATTTTCCGGTGTAGAGAACGAGTTCAGTTTTCTAATGGCACTTTCCATTGGACGAAAAGAACCGTCCAGGAGCGTCCAGAAGCATTCTCAAACCGTTCCATTGGTGCAAAAAGATCACTTCTCATGATTCTGAGGAGTGACAGCCGCTTCTCGATTTGAAATGAGAATCGACTCAAGAAGCACTAACACATGTTACTCAAATGTAAAAAAGAATATTTTCTTCAAGGAATATTTTTTAAGAGCCATAAGTGTTTCACTCACACAAAGGCAATTACTTTAAACTGAACAGAATTTATTTTGGGTGTTCCATTGGTTTTTAAAATTAGTGCTTCCCCGAGTGAAACCAATGGAAAGTGCCATAAGAGTTTTTTACTAGTTTGCTTTGAGCGGTTTGCAGCAAGTCCGTAAGGACCACCTAAAGCGGGGGATACTAAACAGAAATGGTCCCATTTTAGTCCCTTGGGTTATACTCTTCATTGTATCCAACTCTTCACTAATTTTATATGCACTGAAAAAAATAACTATTGGTTAAAAAGCATGGACCCAGCCGTTACAACTCTATAATCCTTCCAAGGGAACCGTATTTTCTTTCTTTTTTGAAATTAACGTGTAAGAACACACCCTGTGTGCGGGTGCGCTTAATTTTTAGAACTTGATTCACAAGTAGTGACCGAGATAAATACCAACGGCTTTTATTTGTGGAGCAAATTGAAGTTCCCCCAAACCAAAGTGTTTTTGCAGTTGCCCACTGCCGAAATGATTTTTTGTCGTGTCGGGTTTTCTCTCAACCCGCCCTACGTTTTGCTGGAAAAGTTTTCAACGATCTCTAAGCAAAAGCTACTTAATGAGCTTTTAAATAAGTCCTGCAAAGTGTGCGTATGAAAAACGCTCATTAAAGAATTGTTTAAGATATCCTTAAAAGTTTTTGGCTACAGCTAAGACAAGAACCAATTACCAAGAGCAAGAGCTAAAAAAAAGAGTAGTAACCTCTATTTTAGCTCTTGGCAATTGGTTCTTGTCTTAGGTGGAATAGTATCTATAACATCAAATTAGGTTTGTTCGTTGAAGCCCTGGGGTTGCCCTAGGGTCGCCATAAAGCGTTTTTTGAGAAACCTAAATTCGCCCTGAATGTCAAATTGAGTGTTTTTTGAGCCATAGGTTTGCCATAGGTTTTCCCCCAACTCGCCCTAGCTTTTTGCTGTGGCGATTTGAGGGCTGTCAAATGGCATATATTTTTTTTTTAATGACAGAGATGTGTGGTGATTTGTGGTTTAGCGTTTTTTGAGGACTGGATTACCCAGGTTTTTTTGACAACTCATAGGGTTGTCAAGAAAACCTGGGTCAACTTTGGGGAAAGTTCAACGAACAGACCTATTAAGTGCTTGTTAAGTGCGGAGTAATTTTTTTTTGATAATTCTCGGCGATTTTGGGTAAGGAACAGGCTTAGCGTTTTTTGAAGACTGGAAAACCCAGGCTTTTTAACAACTCATAGGGTTGTCAAGGAATCCTGGGTCAACGCTGTGTAAAGTTCAACGAAAGAACCTAGTTGCTACTTACACGTTTCACCTACTCAGCTTCTACCCACATAAGCCGAGCTCACACTGTACAATTAGTTGGACAGTCTTCGTTTGATGGAAGTTGGATCGTCGGATGTAGTTTGCATTCACACTTATCAAGTTCGTCGTCCAACTTTATGTCACGTACTCTTCCACTCCGTCCAACTTCTAGATTTTCAAAAATATTTGAAAACCATCTAACAAGTTGGCCAAGCGGGCGTCTGAGAGTTCACACTATCAATCATTGGTCGTTCAAGCCAAAGTCTTTCTTGTACAGTGTTAACTCGGCTATGGGAATTCACAAATAAGATCAAGCCTTTCAAAGTCTAAAAAAAGTTTTTAAATTAAACAAAGAAGGCAATTTGACTGTCAGTTTCGTTGTATTGTTTTCAAAAAAGTGTGTCAAAATTTCTAGTAAAATGTCCAGTAACGTACCTTACCCTCTTTATATTAACCCATCGTCAAGCATCTCTGTTTACCCACTCCTCTCTTTTTCAGGGAGAAATAATCCACATTCATGTGGGCCAAGCTGGAGTTCAAATAGCGAACGCTTGTTGGGAACTCTACTGTCTCGAACATGGAATCTATCCAAACGGTTGCATATACAACAACTACGTAGATGAATCATTCAGGACATTCTTTTCATGTACCAGTACATCTAGACTGGTTCCTCGTGTAGTAATGGTGGATTCGGAACCAACCGTAATAGGTTTGCTCAAACACAAGACACCCAATTTGGTTCTCATCTATTCTAAAAAATATTTCCATAGACGAGGTAAGGTGTGGCACCTATGGGCCACTCTTTCAGCCCAGCACACTTATTTCAGGAAAGGAGGACAGTGGTTGTAATTTCGCACGTGGATACTGCACTCTCGGATCAGAGTTTATTGATCTTACAATGGACTCTCTACGAAGTGTGGCCGAAGAATGCCCAAATTTGAAAGGTTTCCTTGTCTTTCGATCGATTGGTGGTGGAACCGGATCGGGGTTGGGTGATCGGATAATGGAACAGATCCAAAACGACTACGGAAAGATGACGAAAATGGATTTTGTTATATTCCCATCGCCATCGTAACTTGAATGAATTTCAAATTATTTTTTTTATTTTTAAAGTCATTTGAATTCAGGTTCACCCCGCTGATAGTTGAGCCTTACAACAGCTTGTTGGGAACTCACATCGGAATGGATTCCAGCGATTGTACATTTATTCTGGATAACGAAGCTCTATTTGATATATGCGAAAACAAACTCGGTGTTTACTATCCCACATACACAAACCTCAACAGAATAATTGCACAGGTACGTAACTTCAGGAGTTCAAGTTTCAGTGAAGTGTTTTAATGTTTTCTAGGCTGTTGCAACTCTGACTGCACCTCAACGCTTTTACGGCAGCATGAACGTTTCTTTCACCGAGTTCCAAACCAACCTTGTCCCGTTCCCCAGAATTCATTTTCCCTTGGTCAGTTACTGCCCTCTGTTAGCGATGCACAACGCCTACTACACAGAAGTGACCACCGAAAAGATGACTCTTGAATGTTTTCAGCCCTCGAGCCAGTTCATCAGGTGTAATCCAGCTCACGGGAAGTACATGTCTTGTGTGATGCTCTATAGAGGAAATGTCACCCCACTTGACATCAATAACAGCATCAGGCTAATGAAGGCCCGAGGTTCACTTAAGTTTGTAGACTGGTCACCCACAGGTTTTAAAGTCGGCATCAATGCAATGCCTCCTTGTGCTGTTCCAGGAGGAGACATTGGGCCCTCAGATCGAGGAATGTTGGCATTGTCCAACAACACTGTTGTCCAAAAAGCCTGGTGCAGAATGCTCGATAAGTTTAAACAAATTTGCAAAAGGCGGGCATTTATTCATCATTTCGTAAGCGAGGGCATGGAGGAGAGTACGTTTGAGGATGCTGCTGAGGATATTTGTACGTTAATCAGCGATTATCACGAAGTTGAAGCTCTTTCCAGTGCAACAGGCAGATTTAGTAAAGTAAAATATGCTGAAAATGGATCAAAGACATAGACCGAATAGGATTCAACTAGCGACAAGGATTTCAGTCATGCGAAGAAGCCACGCTTTCCAAACAACAATCAGATGCAGCAAATGAGTCTTCGTTATAACGCCTCGTCATGAGCTGTCGATGGCTTCTGTGAGGAGACATCTACCGCAGTATGGGAGAAATAAATGCAAAATTCATTTGATGTCAGTCTTTAATCAGAACATGGCTGAAAAACCATTGACTCCACATTTTGTACCGTGGAGCATTACGTGATTGGGTTAAATAAATTTAAACATCGAATCAAAAACCGTTTTGTCTTTATTTCCATTGAATCACTCTGATAACGTTCCATGTAAGTTATCAACCATCTGATAGTCTCGTATCAATGTGCAAACATTCTCCGAGGCCTCGATAAAATCAGACTCCTCCATTCCTTCACTCTGGTAATGATGAATGAAAGCTCGTCTGCTGATAAGTTTGTTGTATTTGATCATCAATCGACACCAAGCCTCTTGAATGGCTGTATTATTGGTTAGTGCTATAGCTGCCCGACTTGAAGGTGCCAAATCACCTCCTTGTACAAAACTCGGTGGCATCGAGTTCACAGAAACCTTAAACCCGGTTGGTGACCAATCAACAAAGTGAATTGCGTTGTTTGTTTTCAATTGGTTCACACTTTTG
>OX456986.1:179734814-179867500 GCA_949752695.1 Melanostoma scalare | reverse complement strand
GAACGCGCGAGCAGCTTATACCATCGGTAAACGCTTTTAGCATTCTATTAAACCACTTGTTTAGGCAAAGATATTTCTAATATCATAAAAAGAAGATAAACGTTAATAGAACAATCACTCGTATTGAAGTGGAAGTGGTGAAAATTGATCGGGAAGAAAAAACGAATTGATGTTTGATGACATCAGAGAATCGAGAGCTTATACACAACGTATAGTATTTAAAGACTTTGTGTATGTACCCAGGAACTACATTCAAATACATCTCAAAACCACACTAGCCAGCGCAAATATCCATCGACGAATATCGCCAATCGATTTTTCTTTGGACAAACAAGGTGTATTAGTAGTAAGGACCTTTCTAAAGGAACCGTAAAGAATGTAAACAACACCTTAGCCATCCCAGTTCTAATTTTTAGTACAGAAGCAAATGGACCTGTGACAATTGGACGAATTGTAGCTACAGATAGCAAAACGAGGTTGACCTGACTAAACCGAAAACTCAGCTTCTCAAATGACTGAGTCACATAAAGCCTATGGACAACAACCAACAAAAAAGCGTCTTTCCAAAGCTTAACCAAAGACTTGCCAGGGCGGCGTACCCCACAGGTGGATCACTAGTGTGAAGCAGAAAAGTGGGAGAGTTGTGATCGCTTCAAGATCACTACTCGTAACGCCGGAAATGGAAAGAAGAAGAACCAAAGACTTGCCAGGTATACCTAATACCAAAAACACACATCTTTTGGTTGAAACCGCTCGAAAACAGCTCTGATTAAAGTTTGTCGAAAAAAGAGATAAAAAGAAAAGTCATAAACTGTGACAATAGTCCAAAAGTAATGGAAAACTCCATCTATCTTACAAGGATACAGAAACAACTTCGTGTCATGAAAACCCACTGGACTTTGGATTAGATGTAGGTAGGTGCCTACTTCGCTTGGCTTTAAAATGGCACCAGCATCATATTTTCGATATTGAACGGTTGTAGGTAGGTACGTAGGTAGATCGTCACAAATCACTTTTAATCCTTCTTCAAGTTTGTGCACGAGAAAACAGAAAAAAATCATGTGGTAGTCGATGGATTTTGAAAATTTCCTCCCCACTGGTATATGAAAAGAAATCCTTACACGAAAGAATCAAGGGCTCGCTAACATAAAGAGATCTGTTCGACTTTGCAAAGTTAAACTCACTTAAGCTCTTCATCCTCCCAAGGCATTGCAGCTGGTAAATCACAAAAAGACAAATAGCATCCTCGTTAATCTACAAAACGGGGAAGACAAAAACAAAAAATCACCCCTCATAGAAATCCTGTTTGGCTTAGAGACATTTTCTTTGCACAGCAATGGTAAGATGACAATCTTGTTAAGGGTGAATGACCGCTTATACAAACACAGCTCATTGCTAACTGTAAAATACAAGAAAAATAATTCAAGATAAAAAAATACACCCCCATTGCATCAAAGAGCGCGCCCTGTCACATCAAAAATAAAAAAAAATGTCCTTTTTTATAGCTATCCAGAGTTTGATGAAAATGAAAGAAACAATTCTGCTGCGCACCGAGATCCATTCACATTCTTCACAATACAAAAATTCCGTGCTGAAGTGGGTTGTAAGCCGCAAACTCAAAGTTGGTGAAGAGCACACCGTGCGACACACTGCATCAAGCCCATGATGTTCACGCCACTTAAATTGTTAAGTGATGTTGTAAGGCACCTAAACATTGAACATGTGGCATCTCCTCAGTTAAGGAGCCGACAAACAGCTGTCATTTCGTGGACCAAGTAAGGAATCTCCTGATTTTTTCCTCAACTTCCTAGCACAAAACCCAGGAAAACACAACGGTGAAGTGTTCCTTTTGATTCCATTTTGTTAAAAGAAGGAGTGCGAAGGATTCTTTGTTTCTGCATCCTTAAAAGAAAAAAAAAAATAAATAAACTTGTATTCGTTCACCGCGTTTTTTTCTAATGCGCTATAGGGTGGTGCATGTTTTCTTTAGGTGGTTTTCCCTTTTTTACCCTAATGACCTAGATTGAGACTGCGATGTTTTTGTTTCGGGACTCGTTTGTCAACTAAAATGCAGTTTGAGGTGTTCCTTGCAAGCGACGATGGTTTTAGATATGAAATAGTTTTTTCGTTTGAAAATTTATATAAAATAAAATCACAACCCTGCTCATGGTTCCTGGTATAAGGACAAAACGCTACTCACTGGTGGTTTATTGCTTATTCTAAAATAAAACATAAACAAGGCCAAGAAGCTGGGCTACTTGACATGTAGCCAAGCCAGAGAAACAAAGTGTAGAAGAATAGAGCAACAACAAAAGTATGAGAGAGGAAATTGCACCAATTGCATGAGATGGGCAGCAGTTGGTTGAAAACTTTCGGGTAATCTGCTTACAGTTTGTCAGGGTGAGAGTTTTTTTTTTATATTGTTATTTGTTTTGTTTGCATTTTTCGCTACGAACACTTAATAGAGACATTTTAAGGCTGAAAGGATTACATCTATGAAACAGTGTTGCATTCGCAGCTGGGACTTGTTGGACGAACTCTTTTTTCTTTTCTTTTGGGTATGGTTTTGTTTTTGTGATGCATAATATGATACGTTAGCTTAGTTGAAAGTGGAAGAGGGCTTAATTTGAAGAAAGAAAAAAAGTCAAAGACAAACAGTTTGAAAGTGGGAATTACCGTATAATGGGAATTTTTATTTAACAGCAGGAAAGACTGAGTGATTACACGGTTTGCTGGGGGGCAACATTTTTCAACTGCAAGGACGATTTAAACTTTGTACAGAGCTGTTTTTATAACGCCGAAGCGCATAAAGGAAGCAACAAGAGAAAAATTCCCGGTTGTTGAATGTTTTCTCTAAGAAAAAAAAAATTATTTAAAAAAAGACATGTAAGATCGAGAAGATGAAATGACCTCAACTCCATGTCTGCGTTTCGCTGTGAATGTTGTTTCTTTTAGTTTACAAAAAATTTGGTAATACATTGTGTAGCTAGAGTTTTCGAGACTCTTCTCTGTATTTGACTCTGCTCTTAGACAAATGGCTCAAAAGTATTGACTCTACATAAAAATTAAAAAGAAAGGTGTGGATTCGAAAAAAAAGTAGGTAGGTACCTACTCCAACAGGATAACATGAGGCAAACGAATATTGAGCCAAAGCAGCATGGAATAGACCTAGATGAATTCGACTTGACAATAAACTAAAGCTTGAACTTGTACATAATCACGTGGAAAGGTAGCTCAACCAAATTGAAAAGGAATACTGGCGACTGCTTGTCAACAATAAAACTCGTAGGTGGGATATGTTGGCTTTTGGCTTTGACTTTTTCACAACTGGAGCAAATGAAAGATAAGATTTGCCTTTAAAGGCATCGTAAGTCTTACTTTTCTTTTAGAAATTGAGATCTTGGTTTTGCTTAGATAAGGTAAACGATTCTGGGCGTTGCATTTATTGGACAATTTTCCTTCCAGCCATTTAAACAGATAAGCTGGTGAGTCAAAGAAGCCTTGAAATACTCGTTATCGAGACTATGTGTCTACACCTGCAGCCCCTTTGGATTCAAACTATGTAATAAATGCCAGGAGCTCGAAGCTCGATTAGCCTCTGACCAGAAGCCTTTCACTCACGTGGGAGTAGATTGTTTTGGTTCAATGTTGGTGAAAAATGGTAGAACACTTTCAAGCGCTATGGACTGATTTTTACGTGCCTAACATTTAAAGCTGTACAAATCGAGCTTTTAAACGATTTAAGCTTTGACCACTGCACCATGGCGCTTCGACGATCGAACGGAATCTTTTAAAGATTCATCCCATCCCAGCCTACTCCCCATGGATGGGTGGTGCGTGGAAACGTCTTATCCAATCAATTAAGAGGACCATTCAAGTAGTTCTCAAAGAAAGTATACCTCGAGAGGATTTATTACGGAACGCGCTCATGGAAGCGCAAGGACAAATCAACATGCGCCCACGCAAGCACATTCCTGTCGACCCACAAGCCTCTAAGCCGTTAACTCGTAACTCGATGCTATTTGAAGAACATTTCCGAGACACAACTGCTCCAGCTGCTTTCCATGAATATAGTAGAAGAGCGAAACATTTGATGTCTCAAGTAACAAAGCGATGGTACAGAGAATATCTACCAGAATTAACTAGAAGAAGTAAGTGACATCATAACACCAAAACTATTAAGGAAGGTAGTATAGTTTTAGTAATCAATCCAAATGAAGTACGGTTATCTTGGCAACGAGGCCGTGTTGCCAAAGTATATCCAGGCCCAGGTAAAGTAGTCGAAATTCCCGATGTAAAAAGTTGCAGACGGGACTATGAAACCAGAAAGATCAGTTGGCCGACTTGAGATCCTAGATTCAGTTTTTCATTTTTTTATTTATTTTATTTATAATTTTAAAACACTTAATGTACCATATTCCTTCTTGTTAAACTGCAGTGGCCTCAAATTTGCTGCTTGATTTAGAGCTTTAACTTTGTATTTCATTTTCCATATTAACTTTGCTTTTTCTACTTTGCATATTTCTACTTGTAGACCTTTTTTTATTTTTCGATCACTACGTTGACATGGATATTTGTTCATTTGTTATTTATCATAGTTTTAGATCTTCAATTTTCTTCAGTTTAAATTATGTTTTCATTTTTCAATGAGTTGTAGTCGCCGGTTTTAAATTTAATTTTCAAAAGGAAGAAAAAGGAATGTAAGTTATTTATCCAGAATGTTCTTTTAGCTTTATAACGTTGTACAACGTTTCAACAAATTCGCGACGAAAAAGAAAAGGCAGGCCAAAACACTCCTGGTACAAGCAAATGCAAAAACAGCAGCATTTGGTTGGCCTCAGACATGGAACAATCCAAAACCGGGAGGCTTGCCGACGCTTTCTGAGGTCAACGCGGCGTACCCCACAGGCGGATCACTAGTGTGAAGCAGAAAAGTGGGAGAGTTGTGATCGCTTCAAGATCACTACTCGTAACGCCGGAAATGAAAAGAAGAAGTTCTTTTAGCTTTATAATTTAAACATATTTTTCTTTAGGATATAAAATCGTTACGTTTCATTTTATGTAATTTTGAATACGATATTTATTTTTCCGAATCAAAGATATTGGGATTGAATTTCGGTGCTGCAACAGCTTACATACGAGTATGGTAACCCTAACTGCTTCTGGGTCTGGACTGGAGTAATGCATTCTTGATCGTCATCTAAATTGAGTTTAAAAAAGCAGTTTTCTCAGTTTCTCAGATGTGACTGCGGTTCTTCTATTATGTTTGCTTGGTGGTCTTTACAGGCTCGGTTCGAGGTTTTCCACCCCGAAAAGATTTTTTTTACCTTTTGGTATAAGCTTTCCTCAAACAAACTTTTCTCGTGCTGCTTTTTCTGTTTGAGGACATGGTGTTTTGCACTTCCTTTCTCATTCTTAATCAGAAACAACCTTTATTTGTCATACTACTTCCGAACGACCTTGTGGAACTGGAGGAGTACGTGCCGACCCACTCTTACAACTACGGTAAGACACGTTGGCCGCGCTTTTCCGGTGCCGTCTCAAGGGAACTTCGTTTGAACGGTATTGCGCCGCCATGCAACAGGAATCTGTCGAACGTTGAGATCGATGGATACCTGCAAAGTATGGAGGATGCAATCCGTAGAACAATGGACAGGACAATTATTAAGTATAGGCAAAACGATCCAACGAACATGTACAGAAACACGACAATAGACGCACTCTACAAACAAAAAAGTGTGCTCCTGTCGAGACTCAAACTCTTGCACAGGAGGTTTACTGACCGACACGATTTGGAGATTAGAACTCTGAGGTCACAGATCAAAAATCTCCAACAACTTATTAAAGAAAACTATAAAATTTCCATTTCATGTTTCTGGAACAATAAAATTCGGGCTGTGCAGTCCAACAACCCGAGTATGTTTCCGGAAATAAACAAAATTTTTAGGAGAAAAGATCAAAATGACCTTCAGAGTATTAAACTCCAAAGGACGACAGAGAACAAGAACTTACTTTTGACAATTGGAATAGATCCAGATGACGCCATCTTGGATGATGACAACTTTATAGTGGAAGATGCTCAAGAGAAGGTAGAGACGGTGGGTGCTGTTTTCGAGCGAGTTTATAAGGTGAATGAGTGCATTCGCCCGAATCACGACCTTGAGAACAGAGCCTTCGTTGGACACTTCTATCTTAGAGACGAGATCTCGCATTGGCGATCTGAGAATCCTGGTTTCACTAGGTTCAATGACGACCGACTTGCAAATGCAGTCATCGCCCAGCGAAACGGGGATAACACCTTGTTCGTGTCTAAGATGGACCTCGAGGACATCTTTCACAAAATAAAGAAAAAGAAGTCAGCAGGAGTCGACGGCATACCCAATGTTGTGCTACGAAACCTCCCTTCGGAAGCGGTGGACATATACACCACGTTGTTCAACAATGCGCTGAATAATGCATATTATCCAGTGCGTTGGAAGACGGCAGTGGTCCATCCTCTCCTTAAAAAAGGTAAGGATGGTTCCAATCCAGCAAATCTCCGGTCAATTAGTCTTCTTCCGAGTATCAGCAAGGTATTCGAGAAAGTTCTCAATAGAGCTCTGTCCACATGGGCTGAGGACAAACATATTATTCCAGAAAATCAGTTCGGTTTTAATGCGGGCTATGATACCATACATGCCGCGTCTAAACTAGTATTTGACATTCAATGGAACAAAGCTAAAAAGCAGTGTACGGGTGCATGTCTGGTTGACTTGGAGAAGGCATTCGATACCGTTTGGTTAGACGGTCTTTTCTATAAGTTGATCAGATATGGCATGAGTAAACCACTGCTATATATTCTCAATGACATGCTTCATGGTAGAACGTTTGTTGTTAAAAGTTGCAATAAAACTTCTACCAGAACTTTTAAAATACAGAACGGTCTGCAACAGGGAGCGGTGAATTCGCCTATTTTATTTAGCATTTTCACTGGCGATCTAATTGGTTCTCTTCACCATGCTTATAGCGTACGCCGACGATCTTAAAAAGGTCCAAAGATCGAAGACATCAGAAGTCTCTTGCAGCGTGACTTCGATAAGATTCAGCAATATTGCGATGACTGGAAGTTGAAAATCAACTTTCAGAAATCGGAAACAATTGTGTTTAGAACCCCGTTGGCTCGGGCCTCATGGGATACGAGAAAGAACTGGCGAAAGCTGGTGATCGTTGATCTACATGGCCACCCACTGCCAAGCAAAGTAGTAGTCAAGTACCTCGGCATCTGGCTAGATCAGTATCTATATTTTAACAAACATATGGATGCGGCTCTGGCCAGGGCTAGAGGAGCTTTTTCTCTGACAAGGCGACTGTTTCACAGCAGTCAACTTGATAGCAGAGTGAAGGTGATTTGCTACATGGCCCTCATAAGGCCAATGATTGTCTATGGGTGCCCTGTGTGGTTCAATGTTACAGCATCTCAGATGGAAAAGATTCGGGTGTTTGAGAGACAGTGTCTGCGTACAGGTACGCTTGGATTGCACAGAACACCAGAGTCGGAGTACAGAAGATATTATCCTAATGGGGTCCTTTACAACGGGGCTCAAATAAACAGAATCGACAACTTCATGATAAAACTGACTCGGGGTCACACTGCAAGGGCGATGTCTTCGAACAATGGCCTGATATTTGGGGCTTACTACCCCAACATAGAATATATTGAGAGAACACGTTTCAGCGGATTTGTCCCACCGGAGGCTTTCCTCTATTTTGACATGATAGGTTTGATTCAGGACAGATTAGCGGTTCCGTTAATCTACCACGTCTGCCGTAAGTCCGTGGAACGACGGCTCCTTTACAACCGTGACGTCACCGCAGTAGGCGGAGAAGTTGAAGAGCTCCTCCGGTTCAGTAGGGCGGTCTCAGATCGCGATCGTCGTGACGTTGTTAAAATGTCAGATATGTTCTGGTGGTTGTCCGAGCAACAAATTGCTATGGATGATGATAGTCAGTCGCCAATGGCTGGCTTACACAGGCTTAGCGTGTAAGTCTTAGGGTAGGGGGTGGACACAGTGGCAAACAAAAAAAAAATAAAAAATCAGAAACAAAATACAAACAAAAAAAATATATAAAAAAGTTAAAACCCAAAAAAAAAAATCATAAAAAATCAAAAAAAAAAAAAAAAATTACAAAACACTAAAACCCAAAAAAAAAAAAAAAAAAAGCTGCTGTGGCTGCTCTAGTTTTAAGTAGATTTAAGTAGTTTTAATTAGATTTAAGTAATTTTAAGAACACCAAAAAAAAAATTATCTAGAAAACTAAGTTTTTCAATTTTTCTTAGTCTTAACCATATCTATAAGTTGTAAATTAATAAGTTATCCTTAGGCTGAAAGGCATTAGAATTAAGATATTGTTTAATTTAGAGTACCTGATTAGGGTCAGTAAGTTAGTTTAGATATTATATAAGCTAGTTTTATACATTTTTGTTAGCATGTAAGTAGTTATAAGTGAAAATGAATAAAAAATGGATTAAAAATGAAAATGAAAACCTTTATTTGTTTGGTCACTTTCACTTTCAGCTTTGGACACATTATTCTTTGCCGTTGGCAACAAGCTCGGTGTGACCTATGGCTATGTAACTACATTCTACAATTAGGTATGGTTTTCGAATGCCCAAAATTCCTTATTTGCAGTTTGTAAGGACGTTAGAATAAATGGGGAGATTCGAACGGAACTCGGAAGTTTTAGTGGAAAGAAGTTGGAAGAATCCAAGTCTGATTCTATTTTCATTCTCGTCACCATTTAAAAGTTGCATCAAAAATAACTTTCGAGTGCCTCGAAAGAAGATTAGTCAGATGATTGGGCTCCAACTATCGCTTTTGAAGTGAGCCCACTATAAGCCCGAAGCCTCCTATTTTTCTGTTCAAAATTCATACTATATCTCATCCGGCTGTGTAGCTAAGCTGCTTGTAGAGTTCATAACCGCCTCACCAGTACTCGTAGCGTATTAGTTAGCATGTCCACTTGCTACGTGAGACGTCCGTTGTTCAATTCCCAACAGAAAACAAAAATGTTTTTAGACGGGGATCAACTTCCGGCAGAAATTGTCAAGTCCTCCGATAGCAAATTCAAAATCGGCAGAAAATTGTTCCTTTCATTCTCTTACAAGGATTGGTGGTGAGGAATGCGATAGGCCCCGGGGCTCCTAGTTCTGTTGTGCTACAATTTAAAAAATAAAAAAAATAGACAGCCTCACTTTTCGTCGTCTATATTTTGGTTAGGGGAAGTTTAAGTGCAACTGTTGGAGCTGTTGGAGAGTGCCAGTGCTGCCGAGAAAACATTTTGTTCAACAGGCCATTAATTATTATTATTATTGTTATGAAAGAATCTTTATTTTTTCCATACAATTTTGATTTTGAAATTTCAAAGATTTACAAGCATAATCGTCATCCACAAGAAACTGTCTTTGGGCATGGTAAATGAACTTCGACGAATGTCTTGAACACTTCTCTTTCTACTAGAGTCTTGTTTGATAAAGGTGACGCTGATATATCGTATTTCTTGATTAGTTTGGCTAAAATCTTCAATTGGAGCAGAACTTTGTTCTGGTTCACTGAGTTGGAGTTGGGAGCACTTCATATTCGCTTCTTTCTTCAAACTTCTTTATTGTACTGCCAGGCGAGCCCTGTCATCTTAATTATTTGAGGGGCAATTTGACCGCTCTTTCAAATCTGATTTCTTTTCAGTTACCACTTAGCTTTAAGAAACCTGGGGTTAAATTATTTTCCTTAGACATGATTCTTACAAAAGCTCTTGATTTTTTAACATCCTTCATATAGCCACTGTACAGAAAATCTGTCAGCAGAAGATGGTGTGGCTGGGCGACAGCTTCTCCTAGTATCTCTATGCATTCTTTCACGCGAGACTTCATAGATTTGGCTACCAAACGGCAGTCAAATTGGGTTTCATATTCACCACTGATAACCTAGATGAATATTTTGTATTTAACACAATAAAACTGTGTGCCCAACTCATCCAAAGGATATCCGTATCCCATACACCCACAGCTGTATTCATAACCCTCGACTGGTTCACCGACATGTTAATTCCAATATTTCTCAACAAACAAAAAAACTTAGAAAATCAAATCACCTTTTTGGATGAATTGTAAAAATTAACCTAAATTCGTCTTTTTGTACCAACTACTTATAAAGAACTTGAAGGACAATGACAATATTCCACGTCTCCTCTTCACCACCAATCAAAGAGACATCGAACGGTCAGCTCTTGAGGTTCACTCGCAGACCCTACACTACAATTTTATTCAAATCCAATACAGCGGTGGTAAACCTGTTCATACGTTCAGTCAAACAGTCAGACATATACGTCGGGATAACGAATTTTCCAATTTCTTCTCATCACAAAAATTCCTCTTCCTTAATTATTGGCTGCACACAGCACTGTTCTCTCTTCACAATGGTATAGAATGAACAATCTAAGAATACATATTTTACCCTTCCAGCGCTTGTGAAATCTGAAAGTTCTGAAAACATTTTAACATTTAAAATTCTGATAATGAACTCGTCAAACACACTCCTGATACCTGCAGGGTCATAAGTAGAGCAAGAGAAGTTGTTACTCTATGAAAATGTGTATTCATCGATTACAACTGCAGTAGTTGTGTTTTCAATTTTCTGAACCTGATTTTCGTCGTTCTATACAAAGTCTCGAAGGATTATTTTTGCAGCCTGTACATTTACTTACCAATGGCTTTCGTTATGCTGCCATCATAGAGAAACAACTCTTTGTGATAATTTCCAAGAACAGAAAAGTAAAAGTAATCCAAAAACTTAACAACTGCTCTGTTCATCAAAAAAGCCCTTTATGTTCTCAGGTTGAAACAAAAATTCCTCAGCTGTTCAGATTTCTCCAAGGCTTTTCTAAAAAACAAAATCACTCTAAAAGAGCATTGCAATGCTCTGCTATTTAAAACCCGGATTTGTTAAGGTCGATTTTCCTTAAGTCACTTTTTACGAAGGGAAACCTTTCCTTTTCCTGAAATTCTCAAGCTCGAAAGTTTGTTTAACCGTAGGTAAGTCGTCGAGTCGAAAACTTTCTTTTTCGTAGAACGGAAAACACTCAGAACTGTGAATATTTAAAATGCCCAAGGATGGCTGTTTAAAGGAAGTTTCTTTGAAACCATACCATTTTGGCGCCCGCCGTCCATCAGTTGAATGTACCATAAATTTTTTCCTACCTTTTTTTCTTTTTAAATTTATGAACCAGGGCAAGAGCAAGAGAACAGTCAGTCGGTCCTATGTTCTCCTCCTTTTAGAAATTTTAATCCTTTCCCATTTCCATCCTCTTGCAACGGTGTATAGAGATTCCTCTACCTGTAATAGCCTCATTATAACCATTAAAATGATATATACCAACAAAATCTTCATTTCGTTTTGAAAGTTGAGTAAAATCTCCCAAGGGCTCCATGCCGATGGCCTAAAAGTAGTAATCGTCCTTCGTTTTGGCGAAAAAAAAAGTTAAAAAAAAAAGATGCGGAAAAAGGTTCTTTAACGTATTTTCACTATAAAATAACAATTTTCCGCTCTAAGTGTACCTATAACTGTGTTCGAGGGTATACCTTAACTACTCCCTGTCTCTCTTTAGCTAGAGATGTGTAGCACAACGGAAATCATTTCGTTGTTAATTTTTTTTTGGTCGTTCTAGTTTTTTGTTTTTTGTTATTTTTAAATGTTATTTCATTCTCTTCAATTTTGCTGCTTTCAATTTGTGGAGCAGAAAATCTACCTTACAACAGAAGAGAACAATTCACTTCGGATTCGTCATAAATAGGGTGTAGTCGGGTGCTGGAACTAGGGGATGATGATGCTGACGATGATGATGCAGTCAGGCAGTTGTATATACTCCTTCTAGTAGGTACTTTCGTACAGTATCAGTTCTACACGGAATTTTAAGCTTTCAGTCACACATATACACAAGCACACTCACCTGATTCTTCCAGCCCCTTTCATTCTACTCTACTAGAGAACAGCAGAACAATTAATTAAATAAATGTGCACATTGCCAACGACTGAAACTCAAGGTAAGAACGAACGAATTTATAATTCCTGCTACCCCACATCCATGTCCATTGCCCATACCCAGCGCTCAAAGATGAAGAGTGAGTGAGAGTCTGGGAAAACGGAAATGGACTCCTCCGCATGATGGAGGACAAATTAGTTTGCAATGCTTTGGACTGTATCAAATTAAATGTGAATTAGGAATGTTAAGTTGTGCTGAGAGACCCTACTTAGTTAACAAAAGGCATGGGAATGGAATATGAGAGTATATGCATTGAATATTCTCGTATAGCTATGTACGGCCGGAAGGCATTGCGGTAGGAAGTTTAACTCTACTCCACGGAGACACTTTTGAAGAAAGGTATGTCCTTAGTGATGAGGAAATACGATGGACTGTAGACAGGTTCTGTCTGTTGTTATGAGAAAGGATGGTTGTAGAATCATGTTGCCTCGAAAATTTAATAGAAACCAATGGGTGTCCATTTGAATGGAATTTAAAATATCTAATTAGGTCCTAATTTCAAATTTATTTAAAATTTGCTATTTCAAGTCTACTTAAGTCAATTGAATTGTAAATGTCTCAATGTAAATAGGGAAAGAAAAGTAGATGCGAAAAATCCGAAACGCTTTTATTTGTCTCAAGCGTAATGGATTCAAATGAATGCTATGCTGTTGGATTGGTTGACTTCAAAAGAACAATTTGATTGAAAAGATCCAATACGACGGCCCTCATACATACATACATACATACATACATAGGGTGGCGCAACGGAGAGGTGAAACCCGGTTGCTTACGGATTTCTCTAACCACGCCTTGTGAGGGAATGGACGGGACCTACAATTTTCTGCCGCTTCCGAACGGCTTATCGAGAAAGAGCTTTTCATGCCAATAAATTTACTATCGAAGGACTTGCCAATTCCTCGCGAAAAGTGATACCCATGGAAAAACATTTTTGGTTGAGATTCGAATCACGAACATCAAGCATATCAGGCAGGCATGCTAAATATTAAGCCACAGACTTATCAGACAACTAGTGATTCCAAGGGCGTACCTGCGGATGGTTGAGGACATGAATGAAGTATTGGTGGCGAGGATATGATGTCTAGGTAGATTCACTGAGTCCTTGACTACCAAAACAAGAAGATAAAGTAAAGAATAGCAAAGTCAGCACCTGTTGTTTGCCTGATGGACTCATTGTTAATAAGGATCGCAGGGTAATACATTAGTCCAACAAAGACTGAGCACTTTTATTGCCCGTTCCTAGATGTGCCTATTCCAGAATCCAGACATTTATTTGAAATCAATGGAAATGTCTTGCCCATATGAGAAAAAAGGTTAAAGTATCGAGGATCTATGATCAATAGTGAAGCAACTTGTGATGACGACATCAATCATCGATTAATTGTAGAGTGGATGAAACGCTCCGGCTCGGCGGGTTTTTGAAAGCACATTGCAGGGAAATCGCGGAAGGGAAAGACCTCGTCTTAGGTTAGGTGGCGCAACCAAGTGGAAGCAGACCTCAACCGACTTAGACTGCAAAACTGGAGAGAGCTCGCTCGAAATCGAAATTGTTGGCGTAAGATTTTGGATAAGGCTCAGGTTCACCTCGAACTGTAATGACCACCTATATATGTAAGTAAAGTAAGGATGATAAGAGCAAAATGCTCCCCAAGCTGAAAGGAAGACTCTCCACCGCGGTTGTGCGTCCAGCACGGTTCAAAATGTTGGACAATTTCTAGAAAGTGTGAGAGTTAATTGATGACACGGATTACATAACTCCATACATGGACTTAAATAAATCCTTCTCAACCATCTTCCGCCCCAATAGATAAGATTGGGAGAATGAAACACCTCATACGAACGAGAAGTGTATATCAATTTTATATCGACGGCTCGAAAATGAAAGTGGAAGCAAGTCAAGGTTTCTTTTCAGAAAGCTCCTTTAAACTTCCAAATCGCAGCTGTGTCTTCCAAGCCGAGATCTTGGCAGTTACAAAAGCTGCAAAACAGGTGTTCATGATGGCGCCATCACATTTTTTTTCTGTTGGAGGATTTTAAAATAAAATAACAGCAGGAGCACTCAGATCTAAATACCGGTTCATTTGTTCTAACGAATAGCAACCTTGTTTTATTATAACTTTCCAGATGTTCGTAGAAAAGCCAAAAGACGCTGCCATGATAAGGGGCCTAAGTTAGCAGCTCTTACAATGTCTGCGCCGAGTATCTGTAACCTCATACGAGAAAAAGCAAGACATTTACAGAGGAAGTGCTCTGCGGTGTACTCATCTTCTCCACAAGATTCCCAGGGCTTGGTATCACATAAACCTAACACGTTTAAATGTTCAAAAAAGAAGTCCCAGCTGGCCACGCTAATAAACTTTCTACATTTTTTTCTGCTACGAGATAGGAAAAATGTTGCAGTCTTCTAATCAGCGTTGAGGAGCACACGTTTGGCCTGTCTGCATCCAATGGAGGCATGTCATCTACGGTTGTGCTCTTGACAGATCCAATCGTTGATTGAAGCCCTCATTGAGGACTCTCGCAGACCTATCGATGGTTCAGGTTCTGAAAAAGCTGTCTGAGATCCTTGAGTAGCAAGTTCATCGGCGATCTTATTTCCAGTTATGCCGTGATGGCCTGGAACCCAAATGAGACTCAAGGAATTTAGTCTTCCGACCGTATTCATAGAGCTCTTACATTCCTGGATCACTTTCGAATTAGTGAGAGGGTTGAGAAGGGCCTTAAGCACAGCTTGGCTGTCACTGCAAACACAGATACTTCTCCCCATCCAGTCATTGTTCGTAACGTGGCTGAAGACCATTTGAATAGCATACGCCTCCGCTTGGAAAACGGATGCGTATGATTCTAAAGATGCGTGCAGCCGTATGTCGTCGTTCTCCTTAAAGGCACCAGCACCATCACATGTTGATTTCACATTTTTCATTGATAGCCAAGGAGCAAAAAAAGCAATTTTTACCATTCTTATAAAATAAAAGCTTGTTTGTTGCTGTCGCGAAGAGCTAAAGGTTCTTCGCACGCAGCATAGCGTTAGACTCTGCTGGGTTCCTGGTCATAGTGGCATACCGGGAAACGAAAAAGCGGGTGAACTGGGACGAAAAGGCTTAACACTAGGCCTTTCTCTCATTGCTCCAGTCTGTGCACAGATCATTGGTAACAAAAAAATAATACGAAAATCCTATAAAAGATGGGAATACCTAGATTAGTTTACCATCTCCAATAAACTATGACCAAACTACGATAGGAATAGATCTGAAAGGCTACTATGCCTGAATAGACCTTCATTACGATCGCTTATCAGTATTCTAACAAGACACAACCTATTAGGTTACCACAAAAAGAAAATGGATCCTTGCACCTTATGTAGAGAGTGCAGTGACGAAGATGAACATAAGGATACAACTCACTTCCTTTGTCACTGCCCAGCAATCTGTCACACCAAGAAAAAATTCTTGGGCAGTTACTTCTTCAACGAACTAGAATAATTATCAGATAGTCCAGCCAACAGCCTCTTGAACTTCAATAAGGCCATAAAATGGTTAAAAATTAACCAACTATAGACTCATGGGTTTGTAGCTATATAGAACGTGACAACACTCCAGGGTACCGCAGTAGTTTTGCATTGTTCAAAGTTTGGCGGAAATAAGATCAACCGTCAGCCCATTCTACCTAGTTGATGACAGCTGAGGTGAAGATACTTCGTAGGACAGCAGGAGCAACAGAGCTCGATCGTATTAGAGGCCCCAAGATCCTTAGAAGTCGTCTCAGTTGGATTTGCCATGAAGACTAGATCATGTGATCCACAGAATCCCCTAAAAAAAGGCAGTATTAAACAATCTTCAGGAACGAAAGCGAAAAAAAGAGAGGCAGACGTGAAGCAACAGACCGAGGAGCCCCAGGCCCTCCGGGTAAACAGGCAGACATGCAAACCATCACGCCATGGGTGCCACCAGAACACTCACACTCATGGTACATACAAATAGTTGGCCTCAGACATGGAATAGTTCAAAACCAGGGGTCGAATTACCGAACACGTGATCGAGTAATACGTGACTGAATTATGTGTTTTTGGAATTACTTCTCACGTTATGGAGCACTTTTCTACCACAATTTGACATGCTTTCATCAGTATTTGAACGAATTGAAGTCGATGAATGAACAGAAGACTGATGTTGTGTAATATGGTGCGAGTTTTGAAACAAAAATAGTGCTCACTCACTCGATCACTGATGCGGTAATTCGGCCCCAAGAGACTAGACGACGCTTTCTCAGGCAACGGCAACGCTACGAAGAGAAGTGGGAGAGCTATGAACTCCTTTGGTCCTTTCGGGACCACGATGCTCATAATCTCGTCGAGAACATAAACGGCGAAGGGAAGTGAATTCTTTTGGTCCTTTCGGGATCACGATGCTCGTTTTCTCTTAACGGCAGACTTCATAACAATTCCCAAATGGGAAATAGCTTATAGAAAGAAATGGTAATTCTGAGTAGTTCAAATACGCTGGAGATAGTCTAAGTTTCCCTGTTTAAAGCATTGCTTTCCAACATTGAGCATTGCTGTGGAAGAAAAAAAGCTTATGTGAGTTCTCATAATCAAAGAGTGGGCAAGTCGACGAGTAATTCTCTTTCGCAACAGCATATCACGTCAATTTTACTATTGGAGTCGATTGGTAAGTTTGTGTTGAGTATAGGAAAGTGGAGCAGTGTTCGGAGGGAGTACTATAAAGTTGAGGTTGTCAGATTGAAAATTAAGAAAAAGGAGACATTACGATTTAATGTTCATTTTCTACCTTTTTTTCGACTGGCATAAGATGCCCGCAGCAAAAAAAAAAAGAATACAAAAAAATTAAAACGTACTGAAAGCAATCAGCATTATTGTTGTGTGTTTTTCAATAGCGAAGCAACAAAGAAGGTGACTTTTTCAGTTATTGTAAGAATTGACCCTGAGCATCTAAAATCCCTCCAATCCTGTCGTGTCGGGCGTTCCAAATGTTCATAACTCAAATGTCGGATATGAGCATTTAAGAAAAAACAACTAACCAAAGTCAAACAAGGTTAGTTCCTCGTTTTATTTTCTTCAGAATGTCTTCAGTTGATTTCAGGATTCGTGCTTCACATCTCTGAACAAAGTTCCCTAAAAACTTTTCAATTCCTTGACTTGAAAAACAACTTCGAAATACAGAAAATCGCAATCGCCTATCTACATATTCTTACTTTAAGTTCTTGGAAGGTATCCCGCAATCATCAGTTCATAAAAAATGAAAATTCCTCCTTGAGGAACTCTTCTTTCAAAACTCATTAAATTTATTGAAATACACTTAAGTAGGCATTCACTGCAGCAAACTTCCCTCACACAAAACAAAAAAAAACATTCCCACTCACCCCTTCCTAAATTGATTAGATGGGGCATGGCAAAATGGAAAAAATAGATTTCACTGCAAAACAAGAATTGCATAGCAAATGCAACACAAACCACCCGAAAAAAAAAGAAAAAAAAATTATAAATTTATTGAAATTCCTCAAATAACTTGCAAAATATGCAGGAACTCCAAGGATTCTTCAAAGTCACAAAGGGGTGCCCATAGGAATCAAATGTCGTTATGAGTAAAATGTCGTTACCTACTCGTTCCTATTAATATCGCTTGCCTGCACTTCTACGATGAATTTGCTAAAGAAATTGCTTTGCGAAAATATAAAGATGAAGAAAAGAGTAAAAAAAAAAACGTCATAGTCACGACAAGAGGAACGGGAACATGACTCGTTTTCTTTCTTAACTTTCTGATCGAGGACAATTTGGAAAAGAAAAATGCTCGACAAAGAAAATATGGCAAAAAAAAAATTGGAAGGAATTCCTTCGATTTGCCGACTGACAGGAAACGATTACCTCTACGTATCCTTAATCGGCATTTCTTAGCCCCTCCCTCTTCACCCCTTTGCCGTAGTCTTAGTTCGTGGAAAGGCGCATTTAAGCTGCACATTGAACTTAGCTTTAAATTTCCTCTCATTCGATGCTGAACGACATACCGACCCGGACCGGCGGACGACGATAAAATTCGCCGGCGTACGCATTTCGAGTAAGGACATTTTTTGTAATCTTATCAAGAATTTCACTGGAAGTGTCGTTGAAAAATAAATTTAAAAATTATTTTCGTATCATTTAATGTGATACCGCTAGTTGCAGTCACATAAAAATTGGCCTTAATCGGAGATGAAACGAAGCTTTCAGGCACACACATTGAGGCAAATCCCAAAGAGGTTTCCTATCGTAGTCATTGGCACAGTAACAACCACCCATCATTTCCATTTTCCATCAGTACCTACCTACACTTTGCCACAGCCCAGACCCATCGACAATCATTTCCTTTCCTTGCGGAAATGCATCTGTCCCACATTCAAATATCCTCTCTTTTGCTACTTTCAACGTTTCAACATCCCTAGAATGCAGCAAGCGCAGCCATTCATGCAGCATGCCAGGGACACATTCATATCCGTTTCCATTTGGAAAGCCATCAATTGTGGAATTATACAAGTTTCGATTGTACTTTGAGAAGTTTTTATTTTTTATTTTTTTTATATAGGTACATACAGCGGGTCGGGCGGCCGTGTGGCATTAGGTGTGGAACTGGGAGATGGGAGGAGGATGATGATGGTGGCGTAGGTGATTATTTTGAACGATGGTTCTTTGCATAGCACAAATCGGCAATTGTTGAAAAGATGATGCTGGTTGTCACTGCTGACGATGATGAGAGCGTATACGGCAAAAAAAAAAAAACCATACCACCAACAAGTTCTCGTGAAAAGCATTCGTCCTTGGGCATACAAAGAAGCAAAATAGGTTTATCCTTGAGGCGGGATTTCAAGCACAATAAAATAGAATATAATGTGCGATACAGAAAGAGCGCTGAGTAGGTGCGTGGGATGAAATTAGCACGATGCTTTGGGCGTATAGGATCGTGCTAATTAAGGAAAATGTTAGTGGCAAACGCCTAATAGTCAAGTGAGAGTGAAGGGTATAAAGATTCAGGTCATGCGTTAACTCGTATGCAAATAAATAAAGTTCTCTGTTCTTTTTCTTTTTAAGTATAAGGCTCAAACGCAGCTAAACAAAAGATGAATTTTCTGAAGAAAATTAAAGGGTTGCGAAGAAGAAATGAAGATTTCTTCGTGACAAAAAAATTGATTTTCCATTGAAAAGTCATAGACGCCAATGAAAGAAAATTAGACATGCAACGTATTTCCAGAGTGTACCATAAGAAACTGTTTGCAATAATTTATTTGGACAAAAATGTGTTGGTTGGACTTTTAAGTGCTTTTCCATTTCTCAAGATTTTTTAATAAAAAAAAGGAAAAAGGAAGCTTTTAAAGCTTCTATCCCGACGATGACAAAAATATTTTTCCACGGATATCACTTTTCGCGAGGAATTGGCAAGTTCTCCGATAGTAAATTCATTGCCATAAAATTTTCTCCATTAGCCGTTCGGAATAGGCAGAAAATTGTAGGTTCCCTCCATTTCCTTAAAAGGTTGTGAAAAATGCGCTAGGGCCCGGGGCACTCCGTTCTGCTGCGCCACCCTACTTGTTAATTTATTTTTATCCCGACGACAGTTGTGATAAGCTGACGTTTGGTGAAGTTCCAAAAGCGAAGTCTGGTTTAGAAGTCGAGTTCGGGGTTTACGGATTGCGTAAACTATTTATGATTTATGTTTAAATTTATAACTCACTCAAATCAATACAATTATAGACTTCAAAGCTCACCTGAAAATAAAAAGAAAAGTATGGATTTCGAAAATAGCTCAGTTTTTTTTTTTTTATTTTGTAAAGTTAAAAATTATCAAAAACCCATAAACGCAGTTGAAAAAAACTATTTGACAATTGCTTAGCGCATGTGCATCGGAACCTTCTTAAAATTAAAGTTTCAAATAAAAGGATCGATTCAGTCGAATTTATTCATAGCAAAATTTCTTGTATTTACTTATTTATTTATTATTGGCTTATTTCGAGGTTTTTGAACATTTTAAATGAGTGGGAAGTTTGTATAGAACGATGGGTCTTGTGAAGAATCGTTCATACTCCCTTTTTTTACTTGGTACTTTCCGTAACACAATGTACATCCGGAGGAGTCAACAACACTGAACTACGAATGTGCACTGTGTCACAGCCACACTATCCACACGACAGTAATAATAATGCATGGAGCAGTAGAGTGTTTACTCACCGAGTATAACTCACATGCAGTTCCTTTATCGATATTTATGCATTTAACTAAATTTTCATGAAAAAATCATTTCTTTGCAGTATAAGCAAAATACTGGAATGAGTACTGTTGAGGCGACTAAGGGTAAAAGTTGAAGTCAACTGAAGGATTTTACAACTTGTGATTTTGTTTTTCTTCACTCAAATTTGACAGCTTCAACCGTCGATTTTCAACTCTCGAGTTGATCAACTACCGATTTCCTCAACTTCTGGTAAGGGTAGAATTTGAATGAGTAAACTTGAGAGTTGTCTGTGAAATTTAATTTTGTACTTCATTTTGTTGCTTCTGTCAGTTATTTTGGATTTGCATATGTATGTAAATAAAAATATTTTTAAAATAAAAAATTATTATTTTGAAAGTTATCCATCGTCTGACAATATACAACGCGTCCACGGGGCTGGCTTGAAAAATGGGATGACCATGATTTCATATAGGTACCGATTTCGCATTTTGAAGCGAACCAAAATGATGCTGTTGGAATTGATAGAGGGTAGTTTGCCTTGCAGTAACACAAGGTACGAAATGAAATATTTTGAACATTTTTTAGTTTAAAAAGTATTAAATTATGTGCAAATTGCACGAATTACTAACCATGAACCCCAGTTTGTTTGCATGCCCGAAACACTAGGAGAACGGTTAGAAGCGGCACTTGAATTTTATGCTATAGCCAAGTTTCCAAGAACTATTGGGGCAGTAGTTTGCACACATATAAGAATCCAATCGCCTGGTGGAAACGATGCAGAACTTTTTACAAACAACAAGGGTTGGTTCTCTTTCGGACTGTAGTTTCTGCAGATCTAAAAATAATAGACATCGTTTCTCGTTGGCAGATAGTATCTGCACATTAAATGAAAGTTAGTAAAAGCTATGCCCTTGACTTTTGGTTTTATAATTTTTCAGGGTTCTAACGATCAACGTATTTTTAATTCGTCAACTTTGAAACAACGATTTGAAGAAGGTGTATTTGAGCAACTTATTATTATTGGTGAATCTCGCTACTCAAACACAAATTACTTGGCGACACCTTTTCAAAATGTTTCAAATAATGTAGAAAATCTATACAACGCAGATTCATACTCGAAATTCAGTCGAGCGTTTTTATGGAATTTGGAAAAGACGGTTTCCAGTATTGGCTACTGGGTTAAGATGTAGAGTTGATCATAATTGCTTGTGCCGTCCTTCACAAGATAGCCATTGACAAAAAGGACCACAAACTCCACCGGAAATCCTCGGATTCGATGACATGTTTCGTAATACACATATTTTATCGTCTAAGCAAAATCAAATACCTTCAGCAACGTTTGGAAACGCCAGGCCCCGAATTCAATGTTATTTTCAGTCAATTTTAGACCAAGAACAAACAAGACAAAATTAAAATCCAAACATATTCAATATAAATATGTACATAAATTGATTTTTACTATCTAATATTTTTATTACAAAACTAGATTTTTAAATTAAAAAAAAAACTTCTTTGCAGAAGCTGTTGGAAATGGGTATTGTAGTTGCTCTCTTAGCATGTCCATGTTTTTTTTTAAAATTTTATTTTCGAAATAAACAGAAGTCAACTACCAGAACTTTAATTTTCAAAGCAATCGAGCAATCGAAATTCAAATCTAAAGTTGAAATTTATGTATCTGTCAAAAATATCCCAAGGAAATTTTTTAAAACGCAAGTACGCGAACCTTTGAATTTCAACTCTTGAATAGAAATTTATATTTGTGAAGAAAAACAAACTTCAACTTGTGTCTCAATTCTTTAGCTTGCCTCAACTCTACAGTTGGCCAACTTGAGACTTTTGACTTTGAGGCAAGTTGAGAAATAGTGAAGAAAACGGCCCTAAAGTCATTCTGCAATGAAAATTGTATAATTCCAGACATGCAGTTCGGATTTCGGGAAAAACATTCCACTCTTCATCCTCTTCTATACTTCCAGCGCGATATTGCATCTTCCTTGAACAGACACCAAGTTACACATGCTTATTTTGACATTCTATTCGATAGAAAGTTAGTCGGATTCAAAAGAAGTGCATTTTGAAACTCGAACGATTCGAAATTTTTACATGTTTAACATTCGAATCAATCGAGTCTCAAAATGCACTTCTTTCGAATTCGACTAACTTTCTATCGAATAGAATGTCACAATAAGCATGACTGTTGGATGCCTTCTCATCATCGAAAAAGGATTCGATAGGTTTGGTTCAATGATTAGTGCACAAACTCCTCCAAATAAATTTCCCACAGGTACTAGTAAAAATTATCTAAAACTTTCTTCATTCAAGGACATTCTACGTGCAAATAAGAAGCTGCCTATCATCCAAGAAAACGACAAATGCTAGGGTTGCACCAGGATCCAAACTGAAACCCTACCTCTTCAACTTATACACATCGGACCAACGACAGCTTAGGAACGCGGAAACTCTTTTATTTGCCGACGAATGAATCTCTGACTTACAATAAGTCTATCTCACCGATATTTTCCGCCAGGTAAGTTGAAGCCAACGTAAGACAGCTTGGCGAATATTACCACGTTACCAACATTGGGGCTTCAAAGTCAACTCCGCCCAATCAGAACTAATCTGTTTCCGAAGAGAACGCTCAGCGAAGAATTGCCGAAACACCAAGATTACGTTAATGGGTAGTTCGGTTCTGACAGCCAAAAACAACGTAAAATACCTGGGGATTCAGATCAATGAGCTGCAGATATTTAACCCCCACGTCGATGCTGAAGCGAGGAAAACCAAACTTCGCCTTTCATCGGATCCATCCCCTCATGCGCAAAAACAATGGACTCAGCTAAAAGACGAAACTTCTGCTGTACAAGCAACTCATCCGCCCGGCAATTGCCCACTGTTTCCCATATGGTTTACGGCAACGAAGACCAAGATCAAGAGACTGGCAATAATAGAGAGACAAATCCTACGAATCTGCACTGGACTGCAATACGACAGGATACGTCAGAGACAAGTCAGCAACAAGAGACTGTATGAATTGGCAAACATCCTACAACTGGACAGATATCTCATCGAAACCAGCCGAAGATACCTAAGCAACACGACCGACCACCCCAACACCCTAATGGGAAACATCATACGTCAGACACGACATTCCGATTAGCGATACCTTGAAGCGTTGGATCTACTGGCTGAGAATATTATCCAAATCACCCACCCAGGATCAGCCCTCTTCTTCTGCCTGAAACGAGAAGGAGATATGGCTTTCAATTTGTTCTAAAGTAAAATTTCAAGTCGATGAAGACAAAACGGACGACGTTATGAATAATTTCAAAACTGTTCGATCTGAGCTTGTTGTTTTCATATTCGGTGTCCCTCCAAACTTCAAACCTAATACCAGGATCCTTTTGAAATTTTGAACACTATTTTTGTACATGATTCACAAGGTAACGCTATATAATTTTTCTCAAATTTGTGAACGTTTTTCCTTTTACAACGCGCCGATTTTACTCTTAGAAAACAGTTCCATTTCCGGCTTCATCATCGGCTTTGCAGAAGGCTTTGCCGATGTGCCCCGTACCCAAAAAAAGGCTAATTTCGAACTGTTCATCCACCATAGGTTTTAGGGTTTACTAAAAGTTCGTTGAAAAAGCGCCGAGTGATTTGAGGGCTGCTGGGTTGTCTGACAAGAAACGGATGTTAACTGAGGATATCGTGTTTTCTTTTACCCCTTTATGCTATCGCTGTTACCTAACGAATGGACGAGAATGCCGTGCTTCGCATTTCGAATCACAGTGCTGTCAAATGAAAAACATTTGTAGGGTTTTGGGGCTTAACTGGACACATAAAAAGATCTCGTATTATCTATAAATCTTCCCGCAATGTTCCCATTGCATTACATTTACACAGAAAAAATCCTTCTTAGCTTGACTATAAGTACAGCTGTTACCCTGACTATCAAGCATGCAAAACAGTCTTATCATAAAAGTCATAAAAATTTGGAAAAACTTAAATATTCCAATACCTATTTATTTTGACAGCTTTAATAGCAAAGCATTAATTGTTTACAATTCCATCCACGAACAAGTCTTGTTGTCCCGTTAGCAATGTGAATGTCATTACATCACACACCACAAATACAAACACAAATAAATTCAGAGATCACCCGCAAGTTGGATGTCCATTGTCCAATTCATTTCACATCAATCTACCACATAAGAGTCTCCAAAATATTCCATTTTTGTATTTAATCCTTTTCAGCATTTAAAGTAAATGCATCACATCGAGTATGGCATTGCCTGCAGCTTAGCATTCTGATAGACTTATGAGTGTCATAGTTTAATAAATTCCATTTTCCTCATACATCATTTTTTATTGATATCTATCTAACTAGCCCACAGCAAGCACCATGGCCAGACCAGGCCAGGCCATTCATTTATTTCCATTTCAGCTAAATCGCCATATCGGCCTCATAACGATGCGATGGCGATGGTTATAAGTTCGTTATAGTTTGAGTTAGCCGCAACCAAATACAGACAGAAATTCATATTTAATTGGAGCGAAATATTTTTCCATTTAAAATCCTTTAGCCTAAAGCCTCTCCCAATCGTCTCCTTCGCCATGCCATCACACTATGGAGATCCGTTTCCATTGAGTCATGAAAATAAAAGCTGCCGCTGTAGAATAATAGTTAAACGGGGTCGTTTTACTTCCACTTCCTCTACTCTGCTAGTCTCTATCTGCTCCCTTCTGATTTCCATTCTCCTCTCTTCACTCTCCTGACCATCCTTCCTTTTTGGATAGGGCAGATGGAGTTGGAATATAGGCGAATATTTGGTGATGCTGTTTGCTTGGCCATTATCCAATCGGATAAATTAGGGATAATCTTGTTTTATGAACTTAAAGGATTCATAGTGCGGGCCGAACCCAACATCTACTGATAGCTCGGAAGCATCCCTTTACCACAGCAAGGCAGCCAGCAACTGGCATGGCTTTATATGGCAGGCAGCAAGCGATGCAATGGCGGAAAAACATCACGTATCATCCAATTCTGCTCGAATGAGCTTTTCGAGTTTATTCACGTCCAATGACCAGTTTCCAGGTCGTGATGTGCACAGCACTCCACATGGTCCACACTCCATACACACTGCACCCACATGCTCGTCGTTTTGCTATCCGTGTCTGTGTCGTCCGTGCCGGGTTCCATTTTTCCACTTGTATGGGTTAAATAAACGATCCGAGGATAGCAGGAAATATCCGGACATGCCATCGAACACCACATATATCGCAATATTAGTTCCGCAATGCACTTTATGGGTGCACAAGCAAGGATACGTCGTCGTCGGCCGTCAAAGTTCTTTGTGATATTCTTTTGTCCTTGAATCTCTGTGCAAATGTATTTCCTGAATGATGTTCAATCTATTCATAGACAGGCGGCCGGCCGGCCGGCATGGCCGACCTGCACTTTGAAATTCTATTCAAATGACGCAGCATCGTCAAGCAACTCCGCCTTTAAACAACAAAGGCAAATATATCTTTAAAAATGGCAACCTAAATAAAAAAAGTCCATCTCCAGTGAATCGAAGGATTAAATGGGTGGCATATAAATGAGTAGGTATCATTGTACGAAAATTTGTGCAGCAGAAAAAAAAATTCCTACGGACACAACGACTTAAAATAAAACCTAAAACCATACCAACCAAGTCGGACATAGTTACGGCAAGGACTATTCTTTTTTCTCTTCCCCCGACCGTTTTATTGTTTGTTATCCTTTTTCATCATATAGGTACTAAGAGTGACATTTCTTTTATTGTACCGGTGTTTGCTCTTCATTCTTCTTGCTTTCATTATTTTTTTTTTTGGAAGGGTGTGGGTTGTGTTTTCTTAGATTGTCATTGGTTCGTATTTTGCTTTTCAATTTTATTAAGTCCATCTACCCAGAGAGTGGCTAAGGCAATTTTCCTGTGTCCACATTCAGTTCGTACAAATATATCGTTTCGTTAGATTGTTTGATCAAGAATGGTGACCCCTATATTTTCAACATACTACACTATACACATATTGAGCGAATTTCTGTGCTGTCCTTCTTTCCTTTTTTTTTTTGTTATATTTGGGGTTTTTCAGTTATCTGGATGAACACTTTGGGAATTTTATGATGAGGACGTGGCAAGTTGACTATCAATAGTGGAAATTCTATTTGTGTATACAGGCTGTTTGGAAACTCTAAAACCATATTGTCCAATAAAACTAAAATTGTTTGTTCAAAAAGCAAATACTACATGTGTAATAAAAGAAGGGATTTATTTTTATGGCAGGCCTGTGACAGTGAGTTCTAAAAGTCATCAAAATAGTATTACAGAGTATGAGTGTGTTCTTGGATTGCTTTTGCATATGTTGTCTTCATTAACAGTGAGAAGAAAATCTGATGTCAGAAGTTTTGGATCTGAGAAATATGCCACTTTGAAAGCTCAAGAAACTGGAAAATAGTTAATGTTATACTGACTTGTCACAGGGCATTTTTTTTACGGGAAGATGTGTCAATCATTGCAAATTAATTTTGCGGTTTACTTAAAAGAGCAATTAAATCAATAGGACGTAGTTATGAAGAGAGCCACATGTTACAACAAATTTCATTTTATGGCACATCACCGGCATAGAATATAACTGCAGCGCAGACAATTGAAGTCTAAGTGAGTCTTACGGCACCCATAACACCGAGCGTTGGAACGTTGGTAGTAGTAGAGATGATGAGAAGGACAGAAGAACAGCTCCTTGTAGATGACCACAAAATGCTGCACAGGTGGCAAAAGCAAGCATTTGAACAATCAGTTTCCTCAAAAGAACTTTCCACCAGTTGAATTCAACATAGAGGAAACACTCGACATCGCAGACGAAGAGGTAAGCGAAGCAGTGGGGAACTCCAAAAAAGAAGAAGGACTTTTGGGAAAGATGACGGACATCGAGATAGCTCACGATACTCATCTCCAAACTTAGAGGAGGTGATAGTCTCTAGAAGCAATAGATGGAAATCATCTTCTACCACTGTACAAAGTAAAGAGAAATATTTGAAGCTGCATAAGCTACCGTTGGATCAAGCTGTTGTCCCAAACTTTGAAGATCAACGGATATTGGGCAGCCCAATGCGAAAAATCAATAATTTGTAAAAGCTTATTTCGTTTGTATTAGTCCAAAAAAGAAAAAATACCTGTCTTGAATGCTGCTTGTGATAACGACATCAATTATCGAGTAAGTGTAAGGTGGATGAACTCACGAGAAAACTCTGACACCTATTAAAATAGAGAAATGCCCCCTTATGTACGCTTAAATATGGTTCACAATGGTGGACAATGAACAAAATGTTTGACTGAAGGTTGACGGCAGCAGCGATGATGATGATATGTATGGCAGCAGGAGTAAAAGCTTGATCGTATTAGTTTCGATCGGTATTGTCATGTTCATGATCATGAGGCCCAGAATCCCCGTGAAAAAAAATATCACTCACTCTTCCGAGACTATCGCGAAGAAACAAAAAGAAAGACAGACCAAAACACTCATGCTATGGACAAATGCAACAAAATCTGCATTTGAAGACTTGCAGAAATGGAAAAATCCAAGACCAGAAGACTGGCCGACGCGACGCCTTTTTAAATCAACGCTGAAAACTATGATCGTTCCGCCGAAAATGAAAAAGGAAAAATAAGAACAAGAAGGCGGAGAACAAGAAGAACAGGATGAACAAGAACAAGTGTAGTTACTCTCGAAGGCATTGTCATTCTCATTATATATATTTAATGTTTTTACATTTCTGGTGGCTGCGGCTCTACATGCGACTGCGGTTCATTGCGTTCTTCCAGTAATAAGCGTAACAGTTACATACCACTGTATAGCCTGATGATCTTTTCTTTTCAAAGAAACTGAAAAAATCGCTTTTTTGCCTATAAATTTCATTCCATAAATCATCCCCCATCAGCGATAAGGAGCACACGTTATGATAAAAAAAAGTAAGCTTCAACTGAGTGTGTTCGCATTGACTAGGCTCCAGAACTACTGAACTGATCTTAACCATTTTCTCAACAATATAGAAAGCTTCGTTATCCTCGAGTAACATCGGCCACATTTCATAGACTCCCGTGGGAACGGAGAAGAGCATTTCTAACAGTTTTTGGTTTCATTAGGCAATTTTGTGTGAAGAATGCTGCGACTAAGTTAGTCACGATCACTGCGGAGAAAGTAATTTTTGTGAGGGCAAAGTCCCATTCCCCCATTTACATTTATTCATCTTAATGCAAGCTGATTCTTAATCTAACTCAAAAACTAAGAAAATTATAGCTAACGCTAATGAGAAGGGTGACTAAAAAGATGGAGTTTTGGACAAGGAGTGCTGAGGTTGAAGTCATACAGTTAAAACTCGAATTAACGTTCCTCAGCACTGAGGGGGTAGGTAAAAGATGCGAATATTCCGTATGTTGCGAGGATGTGTTAAGTTAAGAGTTGTAAAGAGTTGTGCAGTCAACGGGTCCAGAAAAGTCACGGTGAAAGATAATGTCAAATATTTCTCTTCGATCTTTCAACGTATTCATACTGAGAAGCTTGATGTGATCTTGGTTAGGAGGGAGAATCGAGGGATTATTCTAAGAAAAATCTCCAAAAGCAAATCGAGAAAAACGCCATCGACGTTTCAGCAAAACGGCGCTAAATACTTTCAAATCAAGAAATGTGAGCTTATGGGAAAGGGGACCAGATTTGGCAGGCGTATTCAAGGAGTAAGCGAACAAAAGTAATGTACAGAGATCAGTTTACGGTAGGATCGGAGAATTCTTTTGACCATCGCTTAATGAAATTAATATAATATCATCAAGATATGAGATGAAATTGAGTCCCTGGCCGCAAATGATTCCGAGATCAAGAATCTTCTCAAGTGGTGAAACGGTTTGGTTGTGAAGAAGCAACGGAGAGGAGATTTGATGCGCTTAAGAGAGTATAGGTATTAGATATAGACACTCGGAAATGTTTAATTCCAAGCAGTTTTTAGAAAATTTGTCGAGAAAAATTAATAGAATCGGAAGGTGAAAAAAAATTAATAAAAAATACACCAAAGGAAGAAGTACCTACGAACCTACTACGTAGAGGAGAGGGAGTTAAAACTCCTAAGCGTAACACAGATACTAAGTTTCATCAGAGGAACTAATCTGGATGAAGTACTTTAGATTAGGGAATACCACTTAAGAAGTAGGGGGTACAATAGATCTAAACAGTACGAGGTACAATACATAACCCCAATTATTCATTCATTCATTCAAGGTGAAAAATGATCTTGTAAAACTTTGTATCATCAGCGTAGTGAAATAAGGGAATGATCATTAATCATCAATTCGAGATCATTAATAGTAAGAATGAGTAGAAGAGGCCCTAAATAACTACCCTGTGGGACGCCGGAGGTAAATAAAAAAGCACTTGATAAGAATGATCTACAACGAACAATATAATACTGACTTTAAAAAAATAAGAAAACATCTATTTCAACAAAGTGGGTTCGAAGGCGAAGGTGGAGAGTTTAAAAAGAATTAGTCTAAGGGAAAAGCTTTAGGTACTAAGATCTGTTGAAATAACATCGACTTCTTTTTCTTTTTCTAAGACAGAAAGGGTGAATGAGACGAACTCAACAAGATTAGTGGTGGCTGTCGAGTGTAAATGAGTGATTTTCAATGAAAACTCAAAATTTCGTACAAAATACTTTCGAAGATTTTGGGTATACAGTATATACGAAAGTTTTACTATAGGGCGGGAATTTTGCTTGACAGCGGAATTTGTGTCTTCATCGCCGTTAAGCAGTCTGCAGAAGTGATTTTTCCAGTTCCTCAGCAGCGTCTGTGACTCAACAACTATTAGTCTATTGATTATGTCGTAAAAAAGGGCAGATAAAGGAACTCGACATTGAGTGGACTTTTATTGCATGAATCGATTAATGGGTTAATTTTAGAGAAATAGCCGAAAGTGCTATTAAATTAGAGGGTGCGATTCGGAGATATGGGTTCTAAACCATCTTCATTCGTTTTTTCAATATATCTCGAGAACGAAGCAAAATTTTTATGCAATTCCAAGGACGTTTTTTGTAGAAAACAAATTTTCCCATCGAAATGTATCTTTTAAAAAATTATACAAAAACATTTTTTATCCAAAATAATAAAATTCCCGACAGAAAAAAAGGCCATTTTTTCCAATTTTTGAGTTTTGACAGTTTTTTTAATGGCATTTCTTTCTGGCTGCAGATAGGTAAAGGCAATGCTTAATAAAAAACAGAGTAAATAAAATTTTCTTTAAAATGATATATCAGAGAACTTTCTATGTTTGAAATTCACCGAAATATTGCCACTTGAACATAGACATTTATCGTTGTTTTTCATCATTTTTATACTGACTGCAGTTTCTTTAGATGTAGCAAAGTTGAACCAGACCTAAGCAACTGTAGTTTCCAATATTTTTGCAAATTATCAAAAAATACAAATTTTTCGCTGGCACAAATACCACCAACACGTGATGCGTGAACTTTTTCCGGGTTAGGGTTAAAGTGCTGTATCTCAAAATACTGTATTTCAAAACACTCTTTGTACAAAATACTGTATGATCAAAGTCAAAATTTTTTTTATTTATTTTATTTATGTATGCGCACTTTCTTACATTCTCAAAACAATTTTTACTTTTCAGCCTACCTACAGCATTTTGAAATACAGAATTTTGAGATACAGCATTTTGACTTACAGTACAAGGAATTGTGTGATTTCGTTTTGTGTGTTTTTTTGGCATCTTTCGTTAGTTTATTTTTGTTGATAAATTTCTACTTATTATACTTCACTTATCTATGACCTAGTAATGTATTGTAACATGAACCCAACGTTTAATACCAATTTCCTAATCGAAAACGTTCAACCGAAAAGTTGCACTATAGGTTGCCATGGAAGCTCTGGTTGTAAAAAAATACAAATCGTATGCTCAATATTTTGTAAGGAATGTATGGGAGTTCATTGCGATAGTGTGCAAGTAGCCGATATTGCAGAAGAGGACATTTTTGAAGATGTTTAGATGTTGATGTCAATATAGACCTTCAAAATGTTATTGAAGAATTATAATATGTACTACCAGCATTATACACTTATATTGTTAAGTAAAAAAATCCAAAAATAAATCACTTTTTTGTATAACAAATACCTTTCCATTGACTAAAAAACGTTGTTTTTTTCAACAAAACAAAAATAAATATAGTCAGTATAAAAATGATGAAAAACAACGATAAATGTCTATGTTCAAGTGGCATTATTTCGGTGAATTTCAAACATAGAAAGTTCTCTGATATATCATTTTAAAGAAAATTTTATTTACTCTGTTTTTTATTAAGCATTGCCTTTACCTATCTGCAGCCAGAAAGAAATGCCATTAAAAAAACTGTCAAAACTCAAAAATTGGAAAAAATGGCCTTTTTTTCTGTCGGGAATTTTATTATTTTGGATAAAAAATGTTTTTGTATAATTTTTTAAAAGATACATTTCGATGGGAAAATTTGTTTTCTACAAAAAACGTCCTTGGAATTGCATAAAAATTTTGCTTCGTTCTCGAGATATATTGAAAAAACGAATGAAGATGGTTTAGAACCCATATCTCCGAATCGCACCCTCTAATTTAATAGCACTTTCGGCTATTTCTCTAAAATTAACCCATTAATCGATTCATGCAATAAAAGTCCACTCAATGTCGAGTTCCTTAAGAAATGACATAATCAATAGACTATATGTTTCCCTGCTGGTCTTTACAGGCTTGAGATCGGGGATTGCCACCCTGGCAAGATCTTTTACCTTTTGGTAAGACTTCCAAATCTCGTTCATGTCATTGCACCTCTCAATTTCCTCAAACGAGCATTTCTCATGTTGCTTCTTTTTCTTTTTGAGTATTAGGTGTTCTTCCCTTCTTTTCTCCTTGTAAATCTCGTTATACTAATGGTAGGCAGCCTTTGTTCTCTTTTGCATCAACATTTGTCGTGCTTTTCGTTTGGCTGTATTTTCCTGCATGTATTTTTCATCGAGCCATGGGTTTCGTTTTGGGAGCCGAGTGAAACTCAGAACCTCAGAGGCAGCGGTTCTGATGGCTTGTTGGCATTGCTGCCACTGTTCGATAGTGAGAGGAAGAAATGGACCAACCGTAAGCTTGTAATCAATGAAATTGTTACGGTAAATAAATGTTTAGCTTCTAAAGCTACAAAGCAAGGTTCGCCCACCCTCTTTTAATTTATGCTCCCAGATGCAACTGACCATGGTTAAAAAAAATGATAAAGAAAATGCATTTTCCTGTGCGATTTCAATAACCCCCTCTGGTGGTTTATACGAGCTTTTAAATAATTTATTTCACAGATAAGCCGACTTTATAGAGCATCCAATTCCTCAATCCCCCTAAGCCGCATTTCAATTTAAAAAAAAAAATCAACAACAAAGTTCCCATTGAGGAAAGATCTCTTCAACAACCTGCAAATGCCATGTCAATCGCTTGAACCTCAATGATATCCCTTCGTACTCGTATTTTCCACTCAGTTCCAAAGAGGATACCAACCATACACATAAATGTATCTTTTCAAATCCACTCAGCTCTTTGCCCATTCATTCCAAGTTAATAAAAAAAAGAGAAGAAAAAAACCTGCTGACCTCATTTCAACTGACTAAACCTCAAATCGAGTTTTCATATGAAAATCATCATCATTCCACTCCCGTTGTATACATGCAGTCAAGTATATATCCGGTCGGCCAAACTACATACCAACCAACTACTTTACTGTATTGACAAAGGAAGCTATAAATAATAAGGTTACCTCCTCTCCCACAAGAAACACTACCGAGCTGAAGCAATACAAAAGAGAAAATCATTCAAAGCGAATTATTGTCAAAGCTTTATCCTAACCATACCTGGTCCTTTGGTGTCCCACGAGGAAACCACCTTGGAAATCCATGCTACTGCTAGAAACGCCACGCCAACGCCACCGCCACCGCCGCCGCACCCAGAAGCCAGAAGCCAGAACCCCATTGACAGAGAATCATAAACATAATATAAATATCCTTTCTCTTTATCTAATTTGTCGCCAGTAGTATGGTTTGAAACACGGCAGACTGTAGTTTTCTTTTGGCTCTAAGTCAATTCAATTTCCATTATTCTCGCATAACCGAGACCTGAATCCTTGATGTACTATATTTGCCCAGTGAATGTGGTATGCGGTACTGGCTGTATTTACATTTCCTAAATGAATTTGTGTGAGTACATGAATGGGAAAAAAAGCACGAAACAATAAAACGAAACGAAACGGAGGAACAAATTTCGACATTTTTTTTCTTCTTTTTTTCTTTTTTCCATTCCAACACCTCCTCAACAACCCCCATTTGGTTGTTGGAGTCAAAGACAGGCAAGGAAATCTCTTTCATCGGAATGAGAGAGCTACTTTGGAGATTGGCCCGTGTCGTCGCTTGTGGATTTGGTTGCACAGATTTTCTCCGGTTAAACGATATGGCAGACAATTTGTTTGTCAATTTAATTAATGCATAGACTTAATTCGGAAATCCTTTCAGGCGAATGTAAATACGGCTAATAAATCGCACTATCATTGTTGGTGAGGTGAGAGAAAGACTTGTTCGTCGGTCGGCTTCGTCGTCAAACTATAAAAATGATTCAAGCGGAATAGAAAAATTAGGAATTCAAAGAGGCTAGACAAATGGAGTGAGAATAATTTTTTTTTCGCTCTGGGGGCAAATACCTAGTGAGTTGATTTAATTAAATGTGTTTTGGTCAATAAAACAATTGCTATTTGAGCTCAGGTTAATTGCTGCCAACACGGAAGCATTATTCAACAACTTCCGGTATGTGGATGTGTCCCGTTCAGTAGAGAAAACTCTGATTTCTTCACACGGGTTATTTCAAATGTCACGCTACGACCTTTCTCGCTCATGTCGAATGAGCTTAATCAAGAATCTTCCTTTTTTGTTTGTTTTGATAAAAAGGAATCAGAAAAAATGTCAAAACGAGCCACGCGAAATGGTTGTAACGTGAATATTAAAAACTGTTTTGGGATATAAAGGGAGTTCCCATGGAGTAGTTGAACAAAACCATGAGGAAAAACAATAATTGATTGAAGGACGAAAGGACGTATTTTTTTTCATGAAAAACGGTACCTAAAATAAAATGGGAAAAACAGAAAAACAGCTTTAAGGAGAAAGCTGCAATGGACGGATTTGAAAAATATTTGACACTGACAAATATAACGCCTGGATAAAGGGCAAATCAAAATTACAGTTTTTTTTGTGTTTAGAGTAACCTGAATACATAAACTTTGAGCAGCAAAATCATCCTGAATCTGTTTAGCTTTATTGGGAGCTCCGAAAGGATATCCCAGGTTTCTATTGATTTCTGTTTTTGCTCAGATGAATAAAAACATCGAAAGTGGTTGCATAGAAAAGCTTTACTTTAAATAAAAAAGTTGCGGCAAAGCTTGATAAAACTTTAAAAAGCTTTGGAAAGCTCTGAAAAACTTTGGAAAGCTCAGAAAACGCTGGAAAATTCTACAAAAAGCTCCAAAACGCTTCCAAAGCTTTCTCGAAGATCTTAAGCGTTTCAAAAGCTTCTTTCAATATTCTAGGAATCATTTCCATCTATTTCGACTTAAAACGTTAAAAGCTTTGCGATCTCCAAGGGATCTCGAAGGGATCTCGAAGGGACCTCCATTCTTTGCATAGAAAAGCTTTTTCATCAAATGCTTTACTTTAAATGAAAAAATACAGCAAAGTGCAGAAGCTTCAAAAGGCTTTGAAAAGCTCGATAAAAGCATTTCTAAGCACTAAAATTATTTAAAGAGCTGTAAAACTCTACAAAAAGCTCCAAAACGCTTCCAAAGTTTTTCGAAGATCTTAAGCGTTTTAAAAGCTTCTTTCAATATTCTTGGACATCTTTTTCGCCTTAAAACGTTAAAAGCTTTGCGATCTCGAAGGGATCAGAGCTCTGACACTTGTCTGGTAAATTTTTGAGTGGTCTAAGAAAGTAATGATAAATTGTCTTTGGATTAAAGCGGGTGTCATTCAGAAAGCTTCGTTATTCGTTGTTCGATGTAGCAAATCAATCGCTACACTCTCACTAATTGCAACAGGAACTGCCATGGATCTTAGATACAAAATATTAAAAATCATTCTTTTCATAGCGCCACTGAAAAAGGATAGTATACCTCCATCCCTTAAAAACCTTCACGTCCTTATTTATATTTACTCTTCAAACATTATCCATTGATAAGCCTTCTAAAAGCTTTGTTAATTGAAAATAGGACATACAAAGCCTGTGCATTTATGCAAACACACGCTGATGCTTTCAATTAACTAAATCACCACTCCATTTAAAACCATAAACCGTTATAAAACCCATCGCATGAATAACATTTAGCGATGAATTAAAACATAAGTGCAACATAGAATATTTGTTGATGGCAAATAATTGAATAAAGACCTTCAGCCCTTCATTTTAAATCATTAAATTGAATGGGAAGATCTCCTTCCGCCCTCCTCGTACATTATCTTGCTTCGTGCTCTGACACACGTCACAAGGAGAGACAGGATTTTTCATTTCATTATACTTCGTCCATCAAATCAACAAAAGTAACTCAATTACTTCAGAACAATGCTGCGTAAAACGACGGACAGACAGACAACAATAACACATAGAGAGCACAATTCCTGAAATAAGATGAACTCCTCCAGTGTCTATACATTGTACAAACAGCCTCCCATCTCTTGTAACATCATCATTTGCGCCAAAATGAATCCTTTGACAGGTACAAACATTTTCACATTAAATCAAGCCACTAAGTCCACAGTGCGTTGCTTATACACGTACGTACGTGACTCTATGTTGTGCAATGTTGGTTTTACGATTTTGGTATTCCCTTTTTGAACCAGAAAAAAACGATTCCTTTTTTGCGACGAGCGGTGAGTGTGGGGCACAAAGCCTATCAACAACCAACGACGACATTGATGTACAACCATCGTCCGCAGTCAAATTGCTTAGACGTTGGGCATAGTGTTCTCGTATCTATGCCAATGATATTCACCAGCTCAGTCAATCGTTCTCATCTCAGCACCATAAACCAGCCGGCATACCACAACACCAACAGGCATCACCACCATTACCATTACCAACAGGCAAACTATTTTGAGAATTTCATCCTGTCGAACTGTCAGCAGAGGTTGATTAATAGTCGCCCAGAACCGGACCAAGCGATTTACAATTCTTCCGGATCTATATCCTGGCTGTTTCGACGAACGACTATCACCCACACACTCTCCACAGAGACAGAGGTGCGCCTTTTTAAAGCCATCGAGATACGATTTACTATTTGGCTCTGTCTTGTTGGCAAGTGTCCTCTTTTTCGTGTTTTCCCGGGATTTGATTTAGGCAGCCATAGTCGTAGCCATAGCGAGTCAGCCAGCCAGCTTGTTGTTTAGAAACAGAGGGTGGCTATTGTTTGGAATTTACCATGGAGGTCGGTACAGATTACCATAAAGACAAATGGTGGGTATTAATGTCCTCGAAGCAAAGTTTTGCTGGTGATGTTGCAACAAATCCTCCTCCGACCTTCCTTCCTTTCCCGTCCCTGTGTTCAGCTAAAAATCGCTCTAAAAGACGACAAAGCACGACGCATTGCTAGCTAGTAACGAGTACAATGAAACACACCCTTTATATCCGTATATGTGCATAAATAAGGACGTTAGTGTAAATAAGGACGAAAAAGACTTTCTTAATGATGTGATGAATTGCGTTAAATGGAGAATAGTTTTTGAGCAGCGTTGCCAGACAACGCAACAAAACAGAAAACAACACTCAAGGACACTTTTCTCAAACCGATTGCATGAGAGGACAATCAACTATGTAGTTTCTTATGAAATTCAATTAAAGTCATAACAAGTAAACGAACACGAAACGAACACTTCTTATCCGGCCAATTGAGCGCACGTAACTTTCAAAGTACGTAATTGAATGATGCAATATGTGTTGTGAAGGACGACTTGAAGAACTTTTGACCCTTGAGGCCGATAAATCAAATCAGTGAAGGCAACCCCATAGTCATTAAATTCAATATTAGAGTTCGTTTCGACTTTTATTGACTATGATTGATTTGAAGCATTAAGGAGGTTATTTCAACTTTGCGCATCAGTTGTCTTGAGCTTTGCTGGTTAATCAAATAGAGAACATGTGACATGGATTTACTCTAAACAACTTGGCTTGATTTTAAATTTGTTGAATAAAAAGGAGTTAACGTGAAACACTTAAAGGGCAAACAAGATCTAGTGAAACTTATTTGGAATTCCTATCTGAAGACTTAAGGAGGGAGAAATTACAGTTTTGGAACATAGCAACAAACGAGTACGACTTGAAATTAAAAGTATTTTCCTCCTTTTACATTGCACACTTTGTATTACATCAAAAATTACTGTTTACGCTTGGCGATCTTTCGACTTATAAATAAAACAAATAAATAGGGTGGCGCAGCAGAGCAAGGGCCTGTTTCCTGGGCCTAGAGCATTTCTCTCAACAATGCCTTGTGAGGGAATAAAGAGGGTTCATTATTATCTGCCGATTCCGAACGGCTAAAGCTCTTTACATGGCAATGAGTTAGCTATCGGAGAAGTTGCCAATTCGAGTCGATCTTTCAACTTTTTTTTGGCAGTTTGAAAGACATTTGTTTAGGCAAAGTTGTTAGGTTTTTTCTGCGATTAAAAAAGATGTGATTTCCTTAATTTTCATTTGGAATATTAAAATCAAATCCTGAGGATGCTTCCGAAACCGGAATAATATTTTTTCTAGAAGAAAAAGTTGAAGCTATGAGACCTATCTCAGCTGCATCGTTACGGTTATAGGTTTAAGGCTCAAAAATCCAATTCTAAAAATCCTTCAAAAATAAAATCGGTCCGGTCGAAGAAGCCATTACTTTCGCACAGAAATAGTTGCGATATTTGCAAGCTTAGATCTTGTCAACGCTGGCTGGAGCAAACAGTAAAGTTAAGACTAACGATTTAGCTGATCAGAGGTTTTTTTTAAGACTTTTTAAGACTTTCTCTGCTTCTCAATTTTTCTCAAATTTTAGCTGTAGAATTACTCTCGGAATACTTTTCAACTACTCACGAAAAGAAACAATGCTATATTCCTGGGATCGGAAATGGGAACTGCCACGTAACAGGCTGACATTAAACTGGGACTGTGACTTTCCTCACAATCTTTAATCTTAAAATTTTTTCAAAATTTATTTAATTTTTTTAGCGTTATAGAGTTTAATTTTCCTTGTTGACCATGATTTCTCCACAAAGAGCAAGTTATATTTTTCCGAAGTTTGTTCTGCACTGAATTCAAATCTGGCCTCAGAATTGCTCTGTCACGTCAGGCTCTTGAGATTATAGCAGAATAAGTTCAAGACATCAATGCTGTATTCTTTAAAAACCTGGTGTGGTAGATAGATTCGCTGACTGGATTTGAATACAGCACACTGAGAACCTTCAAAAATGTCTTATCTGATTCAAATTTCTTTTTGACCCTCTGAAGCCTAGGTCTTCAAAATAATGACTGACCGTCCGTTGCCACTTTTGAAGCTAAATATCTCAGTGATTTGATGTAATAGATCCATTTTGATGCTAGATTTGGATTCAGCGACAACAATTTATGGGAAAAGCAATGGTCTATTTTAAGGCTATAATTTTATTTTGTTAAAACTAAAGCTCAAAAACAGCAAAAAATTTAATTTTTCGATTTTGAAGGTTCAATATCTCGACGCAACATTAGAATTCAGGATAAAAACAGGATTAAAAAAAATATAATTTGCTCTCTGGGCATAAAACAACCCAAATTTTGCAGACCAGTGTTATTAGAACGTTATTGATACGTCTCTGGGATAGGGTTTGTACTTTTAAAAGCTGAATATGGTGTTCATACGGAGGCAAATTAAAAGGATCTTCACAAGGTAAACCCTTCAGAGCGAAGCGTATAAATCTGTGTTGAATCACCTCAATACGAGAATCATGAATTTCATAATTGGAGAGCCGATTTGAGATGCATACTCGAGATAAGGGCGAACATAACAGTTATACAATGATAGTGTTAAATGAGGACCATTCAATTCTTTTACCTACCTCTCTATGAAACCTTATAAGGGGATTGCTTTCTATGCAAATGAGATAATTTGCTCATTAAATTCAAGCACAACATTGAACCAAGGCCTCGAAAACTTGTAACATTGCATAATAAATGACCAAACATCGAATGCACATCTTTACTAGGTTCCTTTTTTTCGAGAAAGTCATAGCATGGCATTTGGAGGGGTTGAGACTAAGGCCATTCTTATAGCACCATACAAAAAAGCTATTGATATGTTTTTGAAGAAGTACGGGATCAGTAACATTCTTAATGGATTTTAAAATTGTTTAAAGTCAGCAAGAACCCAAAATTTTAATTTAAGAAATGCATGAAATGACATCATTGATTGCGACAGTGAAAAGCAGAGGTCAAAGGCGACTACCTTGTGGCACACCCGACAAAACAATGACGGGGTTCGAAAAGCTGTTACAAAATTCAACTTTATAAATTCTATTTTTCAGATAGGAACAAATCCATATAATAAATTCGAAGGGAAAACCAAATGCCTTAAATTTAAGCTTCTTCTTCATGATTTCTATTTCTACGGTTCCAATCAAAAACCTGATGCAATATGAGTGGCTATTATAGGGAGCGGGTCAAAATTCTGGCTTCAAAATTCTGCTTTTCAAAATTCTGGCTTTCTTTAAAAGGAAAAATTCTGCTTTTATTCATATTCTTTTTTATTTGCAGAAGAACAAAACAAAGTAGGAGAGCGACAAGCAAGTAAGAGTTTGCAATTATTATCAATATTCTGCCAATTATAAAGAAAAAGAAGGTTTGGAAAATGTTAAAAAGGGCGCGCTTTTTAAAATTTTCCAACCCTTCTTCTTCTTTATAATTGGCAGAATTATGATAAGCAGAATTTTGAAAAGCAGAATTTTGGAAAGCAGAATTTTTAAAAGCAGAATTCTAAAAGAATTTTGAAAAGCAGAGTTTTGAAAGCAGAATTTTGACCCCGGCAGAATTTTGACCCCAACCCGCTATTATAGCCTCCCCCGGTAGTTCAATCGGGTTGGGTTGTTAGCGCGCACATTGTACCAACTAAATATTTGGGTTGATTTTTTTTGTATTTATCGATCGATACCTGGTGGTCCAGTGCAATGAGGCCCACGGCAATAAGATTAGTGGGTCTATTTCCATTTTTTTCTTTTTTTTAAGTAAGACCCCTGGGGTTATTTCCATAACGAAATGTCAGTTGAAGTTGCGGGCCTTAGTAACTTGTTCTGAACAGCCAAATATTTTATTGCAATGAAAAGAAAACTCACCGTTTACACTTTTATTTATTTTCAATGCAAATAAAGCGGCACATTAAGTGTTCGGGGTTTGAATTTGATTCGCAGTAAATTCGAAAAACCAGTTTCACTGGTATTACCTTCTCAGGAATTGACAAAATCCTTGCGAGAGGTAATAAAAGTAAAAAAAGCGGTTTCGACATTACTGCAAATCCAGCTCCGATCCGACCCAACACACTCACCGACTCACTAAACTAGACATAAGTCCGTTTTCTAATTGTGGATTTATGTCATACCAAAGAGGAACACACGTAAATGAGAAATATCTATGAAATTATGTTTCATAATTCAGCGGTCAGTTCGCTAAAATTTTTTAATTTCAACCACAAGCTCGCACTACCCGGAGGCAAAATTTGTTCGTTTCGCTTTTTAGGGTAAGGCGGGACTAGTTGAGCATAGGGGTATGTTGGGCAATCGATATATCTTTAAAACTTCTTCAAATATCGGAGAGAAGAAGTTACGGGAGTCGAACTGATTGCGCGACCACGAGAAGCGACTCGTCGATCAAGTAAATTAAAAGCGTGCATAGTTTTATTTTTATAATAGTAAAAAGTAAAATTTTTGTAAATCGGAATAAAAAAAAATAAATAGGGTGGCGCTACAGATCGAGTGGAGCCCCTGGGCCTAGCGCATTTCTCACAACCATGCCTTGTGAGGGAATGGAGGGGACCTACAATTTTCTGCCGGTTCCGAACGGCTAATCGAGAAAGCGCTTTTCATGGCAATGAATACTAACGGAGGACTTGCCAATTCCTCGCGAAAGGCGATACCCGTGGAAAAAATATTTTTGCCTCTGTTGTAATTCGAACTCGGAATATTTCATCTATAAAGTCGAATATTATACGTTTTTAAACCGTTAAGTATCAATCCTTCATAAATTTACTATACTTTTGATATGTATAAAGGCTTTGGATATCATTTTAGTCGTTTTCTTTCATTGGGTTAGGGTTAGTTCAGCTACAGCTCAGCTACAGCTGTTCAACTAACCCCACGACTTAGAACCGAGGTAATACTACGTTCAGTTTTGTTGTTTTGTCACTAAAAGACTATATACAAATCAAAAATTTATTGTCAAACTGAAGTTTTATCTCTCGTCTGTTAAAATTAAGCCCATGGGTTGGATATACTTTCTAAGTGATCAATTTACCCTATACCATTGCTCAACTTACATCACCAATGGGGTACGTTGAGCATATCTGACTTTATGCATTTAAGCAGGTGAAGCTTTTTAATTCGATTTGTTAGAAATAAACAACCGTGGACACTATTGTAAAGGAATAAATAAATAATACATTAGCATATATGAGAAACTGTTAAGGCTTATTGTTGAGGAGCTATAACCGCTTAGTTTAAAAATTGCTCAACTAGTCCCACCCTACCTTACTCACTGATAGAATGATGAAGCTAAGAGTGAAATGGAAAAAAATTGCCAGGGAATATGTGTGGTGTAAAAAATAAAAATACGCGAATATTTATTTTTTTTTTTGATTTTTTTAACAGACCCATGACTACTTCAAAAATATTAAACAAAAAAACAATACAGCATTTTTTTAAAAATAAAAAGCTCAGGCTTCGTAAGAAAACTAAAAAATGTTCATTCCTTTAATGGATTTTACACCTTAATCGCTTGATCGCTTGAAAACGAAGAATTTTAGAGTAGCTACATTTACTGACAACCATAAAACCAGAATTTAGATTAGGGCTGAAGTGGTGAAGAAAAATTTTAAAAAATCCTCTGACCATTTCGTATTTTGTCAGCAAAGAAACATTTTTACAAAGTTTAAGTGAAATCGAAGGGTTAGCAACATTTTGAACGTTTTCATTTGAACTGGCGGATATCTTGTTTACTAAATTAACGATCATGAGTAACCTGCAACTCTATCGAAATGTACTTTTATTCCATTTATTGCAATTGAGACTTAAAATTTTTTTATTCTGCGGACGTAAATGGATGTTTTGATACAAAAGTTAACTGACTGTTGTGCTTACATTCAACAAAATAATATTTTCATTTGACATGAACAGGTATGACGAAGGTTCAAAGAAAGATCTTCTTTTTTTACCGAGGGTTCTAAGACTTATCTTATCTTATTCTTCCTATATTGCCTTTTCACAAGCTTCATTCATGTTCCGCATGTTTTCATAAAGACTCAGTGTTTTCACTTTGTTTTCAGTTATCTTGAGCAATTTTTACTTACCACAACCACTTTCATTTTAGAATTTTAAGTTCCATTTACCTGTTCCAACTTTGAAATATATAAACATAAATTTGTGTAACTGACAGCTGTTCTAACATACAACAGTTTTTATGAATTGTGTAGTCTTCGCTTTGTATGGGTAAGTGTTTTGAGTTTGAATTTGATTCGTAGTAATTTCGAAAACGCAGTTTCACTGGTATTACTTTCCCAGAAATTGACAAAATCCTTGCCAGAGGTAATATAAGTAAAAAGCGATTTCAATATTACTGCAAATCGAGCTCCGATCCAACCCAGTACACTCACCGACCTCCGCTTATTAGGAATATTCACAGCTTTTTTAACGACCTTCTCTGGGAAGGCCAAGTTCATATAAAATAAAAAACAGCTAAAATTCAAAGTATAGAACTTGAAAATGAAACTTCTCTTTTATGTCAAACAATCAAACTCGAAGCATTCACGGACATATGCGATGCCAAACGAGACACATACTAAACAGCTGAACCCATTCTGATGGCAACACTTCTCTAAATACTGCTTTGCGCTTGCTTTATATCCCTAGTCCCCTATCGCCTCGCCTAAATTGTTTCTTTTCTTCTTTATTTATGACCATTTGAATAGACATCCTAACACAATGTTGCTCCTCATAAAAGGATAAACCAACAAAAGCGCATAAAGCAGCAAAAAATGTCAAAATAAAATAAAAAAGGACGACGACGACGACCGAACGAATAAATAGATTCGAATTAATTTTTTGGGGGAACACAAGCTGAGATCATATACCCCACTGCTAAAGACCCATTCACTGTATTCATAGACCATGGCACTTTGTCACTCTTAAGGATTTTGTGGAGATTTGTTAAATTGTCTCCTTTTTATATACGATTTTTTGTTTTTCTCTCTTTTTTCTTGTGCCTCTGAGTTGTGCCACATCGTTAATTTTATTTTCTGGTTAAATATTTGCTTTTGTCGACATGACGCATATCACCAACTTGGTGGATGCGAGAATTGCTGGTCAGATTAAAAACGAAACCCTCTTTCATAGAGGGTTGATGGATTTTGTGTGAACTCGTGTCTTTTGTAAACAGCCTGACCAAAACACACCGACCGAATCGCATGACAACTCCTTTTTTTCGATTTGTCTTCCTTTACCTCTCACTCTTCTCTCTGTTGCTGATTGTCCTTTGAGGGGATTTGTTACTAAGGCGAGGTTGGATGTCTTTAACATTGTGCCAGGATACGAAAGAAAAGTTTGTTATTATAATATTATTTTCTTATAATTTATTTTCTTATTTCTGTTTTATTTGTGTTTTTTTTTTATTTTTTATTCCATGCCTCTCTGCTGAATTTTTTACTTTTCTTCTTTCCGCACAACCAAATCATCAACAGCCGCATCCCCGCAGCAAAGCTGACAAAAGCTTTTAAGGACTAAATTCCACCCGCATGCAGACTTTCAAAGCGAAAACGACGAAGGACATTAAACCTTATAAAATAAGGATATAAATAATAAAAAGGTGCTTCCATCTGTGTGAGTCTGTAGTTATTTGTGATAATTTATTTCTTCATGCCACATCCACGTCCTTTAATTTGGTTTGAATCACTTTTTTACTTTCGCTCTTGTGTACTGACTGAGCGCAAGATGCGAGTACGAGTAATCGTAGAGACTTTTTTTGCCGCGATTTGAACGACTCAAATTCAGGGTGGGTGGAGAATAATAGAGTCGCTTGTAATGTCAACGTAGACCACAATTGGAGCATTACGGAGGTGAATGCGGAACACATTGAGAACATTTAATAATGTGTGTGCTACCCCATACATCAACGGATTTACTGTACATATATACCTGCTCGTGGATCGGTATTTTTATTTTTGTGGATTTGCGGTTTTCTTTTTTCGTCTTTCAAAGGGTGGGATATTTCTTTGATCAGAGATTTGTGTGCTTTATTCGGATGTAGAAGGAACACCAACAACAGGTTCTATTTTTTATTTCCTTTCAAGGTGAAACCTGCAGCCGATTAAAAAAAAAGTAGAAAATAGAAAAATAGAAAACGTGCTTGATTGTGGTTCCGTCAGAGTTTCAGAGCGAAACACAATGTACCTACCTACCTATCCTATACCGCCTGGGATGTGTAATACGAGAAACTCATATTAACACGGCACACAAAAAAGGAGGACATCCTTTTGCTTTGAACTTTCCTCAGTTGCACGACACAAATTTTTATTGTTTGCCAAAAGAATGGATAATTTTTGTAGTTTTCGATTTATTTAGGACGAGGTTGCTTGTTATTTAGCGATTTGGTTTCGATTTCGCAAAAAAAAAAGGATACCTACGTACCCACCTTGTTTTTCATTGTGAATTTGCATTGAAGAGAAAAAACCTGTTAGACGAATGGACCCATTTGGGAGATTAAAAAACCGATGCAATTTATTTGAATGTTTTCGTTAAGTACATTGCAGTTTGTGTGCATTAAATAGAAGTATTACCTTTTTCCTCAGCTCTAAGCAATTGGAGTGTGTGTTAAGTTCTCTTTATTGTCAGCCATTGACTTGAATGTGTTTTTGGAAAGCTTTCGAGCGCAGTAAAGACTCGAAATGGATAAGAAATTGGTACTATTATGTGAAGTTTAATGTGAAAATGGGGAGCAATAAAAAGATCGATGGCAATGATACGGAAAGATGGAGCCAAATACATAGCACATTGACTAAGTCAGGCAAGTTAGAAATCCATTTCTGGACTTGATATACCTATTGTGATGCATTTAACAAACACTAAACTGGGCATTCCACGCAACTATTCTCTCCAGCGAACGTAGGTATTCCAAAACGTGTAGTTTGAAACACAAACATAAGTCTTGAAAAACATCGAGTAAAGCTTTTAATTCCTCAGAGAACGTTTTTTTCAGGCCGAATTTGTTTTGTGTCAAAAAAAAAAATGCAAGATCAGAAAAAAGGACCCAAGCTTGGTGTTTTTTTTAAGAATCATATAAAAGTCATCCCATTTAGCACAATCGAGAATGTTGAAGTTATTGTGATGCCTATTGGTGGGCCTCCGTTACATTAGGACGTTCCTTCGCTAAAGAAAATTTTTTTTCTTCCTTATAAGCTTATAGATTTCGAACTTTGGTCTACTTGGTCTTTGATATTAAAACGGGAAGGGCTTTTTTTAAGCGGATATAAATGAAAACACAGGCAAAGGAAACGAGTATTGTGGTTATGTTTATCTCTGTCTTTACTGACTTTCAATTTTGACATATCTTCAGTGGTTAGAAGAAGGTTTCCTCGTAATATTTTAACAGCTTGCGGCGGGTTAACCGCTTTTCCAAGACATGAGCGGAATACGATCAAATTTTTCAGCTTTTCATTTGATCGGACTTCGCTGGTGGTACCCGTGGGGTGATGGTTAGCGTGCCTGCTTGTTACGCGGGAGGTTCGTTGTTCGAATGAAAACAGAAGTTAAAAATGTTTTCCACGACTATCGCCTTCTCCGAAGGATTGGCAAGTACTCCGTCAGTAAATTCATTGCCATGATAAGCGCTGTCTCAATTAGCCATTTCGAACCGGCTAAAAATTGTAGGTCAATTCCTTCTCCTCACAAGGCATGGTTGTGAGAAATACGTTAGACCCCGAGGCACCCCTTCTGTTGCGCCACCCTATTTATTCATTTATTTATTTACTTCGTTCGATTTATCTCGTGCCTAACAAGTAAAAACAGCTTACCTATTTTCTTACATTCCCAAAGAGGTTTCTTAACGGCACTCGACATTTATTTGAATATGAGCATGCAAATGCAGCTTCGTTTATTCTTTTTACTTGCGATTATAGGTACTAAAAGGCAAGTCTTGCGTGCAGAAAAAAAATTTTGAGATAACAATTAAATATGACATTACTATGGTAGAGAATACGAAAAAAGTGGGTCCTGCAATTCTGTCTGTCTGTCCGTCTGTCTGTATATGGATCTACAGCCTGAACCGCTTGACCGATTTTCTTAAAAATTTGCAGTTATAGTCTCTGGATACAGAGGGGTTTTTGGAATTGGATCTCTAGGTCTTGAAATAACGGTACCTGCCATACAACCTTTATGATAATACCTATTTTTCTCGAGAACGGCTTTAACGATTTTGAAAAAATCTTATGTGAAGTATTATTTTTGAGTAGCTATTCTTATGATATAAAAATTTTTTTAAGATAAAGTCTAAAACCGGTACCCCCCATAGTACCGTTTTTTAAGAACCGACTTTCTCGCTAATTTTTCACACGATTTTGACCAAATTTTATATTTAAAAATTGGTAGGTGGTTTAAGAAAGACTGCATATCAACTTGAAAAAATTTACTTTTTTCGAACTTTCAATAATTTTTAAAAAAAAAATTTGTCTTTTCGAATATTTTTTAAACGGTATCTTTGATTTATTTCAAATGTTTTGTCAATACATCTTTTAGCAAGATCTTAAAATTTGTGTACAAAAATTTTTGACCGGTTTTTTAAAAAACGGCTCTAAAGATTTTGGTTAAACTTTCACTGTTTATATGTATTAACAACTGCAAAAGAATGGCGTTTTTAGATTTTCGTTTGAAACCTTTGGAATATTTAATTCAATTTTTTTAAATATTTTATGTGATTTAATTCAATTTTCATAATTAGTGTGTAGGTGGCAACCCTAAAATCACCAAAATGTATTTAGAGCTAATTCTAAAACCTTTTATTAAGCCTTAATAGTTTGGTATTGTACTTAGCACACAATCGCAAGTTCGTGCGACCCAGTCGTGCCCATTTTTTATTTTTTTAAGCAACTGTGAGTCCAGAAATTATACGAAGATCAGTTGGTATCTCATACGAAATACTATAGCTCTTTGCGACAGAGTTTTACCAAAAAGGGGCTGAATGAATTTCAATGTGACTTGACATACTCAAACTTTTCGACTTGCCCCACCATCGGTAAGGAGTAGTAGAAATCAAGAATACAAGGAACTAAAATCGTCCACCAAAACTATTCTGGTTGGAGATATTTTCACATTTCAACCTAACCCCACCAGCGGTAAGGAGTAATGAAATTATCACAAGGAACTAGAGTTTTACACCAAAATAAGTCGAGATATTGGCTCCTATCACAAAAGCCCGTCGCGTCGTAGCAATTTCGGACTACGAATATCAAAACGGAAGCATCACGGGCACGGCGCGGCGCTCTTGTAGTGAATGTTTTGCCACTGAATTTTTTACTCTTAATAGAATTATTAACAAGTTATAAATATCTGTTGCCAAGCGTTCATTACGAAGATGTTTTTAGTCATTTCTACTTGGCATTCGTAGTCCGAAATTGCTACGACGGGCCTTGTGATAGGGGTGATTGTTTCATTTCTCACCAGCATCAGCAGAAACTCATGAGATGTAAGACCTTCGGTCCAAACTAACTTCTAAGGACTGCCATTGCTGACGATCCATGTTATTTTATAGTACCAAACAATCGAAGTTTTTCGGACTTAGTTGCCCTAGTAGCTCCTTGGACTGTAGTCTAAATGAGACTTTTCAGGCTAGAACTGTTAAGGAGATCAGTGTCTTAACAGCACTAATCCACATTGTCCAGGCTTTACTTTTCTGGTGGTTCTTGTGACCTAGAACTACAATCCAAGCTATTGATTGACGAGGACTTCCGTGCTTTTTCAGTTCCAAACGACATTTCCCTTGCTGAACGCTTTTGGTTACTTCTGTAAAGCGTACATTCTCAAAATTGTTTATTGTTTTGGAAACATACGCAACGTCTAAGAGAGCATCGGTTTGTTTTTTCACAGAAGATGATTCAGAAAGTTCTAATAGCCTACATTCCTATGGCTGACACTAAGAAAAACCAACCAGATTGAAAAGTAGTCACTGTTAATAGTCGATGATGACGTGATTAAATCAACCAACAGATCTACGAACGTCAAATGGAAGTAATTACTCAAAATTAGACAGTCTTTCGAATAAAAAATGGCAAACTTGTAAGCCGGAAAGCTGTTTTTGGCTAGACATACGAGTACATCGTTTGCAATCGTTAGCGTTCTTTTGACTATTAGAACTCACTGCATTCTCTTTTACATTTTCTTGCAGTTTCCAAAATCGTTTCCAGTTTTTGGATCTTTTGGCAGATTAGGACTTCATTTATTGCAACATCTTTGATTCACATTTATTCTTCCCATTTACCATCTCTTTCTTTTCAAGAGGCAACGAATGTAGTTTTTCTCGATATGATCAAAAGTTTTACCCTAGTCTGCATCAAAATAGTTGTACGACTGTTCATCGAGCTAGCCTAATAAGGCATCGCCAAGCAAAGGGTTGCAAAAAAGACAAAGGATGCAGCGAATGCAAGTGAATGCAAAAAATGAGAAAGTTTAAAAATGTAGGTACAAACGAATACCGAGCAAGCAAAGACTGCAACAAATGCAAGGAATACATTAAATGCAAAGGAATGCAATGAGTGCAAGAAATAAATGCAAGGAATTCAATGAAAGAAATGCATTTGGAAAAACTTCAAAATGCAAATGGATGCCGAGAAAGCAGACTAAAAGAAATGCAAAGAAAGCGAAAAAATGCAAGTAGTGCAAAATAATACCATGAATTAAAAAAAAGGAGAAAGTAGCAAATGCAAGGGAAAAAAATTAAAAATTAGTAAAAGAATGCTCGGTCAGCAAAGATTGCAAAAAATGCAAGGAATATACTGCATACAAAAAACGCAAACATATGCCATGAAATATGCAGGGAAAAAATGCAAGGAATGAAAAGAGTTAACAATGCAAATGGAAGCCGAAAAGGCTAAGGCTACAAAAAAGCAAGAAAATTAAAAGAAAATGCAAAACGAAGAATGCAAAAAATGCAAACAAATCCAAAAATGAAAAGCCTTAAATGCAAATAGATGCCAAGGAAAGCAAAGTCTGCAAAAAATGCAAAAATAATACAAAAAAAGCAAAGAATGCAAAAGAATGCCATGAATGTAAAAAAATGAAAAGCGAAAGAGTGACAAAAGCATAACACTGTAAACGGATGCCAAAAAAAAACAGAGAGTGCAAAAAATGCAAGGAATGCAGAATGTGTACGCAAAAAAATGCAAAGAATTAAATAAATGAAATCATTAAAATCAAAGTTAAGACTTTACATAGCATTCTTTTAGAAGCAGAGCGACTTCAATCACTAATTTCAGGCGACTTTTGTTTAGTGAATTTTTAGTAGGATTTTGTTGGATTGCAGAATGATCTTACACAGAAGTGTTTCTCGATCTACAGAATCGACTCCTTTCCTCGCTACACACAGGTTACTGCAAAGAAACTATGTACCAGAAAAATGCAATCCTTTTTGAAAACAACCTACTAGTTCAGTAGGCATAGCCAAATTGAACGCTCTGGTGAGTTAATTTCTTGATTTTTAACTAAGTTTTCTACAAGTTTATAAATCGATTCACTAAATCACCCTTTCAGCTGAAACGGAGCAGAAAAAATGTTCGCCATCCACCCACTCGTCTTTTCCAACCAATTTTTTTTCTTTTTACCGAACATACTCGTGTAATCGCCCACTTTTTTTGGGATGGCCCTGTATAATTAAATATTCTACAAACTGATTTTTTTCTCAAGACACGTTTCTTTCTTCTCCTTTTTTTTCAAGTCAAACACGCAACTTATTTTCGACACTTCGTTTAACCTTATCAAACGTCCTTTAACCCTTTTATATGAAAAGCTACAAGGGCAACAAAAGTTTTCGTGTCGTCGAAATAAGTTGTTCTTGTTCTCAATTATTCATGAGAATCAACTTTAGTCCCCGCCTCCTATCGCAGTAAATAAACCATGACTTTTATTATTTGATTTTCTCGTTTTCATTTAACCCAAACGTTCTATTTACGCATACACATGATTGTTTCACATTATATTAAAAACCAATCAAATATTAAGCGCAACGGTTGAAATAATTAAACAGCACTTATGCTCCACAAATTTTATTTTCTCATTGCAAATTTACATGTTTATTTATACCCGCTTCAAATAAAAGTTTTTGTTTTGGATTTTCGTACTCGTTTATGTTGGAAATATTCGATTACGGTTTTTCCCTGGTGGATTGATTTAATTGCAGTCAAAGAGGAACGAATAATAAAAAAAACTTTCGGAACTGATTGGAATAATTTTACACACGAAAGAAGGTGCATGGAACAATAAAGAGGTGAACAGAGTGTAACACTGAACCATAACTTCCATCGGCTATTTATATACGCGCACCAACTTTAACAGAAAAAAACAGGAAGAGTGGAGTATAAAAAACATGCGTTTACATAAATAAACTGAGTGGGTCTACTCCATTGGTAGTCAATAACTTACTCACAGCTCATTGTCATTACAATAAAAAACCGAAATTATGTGTTAAACATAAGTTAATGTACCTGAAACGAGAAGAAAAGAATAAATTGTTTAGGATTGTTGTTAACATAAAAATAAAGCTGCATAGTTTTTCATTCAAAGTTGTGCAACATGTCATTAGTGATAAAATAAAAATAAATGTGTTTGGAAAATTCTTAAGAGATGGAGTTATTTTTCAAAGCAAACAGGTGACATTTTTGAAGATAAACAAATGAGTTAGTAGAAAAGCAATGGAGGACAATGTTTTTGGCTTCAATTTATGAACAGTTGCATATATTTTATGATAAAGTTGTTTTAAGCAAGACAAATGGCGCCATAGATTGCAATAAAGCGTAGAAATTTCACAAAATACAGAGCCATTATTTGCCACTTCTGTTGCCTTTCCTTGCAGCCAGGTGAGTATAAATAGAGGTTTTAATTCCCAACAGAATGCAATGAGCGATGGAAAGTCTCGTTTAAGTATCACAAATTCTTTGGAGCTATAAAAAGAATGATAGTGATAAAACAAGGCAGATTGTTGACTGTAATTAAAAGTATTATGACTAGCTGCGGAGTCAGGTAAAGCATTCAACATTCGGTTGAGAGGCTAGAATATGAATCTCCTTACTTTTAATGTACGTCGGAAGTTGGGTTCAAGGTAAAACTGATGAGCAATCCTAACGAGGCGGGTGTTGCGGCTAAATTGTTTCAGGGCAAGAATGTAACTGCCTATTTCGCTAGAGCACTGTTTCAAAAGAAGCGATAGAAAGAGTGTCAATCGATCCTTCAATACAACTATCACTTATAAATTTTCAAATTTTGTACCCTATAAAGCAGACGTAAGGAGGTTTAAGAGGCACATGGCCAAACATGAGGGTTATACTTTAGTTTTGAGAACTGTAGGCTTTATAAATTGTGGCCAGATAAAATTACATAAATAAATGAAGTGGAGCAGCAGAGAGATAAACCATGGGGCCTAGCGCACTTCTCTCAACCTCCCACGTTACAGGCGGACATGCTAACTATTACGCCACCAGATCAGAAAGTGAGAAAAATTTCCTGCATTGCCTTAAAAAACCTAAGCGATTCGCAGCATTTTCGGCAGCTTCAAATATGAGTTCATAACCTTGAAAATCATCTCTTACACGCATACCGAGTACTGACAGCTTTTCGGTTTCTTGGATATGCAGGTACCATTCATGGATAATGGCAATGAAAGGATCTTAAGCTTAAACAAAAAAGATAGCATTGCGGTTTCCAAGCTTTAAATTCCACTCGTTTTTTACTACCGCATGTGACAATGCTGTCAAGGTTATGTTAGGTTGGATGGTGGTGTAGCCAAACCTCACTCAGATCTCAAGGATCAATCGTGCTCCTCGGGATAATAGAAGATGAGGAGTTGGGGAAGGGGGTAAGAGGCGATGAATAGCGGAGGATTGACTTTGTGACTAGCTTATTGGGTTTGAAAAACCTCACTGAATCATTTGGAGCCCTGAATGAACTTTATGATGCTTGTCAGTAGGAGGTTAAAAATGTCGTCGCCCAGTTCATTTCATTTTTCATTTCATTTCATTTATTAGTTTCTATAGAAGTGAATACATTAAGAATTAAATTCTTTTCATTTGTACCTTAACAATATGAAAATATATTAATTAATAGACACAAAATTAGAGTAACAATATAAAAAAGTATACAGATTACAGTTCGTCGAAGAAGAATTCTCCGAGGGCTTTGTCCTAGTCTAGTCCAAGCTTGGGCGCCCAAAGAGAAAGTGGAATGGTCCTTCCCCGTCTCTTCGTCTTGGCATCCTCTGTGAAGGAGTCACAGCCAACGACCTCGTAATGAAATGCTCTATTATTACCATTAACAGGTTGTCAACCCTCGGCTGTACCTCGATATCCGATCCTCTCACATTCAGTCAAATGCATTACACTTGACTTGCATGTGTATCCATAGAGTGCATTGTACTCGGAACAATATGACTCCCAACGGCAGGCCACTGCCAGCCGGCAGAAGTAATAAGGAATCATATTGCTTTGACTGCATGCGCTCTGTATATGTCACAGCAATAGTCTTTGGGTATGAGCATTTGTTTATGATATAGGTCATTGGCGCTCACCCAAAAGAATGTGATGATGAAGCGTTTTAATCGGATATCGAAGTGTAGTCGATTGTTCGATAACCAGAACTCGAGCGTAGTAGCTTTGTATAAATAGGGTATGAATTTGGAAATAAAGTCAATTGTGATCGTGGAGTCGATCCGAAGAACACTCTAGTCTTATTATTTGATATATGGCTGTTAGCCTAAAAGTATAAGCTTGGACGTTTTCTTCTTTAGTCGTCTTCGGTACCACCCTCAACTTTGCAGTTAGTGCGAAAGAGGTTCGAGCGAAAGCAGTAAATGCTAAGCGATTGGTGCTGAAGTACAAGCGACTTCACACCTCTACATAAGTCGAATGTGTTAATGCCCATTCTCAATCAGAAACCCAATCAACGCAGAGAGCAGAGGTCTGCCAAGCTGGAGTAGAATTAAAAAAAATTTTTCTTGGAAATATCTGTGGCGAGATTAGGCTAATTTCACTTTCAATGGAGTGAGTGAGTAGAGTCACTGCTGAAATGCTAAGTGAGTAATCTGACAGCCAATCGCACTAAATGACTCACGGAATTTCTTTATCAAAATCGATTTTCAATGGAAAGTGTCTCACTTCACTCATTCTCGGGAAAGTGAAACTGGCTAAACCTCGGCACTGGACAAAGGTTTCTGGAAATTCGGTATCGTTCCAAAGATGACCACTTATGTCATTGGCGGTTTTTAGAAAGTTTTATCGGAATTTGTTTTGTCTTACTCTAATGGCTTGAGTACAGGAAATGTTCGTTTCGCTGGATTCGAGTGATGACCCAAGTTTGGCCAGCTTATTTTCCATTTCGTCACTAGTTACGCCAAGTTCAGAATTCAATTAACTAATCCTGCGAAACCATTACCGTTCCACATCCATAAGGCAGGGTAAGGAATTTGAAACGAATGTGAAAACCTGAGAATTGAGTCGGTAACAAAACAAAGGCTCTTCTTTCCAGTTAATAAAGCCATGTCCTCAGATGAGGGTGTCAAGACAACATCAAAATTCGGGGCCAACTCTTACATAACATGCAGGACTTAGTGACCTAGAAATCAGTTACTCCAGCATCAACTGCAATCTACGTCACCAGGAGGCGCATATGTTTCATTATATCCATTACCCAGTGTATTTCCGGAGAAAAAGGTTACGATTTTTAATCTAAATAACGCCAAGCAACAGTTTTTAACAACTAAAAGCCTGCCATTAGAAGATTTGTTTTCAGGATATATCACTTACAGCTCGGTCCTATCCTTTGCATATTTTCAACAGACAGCTGCACCTAATGCAAGAAAAGGCCTTGGTTAAGAGCTCAAAACTTTCAAACTGAACATTAGAGCGAATGCGGGACTTTGAACATAATAAAGGGTCATTAATTTTTGTAAGAGTAAAAACACAGATATCGGTTTTCGATGAAAACACCGAATGGAAAGTCCAAACATTATCACTCAAATGGCCCCGGAAGATTTGCAGAACGCGATTGTGTTGAGGTAACTTTCAACTACTGTTTCGAATATTTCGGACGGCTATAACTTGGATAATGCTGTCTTTTAATGCGCCCAGAGTTCGGTGATGGCCGTGGTGTATGGTTAGCATGTTTGCCTGTTACGCAGGATGTTCGTTGTTCGAGTCCCTGCAGAAAAGAAAAAATATTTTCCCATTGGTATAACCTTTCGCGAGAAATCGGCATGTCTTCCAATAGTAAATCAATTGCCATGAAAAGCGCTCTCGATCAATCGTTCTGAATCGGAAGAAATTCGTAGGTCCTCACCACTCACTTTCAAGACATGGTTGTAAGAAATGCGCTGTAGAGTTCGTTCGGGTTTTACTGACGTGGACACGATCTTTTGCGTAGCACCATATAAAAGAAATCTAACGGTGATAATTCGCCGTTCCTCAAAACGTGGAATTACACGACCGAAAAACTACTTGGCCTGCTACCTCTAAAAACTCAGCAACGGTTATTGTGGAGGATCATATACCTAGAATTGTAGACGATTATACACTTTATTTACCTGGTTTATGTTGTAGCCATAACAAGTTTAACTTCAAATAAGTGTGGGCAATTTTAAATCCCCAAGTCCAAAGTCCTGCGGGGATTAATTAAAGTTTTCATCGAAACTCAAAAGAGAAACAAGAAACAAGAAATATTTTTGTGTTAAAATAACACACCAAAATCTTTACCCTCACGCCTTTCAAATATTTTATTGATTTAAAAAAAACCACCATCAAGGCTCCATTTACCTCATTCATAACAAAAAAAACGTATTCCCAACACATCCCCTTTTAAGTTGAAAGCAAAAAACCATTTTGAATTGAATAATTAGGTATTTCTACTTTTTTATTTTAAATGCGGCTGCGATCATAGTTACCGATTCAAAAAACACATTTTTCGTAACACCAAACTATTTGCACGATATTTTTAACCATAAAGTGTTAAATATGCCCATTGCGACCGCTTTTCGCTTCTATGTATAAGTTAACGCCAAATACATTAACGCGCAACAAAGTCTTCCAATCCATCCCCATTCTGCAAACGCAGCAAAAGCTACTCCAAAGGCAAAACACGAAGAGAAGACGACATAGAAATCTACACACAAGCTGCCAGCGAACGATCGCATAAAATAAACAAATCCACGCACTAGTTGTTTACGTGACCCTATCTGCAAGTCAGCAGAATATCCCCCATGAGATGATCACCGAAATACAAACCAAATCCGCACACAAGCTGTCTACGTGATCTAATGTGCAAGTCAGCAGAAATCCCCACGAGATGCCACACCAAACCATCCATCGATATCGACGCTACTTTATTGATTGGTCATCAAAATATAGGTATAAAAGATGTTAGAATTATTCTAAGTTTGTCATTCGTATTTGGGAAGGCAGAAACGCTGCCCGTTTGTAAATTAAAGTGAATAAATAAAGAATAGAGAAAAAAAACGTAAAGTTTTTTTTAAGGAAAATTAATTAATAAAAATTTAACTGGCGCCCGAGCAGGGACCGGTATTGCGTGTGAGTTCTAAGTAAAAGTAAAAGCGCCTTAAGTAGCTGCGTCCTTTCGAACATATCCTCGCTTACCGGTTTAGAAAGAAAACGAATCGCCTCAAGTAGCCGTGGTTTTAAAAGAAAACGAATCGTCTCAAGTAGCCGTGGTTTAAAAAGAAAACAAATCGTCTCAAGTGGCCGTGGTTTAAAAAAAAAAACGAATCGTCTCAAGTAGCCGTGTTTTTTAAAAAAAGAAAAAAAAACAATAGTGCGTTAGTGTTCGTTGAAAAAAAAAAAAAAAAAAAACATACCGTCAAGTTCTAATGAAAAACTAAAAAGCAAAGAAAAACAAGAAACCAAAATAGAAACACTAAGAAAGTAAAACGCGAATATTGAAAACACTCATCTATTAATAGAAAAAGAACAAAGGTGAACAGTGAACATTATTGGTGAAAGTGAACACAGAAGTCACAAAGGGCCCCGAAGTAGCCTTGCAGTAGCAACTAGCAGGACAAAACGGAAGCATCAGAGGAAGCTAGCCGCACCACAATGAAGTCACTAGTAATTTTCTTTTTGTAAGTCTAGATTAGATTAGATAAGTAAAATAAAAATTAAAAACAAATATTTGTTTATAATCAACGAACACGATAATTTTTAGTGCTTATGATAATCTATATTATAATTTTTTTATTATTACCATTACCCTTGTTTTGTTTCACAATAAGTACTACATTTATTTGAAAAATTATATTCTAAAAACAATTGATACAATTTTACTAAAACATAAGAAAATAATTGATAAGTGATTTTATATAAACAAAAAAAAAAAAAAAAAAAAAATTTTATACGTATAAGAAGAAAAATGGCTATCCCAAATAACCTAATTAGACCCGAAATGAACGGAAACATTCCGCCAACCGCTTCACCTAGCCAAAACAATGCTTCAATCACTCGTACCGATTTGCAAAATATGGTTGTGACCATAGTAAACCATGTCTTAAACACAGAGGGAAGAAATATCATTCAAAACATCATAAATCCCAACTCTGATCGATTTCAAGGAATCGATCAAGTAATCGATCCAACACAGAGATCCAATCTCGGAGACCTTGACAAGGTCCCAGATGTAGTTAGGTGCCTGAGAGAATTCTCTGGGCAACCAGGGGAATTCAGTTCTTGGAAGAAGAGCGTGGATCGAATTATTCACCTTTACGAACCCGTCAAAGGTTCACCAAAATATTTCGGCGTCTTAAACGTCATACGGAACAAAATTGTAGGAAACGCAGATATTGCGTTAGAATCCTATAATACCCCTCTCGATTGGGGATGCATTTCCCGATGCCTCACCCTTCACTACGCGGATAAACGCGACTTGGGTACACTTGAGTACCAAATGACTTCCCTCATACAAGGGAACGATACTGTGGAAGGCTTCTATCAAGCTGTTTACTCCCACCTATCCCTTATTTTAAATAAAATTAGTTGCATGGACGTCGGTCCAGAAGCACTATCCTTACTTACGAAAACTTATAGAGATAAAGCTCTTGACACCTTCGTAAGAGGTCTTAAAGGAGATCTACCTAGACTCCTCGGGATCCGTGAACCCGTTGACCTGCCACAGGCTCTCTACCTGTGCCTTAAATTAGAAAATCAGAACTACAGATCAAATTATGCTCATAATCACCAAGGAGCAATTAGGAAATTACATCAACCAATTCCGCCAATGCTTCCTCCAAGAAGACCAAATCCAAATATGCATAATAATCAAATACCATTTTATCCACAACTTACCCATTTTCCTCAACCTATGAACTTTAACCAACAATCATACCCATTTAATAATAACCACATCCCTAAACAACATCCTTTCAGTAACAACAATAATCGTTACCCAAATCAATTACCAAATCGAATCCAAGGAAATATTAACAGACCATTTCCAAGGCCGCAACCAAGGCCAGAACCGATGGAAACCTCCACAATGGGCACCGCTAGAGTAAATTATGTTAACAGGCCAACACAACAACAGAGAAATTGGCCGCCTGCACCGAAGAGACCTAATAATTTTCCACAACAACCTAGTTTTCCAAATAAAATACAAAGAAATTTTCACCTAGGAACTTCAGCCCAAGAGAACTCCGCAACCCAACAATCGGAACTAGATCAGTATTACGCTGAACTACACTTAGCTGATCAACAGCACGAACAAAGTTTTAGTAATTACATAGAACCGTTAACCCAAGAGGAAATAGAAGTAAACGATACTGAAGTAATATCTGAACTTAGCGATATTCATTTTTTAGGTTAACAAGCTCTTCGTTGCCCTATATAGAAGTTAAAACAAATGGTGGCGAAGTGCTAAAAATCTTAATAGATACAGGTTCAAACAAAAATTATATGCAATCCTCCCTCGTAAAAAACCCTATTCCTAATGAAAAAATATTCTATGCTAATTCTGTTGGAGGGAACATAGAAATAACCCATCATACCTTCGTTAACTTATTTGGCTTAAAAGATCTAAAAATTAAATTCTTCCTCATGCCGTCTTTAAAATCCTTTCAAGGCATTCTTGGAAATGATAGTTTGAAGGAACTATCTGCCGTAATTTACACAAAGCATTCTTACATGACTATTAAAGACAACATAAAGATACGAATCAAACAACTCACTGCAGAAGCAGTAAATACTTTATCTGTAAGAACAGAACACATGACAGCAGAACAAAAAGATTCAATCAAATCCATAACCAAAAGATACTTCAAGTTATTTGATGACCCAGACGAAAAACTAACTTACACAACCGTTGTCAAAGGTGAGATCCGAACTTCATCAGATTCTCCCGTATACACCAAATGCTATCCATACCCAATGGCTCTTAAAGATGAAGTAGAGAGTCAAATTCAAAAACTCCTCAGAGATGGCATAATAAGGTCTTCAAGATCACCGTACAATTCACCGGTGTGGATTGTTCCAAAGAAGCTAGACGCTTCCGGCGAAAAAAAATATCGATTGGTGATCGATTATCGTAAATTGAATGCCATCACTATTGCTGACCGATATCCTATCCCCGAAATTAACGGCGTGCTCGCACAATTAGGTCAAAATAAACTTTTCACAGTTATCGACCTCAAAAGTGGGTTTCACCAAATTCCACTTAAAGAAAGAGATATTGAAAAAACAGCTTTCTCGGTGAATAATGGAAAGTACGAATTCACCCGGCTGCCTTTTGGGTTGAAAAATGCCCCTTCTATTTTTCAAAGAGCACTCGATGATATTTTGAGAGAACATATAGGGAAAATATGTTTCGTTTACATCGACGATATCATCATATTCAGTAAAGATGAAGATACCCATTTAAACAATATTGAAAAAGTTTTCAAGACCTTGGAAGCTGCAAACATGAAAGTTCAGCTTGACAAATGTGATTTTTTTAAAAAAGAAGTCGAATTCCTTGGTTTCATAATTTCCTCAGACGGCGTCAAAACTAACCTCGATATAGTAAAGAAAATCTTATTTCAATATTTAAACGATATTTGATCCCTACCATAATAAATGGACTAATGACCAACGAAGAAACTATGGGAATTATCCAAAATATATATCCACTTCATTTCAAAAATTATAAGGTCCGCTACACACAAACAAAAGTGCTCGATGTAACTGATCAAACTGAACAAGAAGAACTTATCTTAAAAACTCATAACAGAGCGCATAGAAATGCGCGAGAAAATAAAGCCCAACTACTCCAAAGCTATTACTTCCCACAAATGAACTCAAAAATTAACAAAATAGTTAAACAATGCCATATATGTCGAGAACACAAGTATGATCGGCATCCCCAGAAACCCAAACTCAAACCCACACCTATTCCCCAGTATCCAGGTCATATTATACATTTAGATATCTATTCAACCGAAGGACATCTTGTTCTTACCGCATTAGATAAATTCTCCAAATATGCTCAAACTAAAATACTAAAGTCCAGAGCCGTGCAAGACATCGTAGAACCTTTAAGACAAATTCTATTTTCTTTCGGCATACCGAAACTAGTCGTCTTTGATAATGAAAAATCCTTCAACGCAGCCTCTATTCGTTTCCTACTGCATGATCAATTAGGAATAGAAATTTTCAAAACACCTCCCTATTCTAGCACAGTCAATGGACAAGTGGAGCGATTCCACTCCACACTCTCAGAAATCATGCGTTGCTTAAAAACAGAAAAGATTCATAGATCCTTCCTAGAATTACTAGACAGAGCAGTGTACGAGTACAACTGTTCAATTCACTCTACAATAGGAAAAAAACCGATAGAAATATTTTTTGGAAGAAACGTCAGTACCGATCCAAACCAGTTAGAAAAAGCAAGAGAAGAAAATATAATCAAGCTACAAAAGAAACAAAATATCGATTTGAAACATCATAATAAAAAAAAACACGAACCAAGGAACTATACACCTGGTGATATAATTTACGTTAAAGTAAACAAAAGACTAGGCTCAAAGTTATCACCCCGTTTTAAACGAGAAATAATAAAACAAAACAATACAACGACAGTAACAACACAATCAGGCAAAATTGTTCACAAAAATAATATTAAGAGTTAACTATTATCTTTTTAGATTTATCCTGGCACCATGCCTCGCAAGTGTTCAGATACTGGACTACACAAATTCACAGGCGGTAACATTTCATCTAGGAAATGCTAAACTCCAAACAGGCACTTTTAGATTGATTCATGTCATTGATCTTGAATCATATGAAAACGTAATAAAAAATATAGAGAATAAAATGCACACAAATATTAATAAAGATAATACCATTTACCCATTCCTAATCCATGAAATCTCCTTATTAAAAAGCCATATAGAAAGATTAAAACCTAAAATGAAAGTTAAAAGATCAATAGATCTTATTGGAAAAACATGGAAATGGATCGCAGGTAATCCAGACCATGATGATCTTATAATTCTTACACAGAAAATAAATAATATTTTGGAAAATAATAACCAACAAGTAATAATTAATAAATTAGCTTTAGAACGAATAAATAAAATTTCAAACATTACGAATCACGTAATCAAAATTGTAAAAGAAGGTGTAACTATCACCGATGAAATATCATTAAATTTAAAATTTCAATTAGAAGTAATAAGAGAAGAAATTGTAAACATAGAATATGCTATGAATTGGGCTAAAGCAGGACTAATTAATTCATTTTTATTTAGTGAACCAGAATTAAAAATTGTTAATGATATATTTGAAAAAAATAAAATTCAATACATAAATATTGACGAAGCAATAGAATTCTCAACAATAAAAATAGCTTTAAGTAATAAATCTATAATTTATATTATTGGTATTCCTATAACGGATGCAACAACTTGCGACATATTGTTAATAAAGCCCATAAAGACGAATAATATTATAAATAAAATAAATTTTGAAAACATTTTAAATTGCAACAAAAAATTGTATGGAATAAAAAGTAAATGTAATTCATATAATAACATAAATCTTTGTCAAAATAATGACGTAGTTGAGTTAAGTAATGAAGATTGTATAAGTAATCTTTTAAATAGTAAAGAATCGTTTTGCACAAAAATGACCAATCGATACTTCCCATCAGTAGAAGAAATAACACCTGGAATAATATTTTTAAACCAATATAATGGAACCATCAACATCGACAACGAAAAAAGAAATATAAATGGAACATTTGTAATCCAGTTTGCCAACACCTCTATACAAATCGGAAACAAGAAATACATCTCAGAAGAACTTTCAAGATTCAAACCACTGCCAGCTATTTTACAACCAAATGAAATTCAAAGCACATACGAAGAAGTACTGTCACTCGAGACGTTGAAAGAACTTCATATCAACAACACTAATCAAATACAACTTCTGAAAGAAGAAAACTTAGTTGGACATATTACCAGTTTTAGCATATCAACTTTAATAATTATTGCTATAATTATTGCAGCTATTATGAAAATTAGAAATAAATACTCAAGAAATGAAACTTCACGTTCTATTCCTGTTTCAATCGAATTACCTACAGTGCTAACAACAGAAACAATCCCTGATCCTACACAAATAGAAAGGGTCAGCAAGATTCCATTTTTTAATCTTTAACGAGGACGTTAAAATTTAAAGCCGGAGGAGTTAACGCCAAATACATTAACGCGCAACAAAGTCTTCCAATCCATCCCCATTCTGCAAACGCAGCAAAAGCTACTCCAAAGGCAAAACACGAAGAGAAGACGACATAGAAATCTACACACAAGCTGCCAGCGAACGATCGCATAAAATAAACAAATCCACGCACTAGTTGTTTACGTGACCCTATCTGCAAGTCAGCAGAATATCCCCCATGAGATGATCACCGAAATACAAACCAAATCCGCACACAAGCTGTCTACGTGATCTAATGTGCAAGTCAGCAGAAATCCCCACGAGATGCCACACCAAACCATCCATCGATATCGACGCTACTTTATTGATTGGTCATCAAAATATAGGTATAAAAGATGTTAGAATTATTCTAAGTTTGTCATTCGTATTTGGGAAGGCAGAAACGCTGCCCGTTTGTAAATTAAAGTGAATAAATAAAGAATAGAGAAAAAAAACGTAAAGTTTTTTTTAAGGAAAATTAATTAATAAAAATTTAACTTATATGTACAATGATAATGGGGTTGCTTATCTCTCATCATATTTGTGTAACAACTGACCTGTAAGAGCCTACCTACACTGATATGGAAATAAACTCATCAACAAACTTTTGCAGTAATTTATTCCCTTTCATCCTCACCACAATTAGAAAGAGGGAGGGATGTCCACCGTGTCCATCAGCAAAGTATAAATTAAAAATAATAACACTGTCAGTCATCCTTTTAGGTCATAACTCACGCTAAACGCTCGTTGTACAACCTGGTGCCATATAAGGAGCTTCGTCAGTTTGCTTTTTTGTCCTTTCTTGTTGTAAAATTTCAGTTCATCTCCATTTTATTCAAATTACTCGAATTTACATGAAGAAAGTAACAAAAAATCAAAGGCCCAAGTAAAAAACACCCACACCATCGCATGACACTATTATGGGTATTTGCATTCCGAACATAGAAGAAGAAGTACAAACAAAGATGAAAAAACGTGAGGCCATCACATTGTGTGCATTTTAAAGTGAGGTGAATTATTGCACTTTGTCATCACGATTTACAACCTTCAATCGGTGCAAGGGACGAGGAATACTTTTTTTTCTGATATCCTACCTAACCCACCTAATGAATTTTGGTTTTTTTCTCTTTGTTTTCTTTCCAGCGGGCGTGTAAAAAACTATGCCGACATTCTGTGAACTTAAAAATGTCACTATTGCCAAACAACACCATCGTGTTGTTTCAGCCGGAAAATGTTTACATATACCATCAAAACGAATGCACCAGAGTCCTTAATATCCTGTTTACATGAAAGTTTAAACGGACATATGACAAGCGAACGGATTGTAGTGGATGAGGATAGATGGTAAAGGGAGTAAAGTGGTAACAAGTTGGATGTAGTCTCCTGCGTGTTAAGTATACTTACGTGATGGAGAGAAAAGGATATCGTTGGGAGGTATATGAATGAGTCTTTGAAAAACTTCCAGGGCCTAGTACATGATGAGGAAAAGGATGCCGGCGTTGACTATGGTAAATATGATGGTAACTGGTAGTGGTTATGGCAAGTGAGAGTAAAAAAGAAGAGAAGTTAAACTTGGTCTCGACAGAGCAAATAGCCCTTGAAAGTAAATTTAAGTTGATGGGTGGTATGCCCTAAGGACACAAAAGGCAACAGTGTAAATGTCAGGAATAGAAAAGCAGTAACTTTCTTTCAGTCGTAGGATTGTCTGTGTGAGAACGTTCATGGTAAAGGTCTTGCAGTTGAAGGTTGTTGTTTGGTCAAAACTAAGCTTTATATCGCTTGTAATGACTTCACTGTTCTTTAATCACAACCCACTTTTCCTTTAAACTCAATTCAAAAGAAATTTGAAGCTCGTCGATGGCTTGGATTCTCTAGCAGGATAAGGATCGAAAAGACAAGGACTTTCTGCTCCATCTAAGTTATTTTTGTAGGTAACTAAATTTCATAGCAACAAAATTCAAGCAATGACAGCTGCTCTAACTACAAATTTACAGATAAAATGGTTATGAGCTCACTGGTTAAACTCGAGTGATTTTATCAGTCAAAAATCCTGACTACGATAGTGTAAGCTGGTTTATGATAAGTGATCGTCACAACCAAGATTCAATGGAATGAGGTGATAACTTATCACAAATTATATTAAGCGATCCACTTCTAACGATTATCGTTCAGTAATCATCCTCTCTTTGATCTCTTTAAATTCGTTGTAAGAAAAATGTTTCCACTACTCTATCGTACAGCGGCTCTGTACTAAGCATAGTTGTTTTTGAAAGTAACATACAATATTTAGCTGCATTAAGTGTCTGAGGGCCATTCTTCAAAATATTTCTAATGCGACTTACTTACTTACTTAGTTAGGTGGGCATTACAGTTCGGGGTGAACCTGAGCCTCAACCAACATCCCTCTGTAAAGACTTCGATTTCGAGCGAGCTCTCTCCAGTTTCGCACTCTAAGTCGGTTGAGGTCTTCATCCACTTGATTGCGCCACCTAAGACGAGGTCTTCAACTTCCGCGATTTCCCTGCAATGTGCTTTCGAAAACCCGTCGACCGGAGCGTTTGGGTCCATCCGCTCTACATGACCCAACCATCGTAGCCTCGCGATGCGTACTCTTCTGGCTATGCCCATCTCGCGGTACAGCTCATACAGCTCATAAAGCTCGTTGTTGTATCTTCTTCTCCACACATTGTCTTCGCATAAGGTACCAAAGATCAATCGGAGAATTTTTCTTTCGAAACGACCAAGGGTTTCCTCATCCGCTTTCGATAAGGTCCATGCTTCCGCGATGTAAAGCAGGACTGGGACGATTAAGGTCTTATACAAGGTTACCTTGGTTTTTCTGGAGAGGGTTTTGTTTCTCAATTGCTTTCTTAACCCAACGAAGCAACGGTTGGCAAGAGTTATTCTCCGTTTGATCTCCGCATTGATGTTGTTTTCCGTGTCTAAAGCGGATCCTAGGTAGACGAAGTCCTGTACTACCTCGAAGTTATGTCTGTCTATTGTGACGTTTTGTCCAATTCGTCGATGTTCTGTGTCCTTGTTTGATGACAGCATATACTTCGTTTTGCCCTCATTAACCATCAAACCCATTTTTGCCGCTTCTGTTTCAAAATACTCGCAAGAGCACCTATGACATCACGCTTATTTCTTTCCTTTACGTCAATATCGTCTGCGTAGGCGAGTAATTGTACAGACTTTCGAAAGATTGTTCCTCTGGTGTTGATGTTTGAGTTTCTTACAATCTTTTCAAGTGTGATGTTGAAGAAATCGCATGACAGTTTGTCGCCTTGCCTAAAGCCTTTTTCGACATCAAAGGTCTCGGTGAGTTCTTTACCGACCTTGACGGAGCAGCGTGAATTCTCCAAAGTCATCCTGCATGGTCGTATGAGTTTTGCAGAGATGTCGAAACTATAGACATGGCTCTTTACAGCTCGTCTCTGTAAATACTGTCATACGCGGCCTTGAAATCGATAAAGAGATGGTGAATATCGATATTATATTCTCGGGTTTTTTCCAAGATCTGCCGTAATGTGACTACATGCGACTGCATTCCATTCAACTGTACAGCGGATTTTTCTGAAGAAATGTTGTTCTTGTCCAGTACTTTGCAGAATACCCCATGGGCCGACCACTAATGTGAAGCAGATAACTGTAAGAGCTGTGATTTTTTTAACATCAATCATCGTAACCTCGAAAAGGAAGATTTTCTTATCTCTTCTAAGAAATTTCTTTGATGTGATTTCTTTTCGGTATCGATCGTACATTCCTTTCGTAAGGAACTTTCCAGCAGTAAAGACTATCAAAAGCAAGATTTTATGTGAAGAATATTTTTTGAAGTCCCTTCCTCGATTCAATCGTACAGCGGTTTCTTATTCAGATAATTAGTGTGCGGCTGAGACCATCGAAGATTTTTTAAGACCCGTATAACGATTAGGGAATGAAACATTGGTGCCCGTGGCTTAATGTTTTGCAAATCTGCCCGTTACGCGGTTCGAATAACAACAAAAAATGTTTTTTCAAGAGCATTGCCTTTAGCGTGGAAACGGCAAGTCCTCCTTAAGTAGATTCATTGACCTGAAAAGCGCATTTTCCATTAGCTGTTCGCACTCAGCAGCAGAAAATTGTAGGCTCCCTTCATTCCCTCACGAGGCATGGTTGGCAGAAATGCGCAAAATGCCCCGGAGCTCGCTCTGTTGCGACAGCCTATGTGTGTATCTAATAGAACATTCGATTGTACAGCGGGTATTTTTAAGCTCAATTGTTTTCGTAAGGTACAACCACTGTTCTGTTTATGAGACCGTCTAAGTACTTCTTCTAAGGAGTTTCCTTTTTATGATTCCTTTCCTTGAATAAAAGATCGGACTGTGGTTCTCCTTTCAGCTTCCTTTTTAAAGAGGTTTAACTCTGCTACAGATTAAAACGTTTTCTACTAAGTTTTTTTCCAGAATACTACCTTGCATGATTCAAACTTTACAGTGTTTCTTCGTCTAGGCTTTAATAAGTCTTCGCTTGCCAATCACTGTAGAGAGCCGCTGTACGATAGAATTAGTACAGCGGCTCTCTATAGTACTTTCTTTTTATGCGAGATTTGTCACTTTCAACATTTTGTTTACATATTTTCCTGTTTTTTTTTTTTACTTCTCCTGAGGGAAAAACACCCAAGATTGCTTCTGTAAATTTCAAAAGTAGGTATTCTGTCGGGCTTTTTTCCTGTACTTTCGCAGCTGAGGCGTTTAGGTCTGACAGTCGTCTACCTCTTATTTGCTTTCTTATGCAAAAAGAAATTTCTTGCAAGCCTCACTGTGTCTACAGGAAGTCTCAACGTAACTTACCAAATTTCAAAATGTCAGGTGGAATTCTCGCATGCACACATGCAATTCCGTGTGAACATTTAATCTCTTTTAGTCTTGTACGAATATACCAGCAATCAAGAGTTCAACAACAACAGTTTATAAATTTTGTGTAGCCTATGCAGTTCGTAGATTTATTACCAACCCTTAAACCCAACGTCAGCTAAAATAATGGTGATGGCGGGCGGTTGGATTAACAAAACAAAAACAAAAGAAGCAGTAACAAAAAAAAGAGAACCTCAAAACAGGATATGCAACTGAGACTAGAAACTGAACTGAAATAACAGTACTTCTACCTCACTCCTCAGACCCGAAAGGCTCTTTCTGCCATGCAACACAAAAAAATTGTTACAGGCTTTAGTTTTAGATCGAAAAGGAACCTTTTCTACTATGGCAGTCAGCAGTGCCACTAAATGATGATGATGAAGATGATGATGCAGTTGATGGAGATGAAGTAGAGATGGTTCCGCAATGAGAGCACTTACTTAAATGAGATTTTAATTACTTCAACTTTACGTGTGGAGCAGTAGCATCGGTACCGACAACGGAATACGAGTTGGTGGGACATTTTTTTACGTGTGTTTTGTATGTGGAGCGCACGTGACTACGAAACATTGCAACGACACACCAGACGCCACACCACCCTTAAACGGACCTAAACTAATTTTAATTAAACAAATAATGGCAGATGAGAGAAAGATGAGGATTCAAAGCGAACGGTAAAGGATATAAAGCAAATTTCTGACAGAAAGTGGCACAAATCATCATCAGAAGTTGTATAGCACACTGTACTGTCCTGTTATGAACGTAACTGATGCTGCATCTGATGATGTTGAAGGCTCTCCTCTTTAAATGAAGTTGTAATGCACTCAATTCTATCTGACTGACTGACTGGAGTGTCGCACCGATTCAACTGGTAAAATGCCAAAGCACCGAATGTGCGCTCCCCTTTTTCCGCCATTGCACGATGCACGTCCCCTTCAAATAGGAAAATATAGAACAGCACTAGTGCAGCGGCAGACGGTTGTGATAAATGAAAGCGAAAAAGGAAAAATAATACCCAGAGAGAAAAGCTTAGAAAAATCAGGATAATCTCCTCTGCCGTTTCAGGATCAATGGGAATGCTAATGCAGGCGAGTAATTGCAATTCGATTTTGGGCGAGAAGCCCATACATAAACCAAGGCAAAAATGTACAATTTTGTTCTTGTTATACGCTGTGTATGTGTGGATGTATCCCAAAAAGAGAAGGACTTTCATGTGAAATGCTATATGCTTGACCGACTTAAACTGTTTTATATTAAGGCCAATCCAGTGCCACCATTATAAGCAATGATTGAGTTTTCAACGCATCAATGATTTCGAAATTAAATATTTATTTGATTGGGAGCTCAGTGTGTATGGCTGAATGAGTGTATGAAGATTTCAATTGATGTAAAGCAGAGTTTATTTAAGAGAGAAGTTCAATTCATTATACTAAAGTGGAGTAATGTATATGTTAATGACACTGGGGATGCAACTAATTGAGTGCTTTTGATTAAACAGACTAAATTTTTTCTTGCTTTAAGTTTATTTTACCCATTTCCTCATTGGGTTAATTTCGTAGGCCAAGTTATCAGACAAAGTTATACATTATTACTGATTCAATTAGCCTAGAGTACGGTCGCATCTAGCGCCTCAAAAGTGGGTATTCAAAGATTTATCACTTTATCTCTTTTCATGAGAACCTCTGACATTTCTCAATGGGCCGCATTATTAAGGATTCTAAAAGGGTAGAATTTTGATCCCAAAGGTTATGATTCATTATTTTATTTTGTCTCTTTTGGCTTACATGAGACCATATGAAGGTCCAGTTGATTCATCATCAGTTGGACTTCGACTAATATTAGATAAAAACACGAAACTTTTCTTATGGACGATGACGATGATGATGATAAGCTTCGTATTCAACAAACTTCACAAGAAACTGTTTACTTTGACTTTGACATTTCACTTCATTCTCTTATCTTTCTCCTTAGCCAATCAATATTCATTTGTCAGTCGAAATCTAACGACTGACAAACACCTGTTGACACAACCTACTGAACACCTCTTTCTTATCACCCTGGCGCTGTATTGAACAGCCACTCATTGATTTCGCAATCATTTTGAATCTTTATCGTCATCGTGAACGTGCTTTAAAAATTATTATCTTTAATAGCATTGGTGCTGACGTTCCTTGGAATCGTAACATACGTTTACAATAATCAGACACTTTTAATCACAATCTAGAAAAATATATTTGCGAATAGAGACGCAATGGACCCTTTTGCTCATTACTTACCTTTTTTTATAATTAGCGCACACATCAAGGGGTTATGACTAACTTTATAATGTTATAGAACACAGTGCGAGCATTTAGGAAAATAGGAGAGGATTTGAAAGGAGACACCGATGCACGTTGCTTTTGAACTTCTGTGAATCGTAATGCAGGGGAAAAACAGGGTCAGGTAGAGCATTCCACATTCGGGTAGTACGCCCGAAGTTGGGCTCAAGGTAGGTAAGACTGATGAGCATTCCTAGCAAGGCGGGTGTTGCGGCTAAATTGTTTCAGGGGAGGAATGCAACTGGCAACTTCACTAGAGCACTGTTTGTGAAAAAAGCAATAAAAGAGAGAGAGTGACCGGTACCGTTTCGACGATGTTCAAGACAATCAATCGATTCTACGATTAAATTATCACCTATCAACTTTAACGCTCTATTTTGTACCCTATCAAGTAGGCGCAAAGATGTTTGAGTAGCACCTGACCAGATATGGGAGTTACACTCTAGTTTTGGGCGGATGAAGGCCTTATAAATTGTAGCCAGATCAGAAGGGGTGAAGAACTTCCTGCATCGTCACAATAAGCCTAAGCATTTAGCAGCGTTTTTGGCGACTTCAAATATGTGGTCTTACTTAATTGGGTGGGCATTGCGGCTCGGAGTGTACCTGGGCTTCAACCAACATCTTTTGACAAAAAGCTCAGTTTCGGGAGAGTTTTTTTTAATGAGTTTTGTAGTTGAGATAATCCAAGTGTTTTTTATCTAATAAATGAAAAGATTAGTTAAATTTCTAAAAGTCAAAACACTTTTTATATTTCTCACTGACGATGGAAGCATTGCTTCTGAAATGTACATCTGAGGAAATATAAAAAGTGTTTGAACTGTTAAAAATTTAACTAATCTTTTCATTTAGCTCTTTTTAGTTTTGCATTCAATTGGCTGCGGTACTCTTTCACTAGATTGTGCCACCTAAGACCAGGTCTTACCCTTCCGCGATTTCCCTTCAATGTGCTTTCAAAAGCCCATCTGGCCGAAGCGTTTAGGTCCATCCGCTCTGCGATGAGTAGTCTTTTAGCCATGCTCATATCGCGGTATAGCTCATACAACACGTTGTTGAATTTTTTTCTAAAAACACCGTTTTCACGAAAGATCACTCTAAGAATTTTTCTATCGAATCTACCAAAGGTTTTCCTGTCCGCTTTTGATAAGACCCACGTTACGCACCGTAAAGCCGGACACCTTCTTAACCCAACCTTTGCTGGCAAGAGTTATTCTCTGCACTGATTTTGTTTTCCGTGACTGTAGCGGATCCTAGGCAGACGAACTCCTGTACTACCTAGAAGTTCTGTCTATTGTGAGGTTTTGTCAAATTCGATGTTGGGTGTCCTTGTTTGATGACAACATAAAATACTTTGTTTTACCCTCATTAGCCATCAAACCCAATTTTCGCTGCTTCTGTTTCAATACTCACAAAAGCACCTATTACATCACGGTTCCTTCTTCACATAACGTCAATATCTGCGTAAGCGAGTAATTGTACAGACTTTAGAAAGGCTGTTCTTCTGGTGTTGACGTCTGACAATCCTTTTAAATATGATGTCAAGGAAATCGTATGACAGTTTGTCACTTTGCTTTAAGCCTTTTTCGAAATCAAATGCCTCAATAAGTTCTTTACCGACCGAGAAAGAGCAGCTTGAATTTTCCAAAGTCATCTAATAGTCGTAAATACATGCAGGGATTTCAAGGCTCATCACAGCTCATCTAGGTAAATATTGTGACCTGGTATAGGTGGATTTGAAACCGGTAAAAAGATGGTGTATGTCGATTTAACACCCCCGGATTTTTAAAAGATCTGCCGTAATGCGAGCTTCTCTTGTCCAAAACCGCTTCGATGAAGGCTATCAAATTCAAAACGCGGGGACGTTTAGATTTTCAGCATCTAAGATCTTATATGCGACGCTACAGAGGCAGGTTCCTCTATAATTGGCGAAATTGTGAGGGTTTCCCATTTTTAAGATCCGACATACCATACTGAGGTTCCGTTCATTGGTCACGATTTGAACAAGTTCGTACATACTTTGTACTGACAAAGCATTTGGGTTGTTTTGTTTATTGCCTCGTTTGAACAAGTCAAAGTATCCTTTAGTAAATTCGGACATCTATAACGATGGTTGAATGTCTCCTGGGTGAATCGCAAGTCGCAACATGCTTTTGTCTATAACCAAGAGCAGTTTTTTTTTTCAAGAAGTAAACAGTAAGGGCCATAAGTGGCTCTCTTGAGGTATACCAGAAGCAGTTTCTATAATCTCTCACATTGACCCTTTGTATCTGACAAGCCTGCTTTCCAAACAGAACCAGAAGTTAAGTCCCATCCGTTAATGTCAACGGAAATCCACACTTTGCTCTCGACGCTCCTCCTTTACTCAGGTCTCTATGTAATTTTTTTGAACACAGCCAATCAACTGTAGATGAAAACATTCAATTTTTCATGTTTTCATGATAAACTCCAAGACGCTAACTCTTTTGACAGAAGCTCGTTTTTAACCATGACTCACTTGCATGCGGATGAACTTTGAAAAATCACTGACAATCATCAACGAATGATAAAAAATTCACATCGTTATTCAATTCAAATGAAAACATTGCTGAAAATAGCTTACAGCGAACAACAAAAAAAAAAATAACCTTCTGCTAATATATTCATATCAGAAACATCCATAAAATTCGCTAATTCGAGTATGTGCCAGTGACTGCCGTAATCCGTTCTCATTTAACCCACATCATGCGTATATTAAATTTGATTTGGCCTCCATTCATCACATTGTCAAAACGAGCATTTGCTGTTCGTTCCCTCCATTTATAGGTATGACTGTGCTGTATGATAAATAAAGTAATCTCCTAACGCCATCTGTGTCCAGGCCTGGTTGGTTATACAAAACCTAGTTAATCATAACCCTCTTTTTTGTATGCCGTATGTATTTTATTCTGTTCTGTCTGCTTCCACATTTTTCAAATGATAGCGAAACAATATGTGCGCATAGCAAAGCATCCAATTCAGTATAAAGAAAAAAGGGTTAATCAGATGGAGCCATGGTGCGTGGTTCAATTTTCGTTGTTCCATTCGCTGTCGTCGTTGTCGTCGTCGTCGATGGTTGTTCGTCGGCAGATACTTCAATATTCATCACTTCTTCTGATCGTCTCTCCAACAAACGATGACGACAAATTGAGAGCAATTTCTTCAACAGACGTAGACACATGTTGAAAATGATATGCCAAAGCCATCCCTATTCTCTCTTCCCTGCCTTCCACTCCCTTCTGCCATATATCCTCAAACAACATGCATGCATATGGAATAACCAAACCAAAAATCGGATCTGGAATATAATATTGTTGTTTTTGGGGGCAATTTATTGTTTTTGTTGTGTAAACCAACAAATTATCGAGCCTCCTTCGGTTGAATAAAGAAAAATAAAACAAAACACACACACACGCAGTTCATAGTCGGTTCGGTTGGGTCGTAAAACCAAAGGGTGATTAGAGAATTTATTTTTATTTTCAAATTTTCGGCTCTGTTAACAACAGGCAGACATAGGAAGTCGATGGAATGGGGTACAATAGGCCTCATGGAAGTAGGTACACTGAAACGCCTATAATTTATGTCTCATTTAATTTGTTTTTGTTTTTCTTTAGAACCAGCGCCACTAATCAAATAAAATTTACAATCGTGTCGCACTTTCTTGCTCACATAAAAAAAAAAATAACAAGCAATTTATTTTCATTTTCCTAGCAATAGAAATGGCAATAGACAGGAAACCGTAAATGAAAAAAGTTTGTATTTCAAGAAATCGGAAAGCGGAAGTACCGGATCAGGCAAGACATCTTGAATGATGTGAAAAAAGAAAAAAAAACAAAGTACGTAGTACACAGTATTTTGATGAAATTAGCTCCAAACGACGATGTTGACATGTTTGCCGAACCATTGTATATAGACTCTATAGTAGGTTCAAAACGCGATTTAACAATGTTATGAACTGGAGGAACGCGGTGGGGTAGCTTTCGCTTTTCTACACACGATGGTGTAACCAACAGCTTGGAACGGAGACTGCGAAATCGGAGCGGAGACAATAAGTTCGCCACCAGTCTAAAAGTCTACGTAATAATACTATAGTTTCTATACAAAATGGCTAAATTCCTCTTTTGAAATTTACAGGGTGCCAGTTTTGACGAAAGCCGTCTGTTTTATCCCGGGGCAACTCAGGAAAACTGAAGATGTGCTTCAACGCCTCGTTACCCAGAATGATGGTATCGACACTACGAAGTGGAAAGTCCATTACCACAAGAAGGCTACGAATCGGGATGGTGAAGACGGTTCTTACCTTGTTGTGGGAGTAGATCAAGCTTCTGTGGCTATCATCAAGGCTAGGTACGACTCCCGTCTGCATTTTCATCTTGGAAGGATTTATTTCCAACTTAATTCCAATCGGTGAAAATGATGGATGGATTACTAGTATTTATCAATGATAATAACTCAGATAAACCTTCAACATTCTAAGGCTGCTACTGCACTCCTATGTAGCAGGCTTTCCGTGTTGAATACAAAAACTCACCTCGTAGCAATCCAAGAGCCATGGGCCTGGAAGGGCCGAGTTCTTGGTCTTGGAGGGCTACGAGGGTTTAATATTCTCTATGACGAACGGTCTGACTTACCCCGGACCTGTCTCATCATACCGAGCTCTTTTGCAGCAACTAAACTTGATCACTTCTGTGGTCAGGACCTGGTTGCGGCTACTATAAACTACGAAACGAACGGTGAGTGGAAAACTTTCGTCGTTGCGTCAGTTTACTTTCCCTGGAACTCCATTCTACCCCCTCCCTCAAGACAGGTTGTGGATTTGGTGGAGTTTTGTGAAAACCGGAAGTTGGGGCTTATCATGTGCTGTGATGCTAACGCTCAAAACTTAGTTTGGGGTAGCGTCAAATGCAACATGAGAGGCAACCATCTTCTTAATTACATTCTGTCTTCTGACTTGAACATTAACAATGTTGGTAATACGCCAACCTTTGTTACGGCTATACGACAGGACGTAATTGACTTGACACTATCTAACAGATATGCCAAGGAGATTACCAACTGGAAAGTGTTGCTGGACGTGTCACTCTCAGACCACAGATACATTCAATTCCATGTAGCAAATGTGATTCCCACTCATTTAGTTACAAGAAATCCCAGAAAAACTAACTGGACACTTTTCAACGATGAGCTCGGTAACTTCGTCAAACCTCTACCTAAGCTCTCAACAACACAAAAAGTGGAAGATGCAGTTCTAGAAGTGAATTGTGCCCTTACAAGTAGCTTCGAGCTGGCATGTCCAGCTAGACAATTACCTAGTAGATCTATGGTTCCGTGGTGGAACAATGAACTACAGAAACTTCGCAGGGAAACCAGAAGTATTCTGAATAGGTCCCTCAAGACCAAATCAGATGTCGACTGGAACCTGTATCGCTCTAAACAGAAGGACTTTAAAAGGTTAATTCGAAGATCAAAGAATGCCTCCTACAAAGAATTCTGTGAAAGTATAGAAACACTCAGTGAAACTAGTCGACTTACTAAAGCCCTTAAAAGGAGCAAGGTAAACAAACTAGAAACGCTCAGGAAATCAGACGGTTCCTATACCGAGTCCAAAGCAGAGACACTCAGTCTTATGCTGGAAACTCATTTTCCAGGAAACCAGATATCAATCGGACCACAGCAATCTATTTCCCTTAGATCAGGTGAATCCGATAAATCCACTCGGCTTAGCTGGTACACGTCATCGTTAGTTGTTACCGACGAAGCCATCAAATATGCCGTGGCATCTTTTGACGGTTTCAAGTCACCTGGCACTGACGGTGTTTACCCAGCTATGTTGCAGGAAAGTATAAACCTTTTGCTTCCTACCTTGAAAAATATCTTCACTGGTAGTTTAGCCCTAGCGTATATACCAACTTCATGGCAGAGTGTTAGAGTCGCCTTCATACCAAAAATTGGTAAACAAGACTACTCACTCGCCAAGAGCTTTAGACCCATCAGTCTTACCTCCTTTCTGCTTAAGACGCTAGAAAGAATGGTTGAGATTTACATTCGTAAAACCTCACTCCAATTACACCCTCTGTCTCAGATGCAACATGCTTACCAAAGAGGAAAATCTTGCGAGACCGCACTTCAAAATCTTGTTAGCAGGATTGAATGCGCGCTTGACAGGAAAGAATTTGCGGTAGGCATTTTCATCGACATTCAAGGTGCTTTTGACAATGCTAGCTTCGATGGTATGTGTAATGCTGCCAGAGAACACGGTGTGAACGAGTCATTAGTGTTGTGGATTAAAGCAATGCTAATGAAGAGAACCGTTATCGCTGAGGCGGACTGTGGACAATATGTTGCAACGGGAGTAAATAAGGGCTGCCCACAAGGTGGCGTTTTATCTCCTCTTCTGTGGTGCATGTTGATCGACTCTCTACTTGTAATGCTCAATGGTTCTAACGTTCATGCCCAAGCATATGCAGACGACGTCGCCGTGCTCTCGGTTGGCTCCAGCCTCCAAGCTGTCTGCTCCCGAGCACAGGCTGCGCTTTGTATGATTGACACCTGGTGTGTTAGAAACGGTCTCTCCGTCAATCCTCTTAAAACCGAGGTTGTCCTCTTCACGAGACGTAGAAAATTGACTGGTCTGACCCATCTTACGCTTAAAGGCGTCAACATCCCCTTTTCAAATGAAGTCAAACATCTTGGAGTAATCCTGGATAACAAACTTCTTTGGTCGAAACATGTCGAGTCTAAAACTACTAAAGCACTGTCAGTTTTCTGGCAATGTAAAGGAGCTTTTGGCAAGACATGGGGTCTTTCACCGAAAAGGGTCCTTTGGATCTATACGGCTATGATAAGACCAATCATCTCCTATGCGTCAGTTGTTTGGTGGAATAAGCTCTCGCGTAAATACGTTATTGCCTCGTTTGCCAAACTTCAAAGAACAATTTGTCTGGGTGTTACGGGGGCCTTCCCGAGCACACCGGGTGCTGCTCTCGACGCACTGTTGAACCTTCCTCCCCTTGATACCTTCATCATGGGGTGTACTCTCAAGACCATTTCTCGTTTAAAACGATGTGGTCTCTGGCACAATTCGCACTGGAGCTTTGAGGAACTCGCAAGCAGCATATCTTTTGACCCACGTCTAATGGATATGCCGTCTGACACGATGATCCCAAGGCTCAAACTGCGTCAAAATTACTCAGTCAGCTTTCCTTCGGTTCAGGACTGGTTCGCTCCAGAATCTGAGCCTGGAAAGAACTGTTATCGTATCTTCACAGATGGCTCCAAAACCGACGAGGGTTCTGGTGCTGGTGCCTTTGTTGAGAACGACGACATACGACTGCACTCATCTTTAGGATCATACGCATCCGTTTTCCAAGCGGAGGCTTATGCTATCCTAATGGCCTTGAGCCACGTAACGAACAATGGATGGACGGGGAGAAGTATCTTTGTTTGCAGCGACAGCCAAGCTGTGCTTAAGGCCCTTCTCAACCCTCTAACCACTTCGAAAGTGATCCAGGAATGCAAGAGCTCTCTGAATGCGATCGGAAGATTAAATTCCTTGAGTCTCATTTGGGTTCCAGGCCATCACGGCATAACTGGAAATGAGATCGCCGATGAACTTGCTAGGCAAGGATCTCAGACAGCTTTCTCAGGACCTGAACCGTCGCTAGGTCTGCCAGCGTCCTCAGTGAGGGCTTCAATCAACGATTGGATCTGTGAAGAGCACAACCGTAGATGGCATGCCTCCATTGGATGCAGACAAACCAAGCGTATGCTCCCCAACGTTAGTAAGAAGATTGCAACATTTTTGCTAGCTCGTAGCAGAAAAGACTGTAGGAAGCTTATTGGCGTTGCCAGCGGGCACTTCTCTTTTGCCAAGCATTTAAACATGTTAGGCTTAAGCGATACCACACTCTGCGAATCCTGTAGAGAGGATGAGGACACCGCAGAGCACTTCCTCTGTGAATGTCCTGCTTTTTCTCGCATGAGGTTGCAGATACTCGGCGCAGACATGGTAAGAGCTGGTAACTTAGGCTCCTTGCCATGGCAGCGTCTTTTGGCTTTTCTCCGAACATCTGGAAAGCTATAACAAATAGAAGGTTGCTATCTGGTAGTACAATGGACCGGTATTTAGGTCTGAGTGCTCCAGCTGGTATTTTAAAAACCTCCAACAAAAAAAAAAAAAAAAATACAAAATGGCCGAAATTGTTTATTTTTTTTTTTTCATTTTCTCTTACACACGGCCAACACATTTGGCTAACTTTAGGTAATTCGAACACGAACAAGTTCGGCGAACACGTTTATCGTTTAGGGCTACCATGAATGCCCGAATTACAATACCGCTTTTACTTCGATTTCGCCTATGTGAGTTTGATGATAGGAAATCAGTACATTCTATCACAATGTCGCTTTGGCTTCGATGTTACCATGGTTCCCTAAGTGTTTGTTTGTTTTGTGTTTGTTTTACTTATTAGTAAAAATAAGGGAAACCCGTAGCTTCCATCCGCATACAGGCCTCTCCTAGAAAAGCTATTCCAACCATTACTTATAGCCGCGATTCAAAGAATGGGAGACTTGTCTGAAAGACAATATGGTTTCAGGAAGGGGCTCTCTACAATAGGAGCAATAGAAGAAGTAGTAAGGGCTGTCGAAAATGCTCAACAAGGGAGCCAAAACACCAAGAAAATCGTGCTGCTGGTAACACTTGATGTCCAAAACGCTTTTAATTCAGCTCGATGGTAAAATATGATTGATGCACTTGAAAGAAGATTCCGAAGTATTTCTTACGGATGATAAAGGATTATCTCAATGAACGAGAACTTATCTACCAAACCACTGAAGGAATGATACGAAAAGATATCACAGCTAAGGCAGCACAGGGATCTATCATTGGACCAGACCTCTCAAACATCAAACAATGACATTCTCTGTATGGAAATGCCCGAAGACTGCTTTCTAGTTGGATACGCTGACAACGTTGCGGCGATGATAACTGCAAGGGACACCGAAAGCGCACAGAGAAAGCCAAGTTGAACAAATTCCTGGATGGAGAAACATGCGCTGTCCTTGGCTACTGAAGAAGTAATTCTAACAAAAAACGATTTCCCACGGTTATCGACTTCCACATCGAAACCAAACTTATAAAAAACAAAAATGTGGTAACATATTTGGAAATAAAGCTAAGACACTAAACTGAGCTTATGGGCCCAGATACGAACGGCTGCTGAACGCGCATCCAAGGTTACAAGCCACCTATCTAGGTTGATGGCAAATGTAGGTGCACCATCCGTAAGCAAACGGAGACTTCTTCTGGCAACAACACATTCAATTCTGCTGTACGGAAGCGAAATTTGGGCTGAAGTACAAGCTTAGTACACCTTGGAGAGTCTGGCACTCGGGGAAGTATGGAAACTTCCTTACGGTGGTGCGTAAAACATTTCTCCAAAAGTTAAAAAAAAAAATAGTTCGTGTACAAGATAACGTAACGCAACTCTAACTGAAAACAAAAAATTCAGTTTAGTTGAGTTTTTGCTCAGTTTTACAGTAAAAACAGCAATGTCATTCAAAGCGAATATAAACCGTTCGCACGTAACGGGTTTACTCAGGCAGAAGGCATGCCACTTATATCTGAATCACAATCACGCTTAGGCTTCGTCTTGTACACGAACCAAATTAGCTTCGAAGTCAAAGCGACAACCACTTTTTGCTTTGATTTGGAGTCACGTTACGTTGTCTTGTACACGAACCAACTTAACTTCAAAGTCAAAGCGACAACCACTTTTTGCTTTGATTTGGAGTCACGTTACGCTGTCTTGTACACAAATCAACGTAACATCGAAGTCAAAGCGAAATTGTGATAAATCCAATCTATACTGGTTTCCTGTGGTTAAACTCATTAACGTCAAGCGAAACCGAAGGCATTGTGATTCGGGCATGAATGCCTATCAAGCAGCTTTACGGGCTAGATTTTCGACTTGTAACCTAATTTTTGTGTCGCAAATAAAAATAAAAATTAAATTAAAATAAATAAAATTAGTATAATTTACAGTCATCCTACATTAAGGTGCCCGTGGCGTAATGGTTAGCATGTTTGCCTATTACGCGGGAGGTTCGTGGTTCAAATCTCAACAGAAACCAAAAATATTTTTTCACGGGTATCACCTTTCGCAAGGAATTGGAAAGTCCTCAGATAGTAAATTCATTTCCATGAAAAGCGCTTTCTCGGTAAGCCATTCGGAACCGGAAGAAAATTGTAGATCCACTAACTTCTCTCGCATGTTTGGCCCCAGGGCTCACCGCTCTGTTGCATCATCCTAGGTAAAGTAGTGGCTCTCTTCCACGGTGGTGAGCTGAAGTTGATGTTCTCTTCGTCTTATTAGGGGGTTTGGGTGGTCCATCAAGTTGTGCAGACTTCTACGCCAGGATTGGATGAGGTATCTGTCAAGTTTCATTATTTTTGCTTCATCCTAGAGTCTCTTATTGCGGACGTGCTTCCTATCCTACGTAACCAGCCGTAGTGCAGTCCTATGCTGATCCGCAAGATCTTGCGCTCGAAAACTACAAGCATCATCATGTAAGTTTTTGCTCTGGTGTACCAAGTAGGAAAACAGTATGTGATTACAGGGCAAATGCGGAGGTATACTGCATGGTTTTCCAAATCTCATCTTTAGTCACCAGCAATTCTGAGTTGTAAGAATTGAAAAAAAAATGCGTTTATGAAGACCCAAAAACAATTTGTTTTATCGAAGCCAATACTTGCCCCATAAAAACAAATAAACAAACCACTTCTAATTTGGGGTGCGCTTGGTTCTACTTAATATGTTGACAGACATAAACTGTTGGTTTGGGGGCGTTGTTTTTGGCGCACAATGCGTTCACCCGTCTAGTCTGGTGTTTTGATGTTTTCCGAGGTCATTCTCATTACCGCAATGGCCCTTAATACAACCCTGCTACACAACATGTTTGTAATTAAATTTTGTTCTTTATTTTTTTTTTGGTGAGAAATTTTTTTGTTAGTGCACATTTCCAAGTTAATGCTTCTGGTGATTGTGATGCTTGGTCTTACAAGCATTTCCCGATTTGCTTAAAAGAAATAAACTTATGTTGGACTAAGGCCGCTGTTTGATTGATTGTGAGCTGTTTTTTCGAAGGAGGATTCCTAAAATTAGCAGTCGAAGTTTTGAAATTGAAAGGCATTTTGTTCCGCATATGTTTTTAGTTTTTTTTTTTTTTGTTTTATTCTCACATGATTTTTGAAGAATTTTAATTTTTCTTTTGTGTGTGTGTGTGTGCGTATATCGATGGTGTTTAAATTTGGATCAATGCCCATGTGACTGGTCGAATATTTTTATTTGTGGTTTGTTTAACATTTAACGTGTGGCGGCCACCACAACATTTCAGAGGGCATTTGAAGTCGATTTTATGTTGATAAGTTACATACTCTTTTTTTTTGTATTTATTTATGTCGATGGACTTTTTTTGTGGCCACAGAATTCAATTGCATTTTCATTTAATTGAAAGGAATGTCTACGTGATACTTTTTGTTTATATAGTGGGCAATGGATGTCGAAAATATTTACTTTTTTTTGGTTCGTCTGATGTAAACAAATCGAACATTTTCAAAAATTTGAAGATGGGTTCGGAAAAAAATGTTTAGTCTAGGAAAAAAATTTGGTCAGAACGATGATTGCTACGCAGTTTAAAGAAGAGATCTATGGGGCATTTCGTCATTTTCACACAGTAATTTAAAAAAAAAAAGGAAACTTCAATCAAATGCCAGCAGAAGACTGAAGTAAACGTACTGAACCCTCTTGCCTCTGCATTGCCTGGCAGTGATTTATTCATGCAATCATTCTTTTCAGAACTTTAATAGGATCGTTTATGTTGTGACCTTTAAACTGTAACGGAATCATTAAACAGTTCGCGCCTTTGTACAGTTTTTACGCAAACAAGACAATCTAGGTGAGCATGTAGGGCCATTAACTTTCCCAAGAGAAACCGTTGCAAGATTGCTTTATTTAAATTATATAATTCATGAATCACGTGCTTTGTTATCATAAAAGCATCATCGCGTTCACACAATGTCCTTTTCAGAACTCGAGACAATGAGTCATGCGAGCACGTTTTTTTTTTTTGTAAAACACGTTATACGTGGATATGGATAACAATACAAACGCGTTATGGAAGTAAAACAGTATGCGAGGGCGATGGTGAAGTGATATAAATTTCAATGTTCATCACATTACTTACGAACAATCTGATTGGATTTTTTTTAAATTCAAAGAACAGCCAAACGTACCTGAAAAGAGAAGAGAAAAGAAAAGTTTTTATTAAGAGAATCAATTAATTAATGTTTGTTGAGTATCAGATCAGAGTGATGACACTCAAATCTACTCAACTTAATCATTATGATTGTCTTTAAAAAATAAAGTCTAGGTGTCAGGTGCTTTTTAGAGATTCACTCACTCCATATTATGCTACAAAAGCAATTTTGAAGTCATTTCTTTTTCTCTACAGAAAAATCCACATAATTGCCTCAATATACAGGATATTTTGGATGGGGATGGCTAGGTTGGGTCACGACAAGAAAATATCGTATTTGAGAGAGGTTGTATCTTCCTCCGTTTAGCCGGGAGATGCAATTTGATAAAAAATTTACTTACTTTTTTAAAAAAAATTATTGAAAATCAACTAAGCCACTTACTGCCACATACTATAATGGTTTTAAAAGCTATTACCTTGTTCTTTAACTAACATCTCAGTTCAAGTTCATAGTGAATAAATTTTAAGTCATCAAGTCTCACATAGCAAGGCAAGGCGTTACGATTTCTTTAACATCATACTTTTTTTTTTTATAATTAACGCGCACATCAAGGGGTTATGACTACCCTTATAATGTTATATAACACAGTGCGAGCATTTAGGAAAGTAGGAGAGGGTTTAATAGGAGACACCGATGCACATTGCTTTTGAATCTTTGTGAATCGTAATGCAGGGGAAACACAGAGCCAGGTAAAGCATTCCACATACGGGTGGTGCGACTAAAATATGAATCTCTATACTTGACTGTACGCCCGAAGTTGGACTCAAGGTAAAACTGATGAGCATTCCTAGCAACGCGGGTATTGGCTAAATTATTTCAGGGGAGGAATGCAACTGGCTATTTCACTAGAGCACTGTTTGTAAAAAAAGCGATAAAAGAGAGAGAGACAGGTGACTTTTCGACGATGTTCAAGAGAATCAATCGATTCTACGATTGAGCTATCACCTATCAATTTTAACGCTCTATTTTGTACCCTATCAAGAAGGTGCAAAGATGTTTGAGGAGCACCTGACCAGATATGGGAGTTATACTCCAGTTTTGGGCGGATGAAGGCCAGATCAGAAGGGGTGAAGAACTTCCTGCATCGTCTCAAGAAACCTAAGCATTTAGCAGCGTTTTTGGCGACTTCAAATATGTGGTCATTCCAACGAAGATCATCGTTGACACACATACCAAGAACTGACAGCTTTTCGGTTTCTTCGATGCAGGTACCATTCATGGATAATGGCAATGGGGGAATGTTATCAACGACAAGAGACAGCATTGAGTTTTCGAAGCATTGAATTCTACTCGGTTCATAAGACCCCATGAAACAATGCTGTCAAGGTCAGAATTCAATGAGCTTATCATACGCAAGCGTTCCATATCCACGTCCGAAGAGCAGGGACGTGAATTTGGAAACGAATATGAAAAGCTGAGGGTCGAGTCGTCAGCAAAACAGTTAAGCGGATTAGAAGTTTCAGACAAGAGATCATTAATGAAAATGAGGAAGAGAGTCGGAGACAAAACAGAGCCCTCGGGCACACCAGCATTTATGAAGTTGATATCAGACTTGAAGCCATCCAACACAACTTGTATTGAACGATCGGAAAGGTAATTTCTAATCCAACGAAGAAGAGACTCATCGATACCAAATGCACGCATTTTCGATAAAAGAGCCTGATGCCAAACTCTATCAAATGCTTTAGAAATATCAAGCGCAATAATCTTACTTTCTCCAAAACAATGTAAAGATTGGTTCCACTTTTCGGTGAGATAGGCCATCAAATCACCAGTGGACCGTTTGATACGAAAGCCGTACTGACGGTCATTAAGAAGCTTTCGTTCTTCAAGATATTTCATAAGTTGACGGTTTATCAACGTTTCCATGACCATGGAAAGAAGGGACGTTAGTGCAATTGGACGGTAATTGGAAGGGGAGGAAGATTCGCCTTTTTTAGGGACCGGCTGGACAAATGCAGTTTTCCATCTGCTCGGAAAAATCCCAGCAGAATAGGAAAGATGGAAAAGTTTACGCAGTGGTTTTGCCAGCGTAGAAGAACACCTCTTCAGAATAACGGCGGGGATACCATCTGGACCTGCGGAATTATGTATGTTGAGATCTTTAAGGACTCTCGCAACCGAGTGAGTTCGAAAAAATATCTGCTTCATCAAAGAATTTGCAGACTCGAGCTCAGGCGGAGCCAATATGCTATCAGGAAGTGTCGAGTTGGCAGCAAATTGAGCTGTCAGCAAATTGGCTTTGTCGATGGAACTGACATACGGAGAGTCATTGAAGACGAGCGTTGGGACCGATGACGTGGTCGAGTTCTTAATGTTCTTGACAAAAGACCAAAAGTTTTTACTTCCTTTTGGACACAATAGTATTTTTTGCCTTACTTTTTGGTCATGTAAAAACTTAGCCCTTTGTATTTGAGCATTACAGATATTTCTAGCCCGTTTGAACAAATTTCGGTTTTCTACAGTCGGGTTGTCTTTAAATTTTCGAAAACTACTTTCTCGATCCCTAATCGCCTCTTTACAGCTTGAATCAAACCACGAATTCTCGTTGGGGATGATACTTTTTAATCTGTGAGGAACAAAATTTCTCATGCCGTTGAGAATTACGTTAGATATCATATCAGCTGATGCATCAACGTTTCCGTCAAGAAAGCACAATGACCAATTAAAATTTCGAAAGAAATTATTCAGTCCGTCCCAATTGGCATTCTCATATTGCCACACAGTTCTTTTGGGGACTTTATCTTTTTTTACCGTGACGGAAAACGAAAAATCTACCGATATGACACAATAGTCCGATTTGCCTAAAGGAGATGATACTATAACCCTGTATTTTTCGGGATGAGAAGTGAGAAATAGGTCAAGAGTGTTGGCCTTCAATATTTGGAACCCGAGTGCGCTCATCTACAAGTTGAGTTAATTCGTTAAACTCAGCGAAGATCTCAACATATTTTCCTTCGGGTGTTGTCTGGCCAGAATGTCGAAGCCAACCAGAATTGTGTAATGTGTACATTGAAATCACCCGCAATTGCGATTTCAGTGTGAGGATTAAGGGAGACAATTCTTATTATGGACTCAGATAGCGCATCAAACTCGTTAGAGGTTGAATTGCTATCTAAATTGGGGCTTCTATAAATGAAACAATAATGAATGATTTGCTTACGGTGAATTTTAACCACATGAAATTAAAGTTCGTATTAGAACAGAGGCCGTATTATGGTAGAAGTTGGTAAGCAATATCATTTCTAACATATACGGCGAGGCCATGGGAGGAAAAGAATAGTGGCACTAAGCTATATCCAGGCAGGTTGAACTCTGAGGGATCAGAATCAACACCCACCTGTGTTTCACTTAGTGCCAAAACAGCTGGCCTGCATTTTGCAGTGTGAGCGTACACAGCAAAGAAATTCGATCTTAACCCCCTTATACTACTACTACTTGAAAAGACTGTATAAAACTCAAACGTCAACACCAGAGCAACAATTGTTCCAAAGTCTGTACAATTACTCAGCTTACGCAGGGCACAATCAAGTGGAATAAGACCTCAACAGACTAAGAGTGCAAAACTGGAGAGAGCTCGACCGAAAACGAAATTGTTGGCTTAGGTTCACCCCGAACTGTAATGCCTACCTGAGGAAGTAAGTAAGACTCAACCTAACCGTCCTGAGCTTTTGTCACACCATATCCAAAACACCTTGCATAGCAAAAATTCCAGATCTAGTTGATTTATCGATACACGACGATTAAAGAAAGTTTTGACCTATACCTACTGACCACTTACCGATAGTTTGAAAATCAAGTGGAAGTCTGATAAAAAAGTAGAATTTATTTTCTAGGCTGAATGAAGAAAAGTGAATTTAATCACGGGAAAATATTGAAAAAAATTAAATTAAACATTCCAGAGGTTTCTAGCGAAAATCTAAAAACGCCATTCTTTTGCAGTTGCTATAATACATATAAACTATTACTTTGCATAAAATTTTATCGAAATCATTGGAGCCGTTTTCGAGAAAAATAAGTATTATCATGTCGGTTGTATGGCAGGCATACATACCGTTATTTCAAGTCCTAGAGACTCAATTCCAAAAACCGCTCTGGCAGCCTACACTGCCCGACAGACAGACAGAATTAAAGGACACACTTTTTCGTATTCTCTATCATCGGAATGTCATGTTTAATTGATATGACAAAATTTTTGTCCTGCACGATTACAAAACTTGTCTCGCAAGGAATCGTAAGGAAAAATTAGGTCTAGACAATCTATAAAAGTCAGTCTCGCTGTACATGCGTAACACCTTAAAACTAGCCCACAAGTGTGTTTATACGATTAAAGATCAGTGATGCTATATCGTGAAAAAAATTCTCCTTTTCGTGGTGAAAGGTGAAAGAAAAATATCAGGGGCCGAATTGCCGCATCAGTGATCGAGTAAGTGAGTGACATTTTTCTTTCAAAATTCGCTTTAAATTACACATCATCAGTCTACTGTCCGTTTATCGATATCAATTCGTCCAAAAGCTAATGAAAGAATGTCAAATTGTTGTATACAAAAGTATAACGTCAGAAGTAATACCAAACTCACATAATTCAGTCACGTATCACTCAATCACGTGTGCGGTAATTTTGCCCCAGAATCCAAACCTACACTTAAATATAATGAGGAAACAAAAAAACATTATTTACAAATGAGTATGCGTAAATAAACTCGAAATGCCATTTATATTTCATTGACGAATCGAAAATCTGTTCTTCCTTTATTTTCGTGTGTGTTTATCATTGGATTTGTTTCAACAAAGAACCAAAAAGTTCAGACTGGTTTGTGATTTTTTACACTAGTTTGTGATAAATCACTGACTTTTTTCCTTTTGTGAAGCTATATAAAAATTCACATAGATAAATCTATGTTCCACCTAGAGCGTAGAAAAACAATTCAAATGAGCGTATATTAGTGCGCTGTGAGTTTATGGTTGCTCAATCTTTAACCATTTTGTGGCCTCAATAGTTCGTTGAAGAAGTAGCTGCTTAGGAATTTTTTCTTGGTGTGGCAGATTGCTGGGCAGTGACAAAGGATTCGTCCTCGTCGTCACATCCCCTACAAATGTCATCGGTGAAAGGACCCATTCACGAGTTTTTTGCTGTTTCAAGCAATACTGTCATAGATTTACTATAGCCGAGTTTTATTGGGAATCTATACTGACTTTAGCAAAACATCGCAAAACATCGCACATGGGAAAACAACAACGATTAGTGAACAACGACAAGTTAACAAAAATAAGTCACTTGCAGAAGTGAACAACAGATATGGCTGGTAAATGGAGTTTATGGAATAAAGTTGCATTAGTGAGTACAGCTTTTTATTGAGCGTATTAGTGAAGTGAATATAAAAATTCATAATAAAACACGGCTTATAATAGTATAGCAGTAAACAGTATTAGCCGAGTTTTATTGGGAATCTACATTCACTTATATTCACTTAAGCAAAACATCGCAAAACATCGCTCATGGAAAAACAACAACTCTTAAGTGAATATAAGTGAATAGCCTAAGTGGACAAAAATAACTCACTTGCAGAAGTGAACAACAGGGATGGTTGGTAAATGGAGTTTGTGAAAGTGAACTTGGTAAGTGAATATAGCCATATAAAGCGCTTCGAGATCACCGGTGTACTAAAGGTAAAGATAAAAAAAATAAAGACATGTTTGGAGGGCTACGAAAATTAAACCAAGTCAGCTCATAGATAAAATCGACCTCGAATCATAGGTTGAAATCGACCGTTAAAGTGACTCCGTGTCCACAACCGAGTGCGATGCAGGAATTCGCGGCACTTTTTTATATATTTAGTGACATTTCTTACGAGACGATTTATTTTCAAAACAGAATACATACGATATATGTACATATGTACTTAGACTCGATGCTGAATAATTCGTTCTGATTGTCCGTGCTTCTCCTAACCTAACACTTCAAGTGCCGCGCTATGATATGTGTCGATTAAGGAATGAATATTTAAAGCGAACGACATAAAGCACATACCTTTCTATTGATAACTTTTATCTTAAAACTCACAGTTCAAAACTGACTTCTCATCATCAAACAGAGACTGAATTCTCTTCATGATCCTCTCCATGGATGGGGTCAAGAGGGGCTATTTTCCGAAAAGAAAAAAACTGTGACTTCAAATGTTTTTCTCCATTTTATCATAACACTTTGAGAGCATAATTCATAAAAAAATCTACATCTTTTAATTCGCCGAATCCACTTTACCAACAATAGAGACGCTATTTTCGTCCATCAACTTAAGCATCAACGTACATATATATCAGTGACGTTGTTTAGATACTAATGCGGGACTCAAATATGATTACAAACTCTATTCACAAGAACAGATAATTTATCTGCACTCAATCAAATTCACAACCCAATGCTACTCAAACGATTTTGATAAAAGTTCACTTCACAGCAGGGCGTTTACCTTATAGTCTTCAATTTCAATTTCTTTAAGCGTAGCTAAACACAATTCAATTTTGTGCCAGACAAGAAAGAAATAATGCCATGGAATCGCATGCACTCCTTCACAATTTGCCTTCCAGACTTCAAAGTACTCAAAGAATTAAGAGTCAACAGACAAACAAGAAAATTGCAAACAATATTTTAAGAAATCTTATTACTTCTTCGAATAAGCACACAAACGTTTGTTCTTTTAATAGCAGCTTTCTGCTCCTTTTTTATCTTCTTCTTCTCGTATTTAGCTTCTGGAAGAGGTTATTGCTGCAGTGGCATAAAGCTGCATTTGCTTTTCACAATTGATTTAGTAACTACCTCCATATAACGCTTTAACAAAAGAACGCAAACGGATAAACACTTGTGAGAGAAGATATAAAACACATTTGTGATATCCTGACATACGCTAATGTGTACATAAAGTGAACACTGAACACACTCTATAAAGCAGCGGCATTATAAGTGAAAGCTAAAACAAGAGAACTACGTCTCGTGTCCTTTCCGTTGACGCTAAGCTTCAACGAGACGAAGATAGCCTGCTTTTTCTTTTCTTTTATTTTTAATAATAACGATAAAATGCGATTTTCTTCTCCTTTGAACCAACAACCAACATCATCGTCCCGGCACCAGCTCATCCTTGATGGGGAGATGTCTTCATCTCTGATAGAGAATAGGGTCCTTTATTTTTTTTTTTCTTCATTTAGGTATACCTACTACGTTTGGCTGTGCATTATTCGGTTCGGTGTATGTTATTCGACTTGTGAGGATTTGAAAAGCTTGCTGCACTTGCAGAGTATATGTTTCCTCTTTTTTCTCGAAAGCATCTTCATCATTTGCTGCTGCTTTATGTCCTCGGGCATATGTTGCCATCTTCAAGTCGTCATCTTCAATCCTTGTCGTCGTTCGAGATCGGGAACACTAGTGGCTGTGGTGGATGGTGATGGTGTGATGGTGAAAGCAAGGCAAAGCGACTACAAGACGGCAGGCTTTTCATCGTCTTTCGTGAATTGAGAGTTTATCTTTGTGCTCCTTATATCCTGGCTGAATGATGACATCCTTGGAGGCGGTACGGCACGGAAGGAAGCCCCATACATGGTTTTCATTTCACAGATTTACATTTACGTGTTGTCTTTTGCCTTCATATGTAAGTAGAAGTGTGTTTGTGCCTGCGAGCCTCTGTGTACTGTATATATGCTTTGTTTGTCTGTTGAAAATATAATTTAGATCCTTATTGCACTTTTCCTTCCACAAGCAATTGTACTGTTTGAGTGAAAACTTTTTGATCCTTTTATGTTTTTTTGGAGACGCAAAGAACTCTCTTTAATTTCGTTGCGGAAGCAGTGAAGCGGAAAATATATTTTTGTTTTACTTTTTTGTGTCCTTTTCTTCCTTTGACATTTAAGCTTTTTATGTATTTTTCTTAATCCAGTCGGAGTGATTGTAAACAATTTTGTCGACGTAAATGGTGACCCGAGCCTGATTAAGTCGTACATTCGCTTTGCTATCAGCAATGATTAATCAGGAGTGGGGAATTTAATTTTGTTTTTTTTTTTTTTTTCAAGTTCTTTGAAAATTAAAACAACTCCGCGAAAGAAAGGACGCACGTTTGCATAATTAACCCTTTTGTTTGGTCTCTACACAAAGCAAAAGCACACGAACGAATAAACATGAAGGAGTTGGTGTATAGTAATCGAGGGGGCAGTCTTTGTTAAACTTTTAATTGATTGTTCTCACAGTTTTCTTGGATATCGCCGAGAAATGTGTTCAAAGAAATTCGGCAGTTTTATTAGCCGCGTTTTATTGAAAATTTTCTATGTGCACTTATGTACACTTTCAATAAAACGATTTTTTGGTTTATATTCACTTCGGACGTCACTTTCAATTTTCACTTTCAGTGTTGGCACCCTTTGCAATTGTTCTAAGGATAAGAAACATTAAAAATTTGCATTCTAAGGATATAAATGCATACCTTTTACTTTCTATTTGTATTTTTCTCTATTTAATTCTCGATTCTCAATTTATTTGCCGCATTTCAACTTTTTACTTTCGAGGTAAACAAACAAATGTCACTTTAATTTTTTTTCGCAATGGCTGTGTTCAATTAGATTCATTTTGTGACTCATGTTTTTGGTTGCCTTGGTTCTGATGTTCTTATGTGTTCTGTCTGATGTTCTTTTTTTCTGACCGATTGCGAAACTTCCCTTGTGTGTGTGTGTGTGTGTGTGTGTTAGTAACTGCGTGTCTATTTATGTCCCCACTAAGTCACCACCTGACTATTCTATTAGCCATTAGGTGTGTTTCTTTACTGAAAATTCGCACGAAATGCACCGAAATTCGGCGAAAGTCAGTCTAATCCCGTTCCGATTTTTCGTAGCAGTGCACAAAAAAGAGAGTGCTCTCGAGAGAATAAAAAAATTTCCCCGTCCTGCGAATTTCCGGCACCAAAATTTCTGTGGACAGAAATCGTGCACAGCCAAAACAAATACAAAAACTGTCAAACAGACGTTTTTCCAAGTGTTGCGTTGCTGCGAATGGTTTGTTCAAGGCGTTTCTTTACTTTTAAGACAATTACGCTCTTTAATAGATTTTCTGAAAGAATTTTACAACCACTCCTTAAAAAAAAAATTTCTGTGCACAAAAAGTAAAGAAACAGACTTATTCAATCTGTTGTCGAAAATCAGAAATATGAACGAACACAACCCAAAGACTGCCAACCTCTGGGTGCCAAAAAAAGAAATTTACCAACCATCCCTGTGTGCAGTTAGCTTACTGCGATATTTATGTGCACTTAGGCTATTGACATAAGGAGTTGTTGTTTTCCCATGAGCGATGTTTTACTGAAGTGTACATAAGTGCACATAGAATTTCGATAAAACGCGCCTATTTTTATTTAGAAACACCCGAAAGGAACAAAAATTGAAATTCTTTTGGATGCTCTGCGAGCGAAAAACAAAAGCTGATTAATTAACGTAATCCTAAAAAATGGACGTTTATGGGTCAAAGGACTTGGCGGTTATGTCCTCAAATTAACTTTATTTTCCTGTCATCATCATTGTGTTTTTGTGTAGACCTTTTTCTTTTCAGTTTTTTAATGCAATGACTTTGAAGAAACAGAGGAAACCTAATTCAGCCAACGTAATATGTTCATTACTCAGCTCTTTTTGGCTTTTCCATCAACAAGCCTTGGTAATTTTTATGGTGTGAAGAGTGTTGCGTTGCGCCCGTAATTAGCTTGGTCAGCATGTATGTCTATTACCTCGCTGTTCGATTTGGGAATTTTGTACACACATCTAATTGCTTTTCCACGGGTATTTTGCAAGAAATTGGCATGTCCTCCGAAAGTGATAACAAATAACATTGCCATGACAAGCTCTTTCCCACTTAGCCGTTCGGAATTGGAAAATAGTGAAGGTCCTTCTCTTTCCCTACGAGGTATGATTGAGAGAAATGCGTTAGGAACCCCGTGCTCCGAGATCTGTTGATCCATCATATTTTCATTCATTTATTTAAGAAGAGGGCTGCCGACGCTTTCTAAAGTCAACGCGGCGTACTCCTACGACGGACTACTAGTGTGAAGTAGAGAATAGGGAGCGCTGGTATCCCTTCGAGATCGCAATGCTCGTTACGCCAAAAAGGAAGAAGAAGCTTTATCTAAGAACGTCGAATGCTTCGCCTGTTAGCGAAAAAGTCAACGATACACAACATCTTCAAAGTTACCGAATGAACAAAGCAATCAAGGAGAATACCAAAGCGAGAAAGAACGAAGCACAAGGCCTGCACATTTAAGACTCTGGAAAAAAGAACATTCTCTTAAAAATTTCAACTAAATAAAGAATAAAAGATTGCTGTGCCTTCTTTTCAGAACATAAAAACTTCCGCAGATGTGACACATGTTGACGAAGATAAGCAGTTATAAGGATTTTTCTAGCTCCTAGAGTTAACTGCTTCGTTTCCCTTGCCTGTGATAGTGTCCTGCCATCTTATGGTAGTTGTATATTCAAAAATAGGTCTCACTTATTAAACCAAATAAGTCCAAAGTGGCAACTAGAAACCTTAAGCCTGCGCCATATCGCTGCAAGAACAGTAAGGAGATCTTTGCTTTACAGTTAAAATACTTTAATATAAATAAATTGTTTAAAGTTAAAAAAGCCCTATTGTTTCCTAATACAAAAAATGATCCTTGGCCATATGTGCTAAAAGCTTGATTTTAAAAAGTTTTGCGTTCCTTCATCTTCTCAACTCGATAGGTAGTGAGTTCCAAAAGAGTTTTTTGTCGATAGCATGTTCTTTTAGAGAAGGAGTTGTTTGAATAAATATAGCTGCACATCATAAGCTTACATGTGTACAGAGCAATGCTTTATTACTGTGAAGAGTTCATTGATGTATAGTGAAAATAGTATGGGAGCGAGTATGGATCTCTGTGGGACCCCACTGGTTGTTGGTAAAAATCTTGACTTTACGTTTCCAATCATTACAGACTGTTTTCTCCCGGTTTAAAACTACTTATGAGCTTTTTACATAGAAGTTGATGATTGATAGTGTCAAAAGCCTTAGAAAAGTCCAGGACAGTCAAAAGTGTGAATTCATTCCTATCCAAGCCTTCCCTGATTTCATCAATGACGTACAACAATGCAGACTTACAGCAACATTGGGCCGAAAGCCTGATTGTTGGTAGTTTAAAAGTTTATTGGCAGTGATATGTTTTTGAATCTGTTTTAGAATTCCTTTTTCGAAAACTTTTGACAGAAACGGCAGTAGCTATAGGTCTACGATCTGAAGGGCTCCAGTTTTCTTTTTTGGGAAAGGGAATTATTTTGGCTTTCTTCCATTCAAAAGGGAAACGTGATGTAGTCAAAACAGAATTATATATATGATGAGTTATATACGGTAGTATAAAAGGCAAGCATAGTTTAATAAATTTTGGATTTAATACGTCAAAAACCCAGTAGCATTCGATTTTACATACAACAGCGCCTCTGCAACATCAGTTTCAAAGAAACTTCGGAAAGCTAACTTGCCATCTTTACAGTAGTTAACATCAAAATCGATATCGAACATACTAAAGATTTTCGAACTCGATACCGATGATGTACAAATGCAATTAAGTGAGTCGCAGACAACGTTTAAAGAAGTATTTTTCTGCTTTCCTATTTCTATTTCCTTCAAGTTATTCCAAAAAAATTATCCTGCATTCGACGGATTAAACTTACTCGCTTTTTGCGTTGTTTGTTTACAAGGCATGATTGTATGCTTTTCATCTACAGGTCCCTACTTTGAACTCTAAAAAAAGACTCCTTACCACCGGTAGGGGGGGGATACTGAAAATCGATTTATTCAATCTTAACTCGGTTAACGAAAAGTGTTTACGTGATGCAAGGCAAAGACAAGTGAACTAATATACCGCACTTGACGACGAAAAACATGACTGAAACAAGATCGCGGACTCTCTGACCTACTTCATTTATGACTGAGTTCAACGCCAAATCAACTGTCATTTGTTGTCACCAAGGATCAACTCACACTACGCTAATATAATCTCATCGCGGACAATTCAGGCAGGTGAACAGCATTGTGTCAGAAGCTGAACACAAAACAGCTAACACTCTTTTTTTATTGCTAAATTCACCTTATTGGTATAACGACTGTTTGTTTAGAAATACTATCGCTGTAAGCGGGCAGTGGAAAAAAATATACTTTAAATCCTAGAACAGATATCGAAACTAACAATATTCATTCACTGGAGGAGACTACCACTTAATGCTCAGTGAAGCGAAATCGTACTGCAATTTCAAGAGGATCACTAATATGAAGGAGATAAGTATAGGAGAGCTGTGATCCCTGTATGATCATTGATCACTATGCTCGTAACGCCGCCGACGTGAAAAAGACGAGAAAACGAGATCCGACTTTGAAACTAAGTGAAAATGATAATTTTTCACTGCTGAAACTTTTACCTCACAGCTTGACAGAAATTCTGTTGGAACTTTTACCACACAGATATGCAAAAAACTAAAAAACAACTTGATCATGCAGTCATTAATCGATTGAATGATGTTTGATCTACACAATCTACACAACGTTATCGAAAGCGTTTTATTGGCTTTTAAGATAATTGTTTTACGAGTTTTCCCTAAAACACAAGTACTAAATTAGTGAGAAGCTAAAACGGATATTGATTGTACCTTCAATGTAGGTATAATCGGTATATTCTATTCTAAGAATAAATCAATCGAAGACACCACCGCGGTCATTAATCATTCTCATTATCTTCAAAACAACAGCTCGGGCAAATTCGATAGGTGACTGATGAATAATAAAGTTTTTATGGGAAGATATGAATTCTCTTTGAATTATGATTCAAAAGTTCAAATATTTAACTTTTCGATGCTATATATATATGCTCAAGGCTGAGCCTATTTCTGCCATTATTTCTTTCACCATGTATCATATCCTTCTGTAGACAACAAATTAAATGTGTCATTTTGGCTTTTGAAGTTTTTTTGAAGGATTTGGTAATACATAAGAGAACCTAAACTCGATTTGCGCACTGATCTTTTGCATGTAAAATAAATAGGGTGGCGCTACAGAGCGAAGAGCCCCTGGGCCTAGCGCATTTCTCACAACCATGCCTTGTGAGGGAATGGAGGGCACCTACAATTTTCTGCCGGTTCCGAACGGCTAATCGAGAAAGCGCTTTTCATGGCAATGAATACTAACGGAGGACTTGCCAATTCCTCGCGCAAGGCGATACCCGTGGAAAAAACATTTTTGCCTCTGTTGGGATTCGAACTCGAACCTCTGGATTAACAGGCGGACATGCTATCCATCACACCACGGGTACCACATTGCATGTGCTGCAATTTTTTTGTTTAATGCCGTCATACAAGTGTTGCATATCTAGCGATGGTTCTCACTAAACCATAATAACTCTGCTATGCCATTCTAGGGTACCATGTCTCCATTAAGAAATCCGTTGAAGACATTAAAAAACATATCAACCATGTTTTGCGCATTTCTATGGTCTGTTTTTTGCCATCATTTAAGTGTCGCATATCTAGTGGGTTCACTAAGGTAGGGCAGATATTTTATGCAAATTTGAGTTGTTTAGTTTCTTTTGTAGCAAAAACAGTGTAATTCATACTGTCAATTGTAAATATTTTCACCCCGGATTGCCAAATGCCATTTCCTGTTTTATGGCACCACATAAGTGCTGCATGTCATACACCGAGTATCACTGAAATAACTAGGTACCACTGTATTATCGTAGAGTATTAAGTTTCTTTCAGAAAGAACTTCTGCTGGTAAACAGAGAAGATTTTAGTCAGTCCGGTGTGCAGAAACTTCTGATCTGTTTAATGGCCACCATACAAGTGCTGCATATCTTACACCGAGTCTCATTGAAAAAGGACAATTCCATTGTATTATCTTAAAGTTTTAAGTTTTCTGCTGGTTAACGAAGAGGTTTCTAGTCCGTCCATGTCTGATCTGTTTAATGCCATCATACAAGTGCTACATACCTCACTTGAATGGCAGAAATGTTCTTTGTTCTCTTGAGAACTTCAGTTTCGGACGTCGGCGTCGCCGTCGGCTTGAAGTATGTTCAGTTCCTTGAAAACCTAGTTCCGCTCAATTCAACTTTCCTTATCTAGCAACAAATTCTGGTAGTCTTCTAGGCAACAACATGTCTTCGTCACTTTCTTGTTAGTCATCGAATTCGTACTAACTCGAAAGCTAATTAATCAATTAGTTAATCATCAAGTGACTTTTTTCGTTATCTTTTACAATAAAAGAAAACATTGTTGAAAACCAACACGAATTGGTCTAATCATATCAAACTGACTCGCCCAGTTAATCTAATATGATCAATTTCCTCAAGAGTTGATAAAAACAAAACAGTTTCAGGTAACTTTTGGCTATAAAAGAGCTTTGAAAAACATAAGAAGGCACCAGTCTTTGTTTGAGTGAGTCTAAGTGTAGTCTTCGCGCAAAGTTTTCGAAAAACAAAACCAATCATGAATCTAATCGCCCGTGTTTTCTTTATGTCAATGTGTGTCTTCACCGTAAGTCAATCATTTCTCTAATAAAAACAACAACAAGTCTTATGACGAATTCTTATTTTCCCTACTTAGGCATATGCTTTGCCAAGAATGAGCAACATGGCAGCGGAACAAGAGAACGTGATGCTGCGAGCTGTGATTTCTCAACTTCAAAATGCCATGGTCAACCCTCAGGCCCTTGCCAACAACAGTTCTTGCCCTAGTGACTACTCTAAGAGGATGAACGATATTAGCATTGCAACAGTTAATCAAACCGAATATTGTTACAACGAAGCCACAAACGCCTTCAAGGAGTTCGACAGACAAATGCTCAACTACACCGTTGGTGAAGTCAATGGTTACTCTAAGGAACTTCAAAACAGACTGGCCAACTGTTCGGCTCAGAAATCAAACGAAGCTGTCCTGGAGTGTTATGTCAATAGCGTAAGTTGTTACATTGTATTCTTTGAAGAAATATTAGTGATCAGTTTTCATTTTCTTTTATTAGTTTGACAAAAATTTGGGAAACCTTTACAACTTGACCATCCAAGCACAGATCGGATATGGTGCAATTCCCGAATACGAGTGGCAAGTTGGTACTGCAACCAAATTCTGTGTTGAAAGGGTTCTAATTGCAAGCAGAGTCAACCAAACAAGTGCTTCACATGACTTGCAAGTGTGTATGAACAACTCAATGCCAAAATTTAACCACTCAAGCCCAAGTAACAAGACCAATTTGTATTATGTTAACTAATTTTTTGCAGTTTTAAATAAATTAAGTATGACATAAGAGACGAACACGAAAGTGTCAAACTGATTGTTTGATTGTGTGCTCTACACGTTTTACAATGCTATCAAGATGGGATTTGGTGGATACGCTGAATATTCTGCATAAAGGGATTTAAGTGTCAAAAGAATAGTCTCAGAAAGGAACAAATTTGTGTCACAGGAGTACATTTAGATCAAACAGGTTGATATGGAGGAGAAAGTGTATTTATAATCTAAGAAAAGTCTTCACTTATGCGATGACAATTGGGTTCATTATAACAATTGAAAGAGTTTTTAGAAAACATCCTAAAAGCAGTAAGAAAATCCAAGTGGAGCAAAAGAGCTCTTAGAGCCTCTCAACCATATCTGAGTGAGGCATAGAGGAGACCTACAAACTTTTGCAGATCCCGTAGGGCTAAGTGAGACAATTAGAGGGCCTCAAAAGAAATGAAATGACGATAAATCACCACAACGTTTTGGATTACATTCGCTTCTTGGGAAAGTCATCTACTTACTTTCTAATTGTGTCCTTGAGGCCTGTGAATATGCGCAATAGCTTCCTTTAGAATACTCTCAGTTTTTGCATGGTCGTGTTAGTGATTCTGTACTAAGCTTGAAAACAGCATACGTGACAACAGATCTCATAAGTTCTTTATATACATCTTCAAGCTCGGCCTAACTCCTTTGGGTGCAGAGGAAAACATAGTTTGCTTTCCTAGAGACAGCAGTTGTGTTCTGGTTGAAATAAGTAAACTCTAAGAAACTTGACTTTGAACTGGTTTTTGGATATGAGATGGATACTGTCGGAGAAAATTACGCCGCAGTTTCTGGTAGCTCGTGAGCTTCTTTATTTCCCCAGGGGCTTCCGATTCAAATATGTCAGGCATAAGCTCGCTAGATCCCAAAGAAATATTGGAGCCCAGCAACGCTTAATAAACTTTCGTCCACTTTTCGAAGCGAAGGCAAAAGCAGTCTGCGGGATATTTGTGTACACTACAATTCGAGATATGGGGCCAGCTCGAAGGCTTTGAACGGAGTTTTCTTCCACACACTTAGGCTTTGTCGTCAAATGATGGAACACCATATTGTGATCTCTCCTGGCATATCTGAACTTGCGTATTGACGACTCAATCAAAGCTTTTAAGTACATCCGGTGGGAATAGGTTTGATTTTATGTAGTCTTTCTTTGAACTTAGAGTTGTTGCGGTGCTGGACAACGTTTCTCAAGCAGTACTGGTAGTTAGGATTGCTAGCGTTCTATTGGGTCTCTACTCAGTAGTTTTACAGTGATAGAGGTTATGGACGTAGCTTAACTAGTGCTGGTATCGAAAGTTTTTGGCTTCTTTTTGTTCTGCGTAACCGTTCATTCACTGCCCTTTATGCAGCATCAATTTCACTATGCTGCTTATTTATGATCGTAGGTGGAAACGTCAGGCATTCCTCCACATCTTTTTACACTTCTCCCAATCTAGCCTAAAGTAGTTGATGAAGAAGTAATCTGATGTTGGGTTTGTGTAAAGATCGTTGTGTTCAAAGCGATTGTAACTTGCACCACCCTATTGGTGACGTTTCTTGGCCGTGAAGGCAAAACATTTGCAAATGAGGTAGCAAATGTACCAGAACGTCGCTAAGAAAAAAAGTTCAACTTTGATAGTGTCTTTCGGAATGTTGGCTCCGTTTGGCATACGAAATTGATAACTTTCAATGCTTTTAATTATTTACTGAAGGAGCTATGTATTCAAAATGTATGCCATGAGCTGAAATCGCCCTCTTTCAGTAAACAATTCCTTTCTTGAAGGTATTGACTACGGACGTGTTTTTTGACTGACGAACTGGAGAAAAACTTCGAAATCATAGCAATAAACAGGCATATAAACATCCTCAGCTAAAATCTATCCCGCATTGATATTAATGAAGAACCCCCTACCAGGGGTGGGATTAAATAAAAGAAAAAAATTATCCTAATGTTGTTTTTTATTCAACAATGTACAACAAGTTAGCTGGGAAACAGCGCTAAACAGCACAGAGTGTTGAATTCCATTCAACCAACTGAAGATAAATTTTGAGTCTTTAACTCTGATATAACTTTTGAAGTACCGATTGACTTCAAATTGATGTCAGTGGAAATTTTCTGAGGTTGTGATGCTTTTTTTGCAAATGCTGGGGTATAACTCAGGGTGTCCAGGGTCTACCCAAAGAAGCTTCGTAAGAATTGGGTTACGGCGCCGGCGGCAGTCCAACTTCTCGAAATGATACGCGAACGGCAGGTTAAAGTTTAATTATCTCTAAATTTATTTATTTACAAATGTTTTCCTCAGGATATTCCGTTTTACAATTTAACAAATTTATAGTTCAAGTATAAAAGAAAACAAGTTTAATAATTTAATGGTATTGCCAGTCTCGGGTGCGGGTTTACGGTACGGCTAGTATCGACCTTCAGTTTTTTTTTTTTTTTTTTTTTATAATTAACGCGCACATCAAGGGGTTATGACTACCCTTATAATGTTATAGAACACAGTGCGAGCATTTAGGAAAATAGGAGAGGATTTGAAAGGAGACACCGATGCACGTTGCTTTTGAACCTTTGTGAATCGTAATGAAGGGGAAATACAGAGCCAGGTAAAGCATTCCACATTCGGGTGGTGCGACTGAAATACGAATCTCTATACTTGACTGTACGTCCGAAGTTGGGCTCAAGGTAAAACTGATGAGCATTCCTAGCGAGGCGGGTGTTGCGGCTAAATTGTTTCAGGGGAGGAATGCAACTGGCTATTTCACTAGAGCACTGTTTGTAAAAAAAGCGATAAAAGAGAGTGAGACAGGTAACGTTTCGTCGATGTTCAAGAGAATCAATCGATTCTACGATTGAACTATCACCTATCAATCTTAACGCTCTTTTTTGTACCCTATCAAGCAGATGCAAAGATGTTTGAGCGGCACCTGACCAGATATGGGAGTTATACTCCAGTTTTGGGCGGATGAAGGCCTTATAAATTGTAGCCAGATCAGAAGGGGTGAAGAACTTCCTGCATCGTCTCAAGAAACCTAAGCATTTAGCAGCATTTTTGGCGACTTCAAATATGTGGTCGTTCCAACGAAGATCATCGTTTACACACATACCAAGTACTGACAGCTTTTCGGTTTCTTCGATGCAGGTACCATTCATGGATAATGGCAATGGGGGAATGTTAAGCTTCAACGACAAGAGACAGCATTGAGTTTTCGAAGCATTGAATTCTACTCGGTTCATAAGACCCCATGCAACAATGCTGTCAAGGTCAGAATTCAATGAGCTTATCATACGCAAGCGTTCCAGTTCCACATCCGAAGAGCAGGGACGTGAATTTGGAAACGAATATGAAAAGCTGAGGGTCGAGTCGTCAGCAAAACTGTTAAGCGGATTAGAAGTTTCAGACAAGAGATCATTGATGAAAATGAGGAAGAGAGTCGGAGACAAAACGGAGCCCTGGGGCACACCAGCATTTATGATGTGGGTATCAGACTTGAAGCCATCCAACACAACTTGTATTGAACGGTCGGAAAGGTAATTTCTAATCCAACGAAGAAGAGACTCATCGATACCAAAAGCACGCATTTTCGATAAAAGAGCCTGATGCCAAACTCTATCAAATGCTTTAGAAATATCAAGCGCAATAATCTTACTTTCTCCAAAACAATGTAAAGATTGGTTCCACTTTTCGGTGAGATAAGCCATCAAATCACCAGTGGACCGTTTGCTACGAAAGCCGTACTGACGGTCATTAAGAAGCTTTCGTTCTTCAAGATATTTCATAAGTTGACGGTTTATCAACGTTTCCATGACCTTGGAAAGAAGGGACGTTAGTGCAATTGGACGGTAATTGGAAGGGGAGGAAGATTCGCCTTTTTTAGGGACCGGCTGGACAAATGCAGTTTTCCATCTGCTCGGAAAAATCCCAGCAGAATAGGAAAGATGGAAAAGTTTACGCAGTGGTTTTGCCAGCGTAGAAGAACACCTCTTCAGAATAACGGCGGGGATACCATCTGGACCAGCGGATTTATGTATGTTGAGATCTTTAAGGACTCTCGCAACCGAGCGAGTTCGAAAAAATATCTGCTTCATCAAAGAATTTGCAGACTCGCGCTCAGGTGGAGCCAATATGCTATGAGGAAGTGTCGAGTTGGCAGCAAATTGAGCTGCCAGCAAATTGGCTTTGTCGATGGAGCTGACATACGGAGAGTCATTGAAGACGAGCGTTGGGACCGATGACGTGGTCGAGTTCTTAATGTTCTTCACAAAAGACCAAAAGTTTTTACTTCCTTTTGGACACAAAAGTGGTGCAGGATGGTGGCCCGCAGCGCCTAGTTTGTGTCAGTGCACTACATCGTCCCTGGCGGATTTGGTAGTAAGTTCCTGCGCTTCCTTTGGACAGAGCACTCTGTCGGACGCGGCAGATTTCTTATAAAATACCTGAACTAAACGTAGACAAGGCCTAGGACGACAGCGGCGGCGGTGGCTCCTCTAAGTATACGGTTGTAAGCTGCAAACAGCTGCGTCCTCTGTCAGTGACGGTGAACTTCCACTTGAATCTGCGTTAAGCTCGGACAGGGCGCTCTTTCGACAGCAGTGGACTTCGTAGAAAGGGCATGCGATGAACGTTGCACAAAAGGCAGAGCAATTTATCGGCGGCGGCGGACCTCGTAGAAAGTGCTTGCGTTAAATGGGGGCAGAACACTCCATCGGCGGCGGCGGTTTTCGTAGCAAAAGTCTGCAACTACGCTACCACGATCAAACTCCCTTTACGGAGACGCAATGCCTAAACAAGGAAAATCTAAACGTCCGGCTGAACATACAAGCCCTAACCATTAAATTTTCTTTACGGACTTACGGCGACGCAATGTCTAAAAAGACTAAATAAGGAGAATCCAAACGCCCAGCTGAAACAAACCCCAACGATTAAATTTCCTTTAAGGAAAAGAGACATATTAAAATGACAGAAAAATTCCAATTGCCATAAAACACTGAAAGGTTTTAATGTGGCTCTTTAAGATAAAGTAGGAAGAGGAAACTGTGACGCTTCGTCACAAGGTTAAACTCTACATCTTCACAGAAACTATGTTTTTCGCTAAGGCGTCATTAGCGCACAGTCAGTTTCTTTTCAAGCTCCAATCCATTCACTTCAATTGTTCATTAAATATTGTCGCAACTGTTACTGTCCTTTGATGTCGAGACTAGGATTTGGTGTTGTGCACTGCTCTCGGTGAATACCTTTCGAAACAAACCTGTTTTATTACAAAATACTGAAGATTGCTCCCGGTAAAGGGTTTCAACTGAAAAAATATGATGGTTTTATACTCGCAGATTTTGAATTCAAATGTGGTTATTTTTACATATTAGAAATTAGTGTTTCCATGGAGAACTTATTTCCAAATTTTTACATTTCTATTAGTTACAGAAATAGTCAATCACTCAATTCCACACCTAAGCTTTTAGCTTTTTTTTTTGTTTTATGTTTCTTTCTGGTGCGACATAGTTCGACGCATATTTCCCAATAGGATGCCTAAAGTTATCTCAACAATTTTTTCTTCTGTAGCAGATTATCTCATGAAATAAATGTTGTCTTTTGTGTCCTTCATTCTACCTGAAAGCTATACAAGCCTTTCTCTTTTCGTATCATTCCCATAAGCTGATTTACTGGTGTTTTTCCTTCAAAAAATACTAGGTACCTACTCAACTTTGCCCGGAAAGGAAAAACATCTACAACAATCCCACTCGGGGCCATCAATAGATTACACAAGTTTGCGAGCCCATCACACCGACAAGCCCATCAAAACAAAATAAATCAAATATTATTCCTGGCCCATTGACCTGCAAATAAGTCCTCGAGTGACAGACATTTTGCTCTATCACTCTCCAAATGATTTCATTTATAATCAAATTTGATTATTTCAGCCCTTACGCAAGCATTAATACTCATATGAGCTTCTTTTTCCATAGCAACTCCCTCCCCCCTCTAACTTAGACTAGAATATTTATTACATTTAAGCGGCTGGCGTCGTCCTCGTTGACATCGAAGTCGTCCGCCAAGCCACTTATTGTTTTGTTTCAGAAATAAACACAGAAAATTCTCCTTAAAGAACCTAATAAAAGTCGTTTCCATCATTGAATCTTTATGAAGAAACAACAAACTCTAAAAATATAGTTAAGCAATCTAAAAGACAATAGAAAGCTATTATCTCCGCCCATACTCAAAAGCCACCCACCTCCAGCACCACCACACTCGAACACATTCACATGTCCTTTTAGCTCAAATAATGAAAAATAGTTGCTTTCGACTGTTCTGCTTCGAGCCAGCCATTCAGGATACGTCTGCCTCAATTTACTACACAATAAACAAAAGCAAACTAACAATCTATGTGAGGCTCGGGAAACTGTTTTACGTTCTGAGTTATCAAAATACACATCCACAAGGAAAGTAGCTCAAGGGTGTTCGTGGGGTTTCGTTTCACAACCACCTTCTTTTCCTTACTAGCCCACCCACTTATCATATTCACTTGACTAAGCAAATTGAACATTTATGGCCAAATATTCGCACAATAACCTCTGACAAGGACCTAGTTATTCGTAGAGTAATTTCTCGTAGGGAGGTGGCTGAGGTAATTGTTATTATTTCACCACATGGTAAGTACTTCCCATGTGTGACCATAATAGTGTAATCAGAAAGATTAAGTCAAGCGTGCGTACGCATCGATTATCGCTTAAAACAAACTCAACTTCTTGTGCAAAAGAATATTAAAGAAATTTCGTGTCGACCTTGTCCTTGGTGTGACCTTACACTAACACACATATTATGAAGTGTCTTAACGACTTGAAGATAGTTTCAAAGCCCACCACACAGAGGGGAGGGCGAAATGTCACACGGAGGTTTCTCAAAAGTGTCGTTTCGAAAATGCGACAGGAAACTATCATCATCTACTTCGTCCTTGTCGTCATCGTCATTGTGGTTCTATAGTCATTGTGGCATTTTGTGTTCGGAAAGGACGATTACTTCATTTTCTTGTGTATTAAATGGGAAAGAGGACCGCTTATGACAGCCTGCCTGCCTGCCTGACTGGATTCAAAGAAATTCTTGGATTCTTTTATTTTATTTTATCAGAAAAGTCATAAAGTTCTATACACTCGCAAGTCGCAAGGCAATTTACATTAGTCACCCGGATGAATGTGGTGCCTGCTGCCTGGTGCCGATGTCGGTACAAGGGGGGGATTCAGTCAGATTGGTATAGGATGTGACGCCATTCTAAGAATATATCATGGAAGCTGACTTTAGCCTTCTTCCATAAAGAAGATCTTTGTTTTTGTCTATCGAAATAGAACAGAAACATCTTTAAAATATGTCAGGCACTTAAGTAAATTTGAATTGAGGAAAAGGAAAAGGTTTTTTCGTATTTGGAGAATGGCGTGGCGGAATAGGTTTATGTTGATGGGATTTCGTTGTTAGAGATAGCACGTGCAGGAAATCCTTTTCTTCGATATGTTTACAGAGTTTGGCAAAAGTTTTGGTTCTCACATTATTTTATTTATTTTTTTTTTTTTTTTTTGTTTTGTTTTTGAGTTGATAAACTTAATTAAGTGCAAACATGCATGAGAATCAACTCCATTAACATAAAAGGCTAAACGGAAGGCAACTCAAATGGAAGGAAATTGAAGTATTTATAGGACCTGTCTTCAAAAGGAAACAAGGTAACGTTTTTTTTTTTTTGACACAAAAAAAAGGTTCACAGCATTTGAATTGTTATGTCAGGCATAGAGATAAGTGGATTGATAAAGATTGAAAAGGACTTAGTCTACTGAGATGTAAGTCACGAAACTTGGTTCGCCACTCGATTAGTACAACGTTGTTATGAGAAGATGTCTCCCCTGTGGTGGGGAAAGGGGAAGAAAGAGAGGCAAGGAGAGAGATAGCAAAAGAAAGAGATATAGAGAGAGGAATAGTGTAAGGAGGGGAAAGTAAAAAGAGAAGGAGAGAGGCAAAGAGAGAACGAGAAGAGGAAAGAAAGGTGAAAGGCTGTATAGACAAAAACGATAGACGATAGACGATAGACAATGGACGATAGACGATAGACGATAGACGATAGACGACAGACGATAGACCATAGACGATAGACGATAGACGATACACGATAGACGATAGACGATAGACGATAGACGATAGACGATAGACGATAGACGATAGACGATAGACGATAGACGATAGACGATAGACGATAGACGATAGACGATAGACGATAGACGATAGACGATAGACGATAGACGATAGACGATAGACGATAGACGATAGACGATAGACGATAGACGATAGACGATAGACGATAGACGATAGACGATAGACGATAGACGATAGACGATAGACGATAGACGATAGACGATAGACGATAGACGATAGACGATAGACGATAGACGATAGACGATAGACGATAGACGATAGACGATAGACGATAGACGATAGACGATAGACGGTAGACAATAGACGAAAGGGGATAGGCTGTAGACGGTTGACGGTAGACTGAAGAATGAAAAGAAAACGACTGAAATTAAGAAAAACAACAATCACTAAAGTTGACGGCTTTCTGTCTCCCTAAGGGCTTTAGAAGGTAGATTTAATGGAACTTAAATAGCGAGCGATTTTTTCTCCCTTCTTTATGTCAAGAGATCAACTTTAAGCACAATTCAAATAGTAGGAATGCCCTCAACACAGCACCAAACAAACTCAAAACCGATTGAGTATTCGAATATTCGAGATTTATGTGACAAAAGCACTCTCCACTGTGGACCATTGATTGAAACAAAATAAGCGATAAAATAAAAACTCGACACGCTGTCAAAGAATAACAATGACAACGTGCTAACGGAAATCGATGCAAATTCTCCCTGTTTCAATGAATTCTTACACAAATCACTGAAACAATTTCCAATGAATTCCATCAGTTTCCTTTGTCCTCATCTCATGAAAAAATAAAATACAACAAAGCCCCTCCGCTCGCACAAAACCTACTATAGGACACCTAACGAATTAATGTACCAAAGGAACGTGAGCAGATGCAAAAATTGCACTTTACGACTCATTAACTATTCCTCACATGACATCTCTGGTTGTATACTCCATTCGTATACCTACGCTACGCATCAGTCTAAAAACAAAATTGCTCAGATAGAGCTGAGGTTTTATTTCATTTTTTTTTTATGTCATAAACCACCCAAGTCAGGCGCGCACATTAACGAATGACAATTAAAAATACAAAAAAGTGAAGACTTTGCATCGTTGATACAGAAGTCACACCCGGCGACACAAACTGATTTAATTGACTTCATTCATTCGCACTCCTGCTCGATCCATCTTAATTAAGCACAAAACACATCTCTGGTATGTTTGCCACGTTTCAGCTCACGCAAGAATCAATGGGAAACTATCTTCACTTTTTTTTTATGAGTTGGAAGGAGGTAATGATGATGAGGTGGATATTTTTTTGTTCGATTTTATTAGTGTTGGTTTTTGTTCTCGATGACAGGTAACAGATGGGAATGGTTTGGAAAAAATTGTACGCTCACGATTGTTCCCGCACACAAAAGGCATTCGTTGGTTAAATTGCATCGTCAATTACAATCGCATTACCGTCAAATTATATCAACTCTTGTGAAGGAACTCTTGACTGTGTTTTTCTTTAGTAATCACTCGATAATGGCTTTTTCATTGGCCTTTTTACCTGATTTCGAATCGAAATCAACATCATTATCGATATCAACTGCATCCTTTGCATGAAGCAAATCCATTGTTTGTTTTCAGCTCTGCGTTTGGTATTGTAATTGGTGAAGGCAGGGTGGTCGCATGCAAAAACAGTGGTTTTGGTGCAAGGCTTTCGAATGCAGGGAAATTCGTCTCTAAAAAGTAGGTTGCATATGAAAACTGAGGGAACTGATGGCAAGAAGTGATGAGTAAGGACATTGAAACAAATTGAATACCAATAGCAACCTTTAAGATGCAGGAAACTCTCGCACTCCACAAGGTGGAGTCTTGTGGCCAATATTGCTTAAGATTCGGCAAACACTCAGATCAACGTAACTCTTGGCGTCGCGTTGCTTCGGTTTTCACCCAATAACTTCCGAGGGATCTGCTCAAATTTGTCAATAGGCACGACTTCAATCAAAGCCTACTTCACTTCCCTTTTGCCATCCTAGGCCGTGAGACTCATCACAGATATTCTTACTTACTTACTTAAGGTGGCGCTACAGTCCGGGTCGGACCAGGGCTTCAACCAACATGCTTCTCCAGCCAGCTCGGTCCCTAGCTAGCTGCCTCCAGTTTTCCACGCCAAGTTGGTTGAGGTCCTCTCCTACTTGCGTGCGCCACCTGAGTCAGGGTCTTCCTCTACTGCGCCGTCCCTCGGGATTTTATTCGAAGACTTTCCGGGCCGGAGCGTTGGTGTCCATTCGCTCTACATGACCCAGCCTTCTAAGCCGCAGATATCACAGATATTCAGAATTGTTAAAAATTAGATTTACAGTCGGATTGGCCTTACTCTTTGCGTCGATTTCTCGGTCACCATTTTCAAATAGGAGTGTCAAATAACTATAACGATTTTCTTTCTCTTCCCTTTTGATCAAATTTGACAGAAGACAAGGCTTCAATCTAACAGTCCGATTCTGTTAAAAAGTCACAAGTCTCAACGTTGTGCCTTGCTGAATTTGTGCCTCCAGAATTTGAGTATTAAGTGGAAAGTTGTGACTTGATAGGAACGTTGTAGCATGTGAGGTAACAGTGATGTCTGGTACAATCTGGAAGTAAAGCTGTTAAAGGGTCGCTAACATTGTTTTTGAATAGTTCAAGAGTAAGATTCACAAAGCACAGTTTCCAGGGTTATCACCTCCAGAAAGCACTTATTTTTAGCTCGATTAGTTATCTCTTCCAAGAAATTCATTCAAATTTGACAGAAGACAAGACTTCAGTCTAAGCCTACTTCCTTTTGCTTCCTTGCCACTCAAACCAGTGTAACTTTTCACGGGCGGTCAAAAACACAAAGCAAAGCTTTTTTATAAACGCACAACACGAATGTGGAATATGCCTTCAAGCTCTGTACTTTCGTGCATTTCCTAAACGTTTCTCGAAATGATTATCTACATCCCTTCAATGAATGATGCTGCTTCAGTATACACACCAGACCGCACCGTATTCCACATTGCAGAGAGAAAAACCACTTCTCTTTTCATCTCGTAGTTCCAAGCTCAAACAGCAGTGGATTCCAATTGAATTCGATTGGAAAACAAACCAAAATCCGTTTCCTATTCAAACGTCCTTCAAATTTCTCATTATGAAGAATCCTTTTTCCGACCCCACTGGGCATTTTACTTCCCACATTGCAACTAAAAGAAAAAAAAATCCAAACTGTTTTCTCTTCTTCGGTTGTTATACCATCGATTATGTGCAAGTTGAACCGAAACTACGAATAAATATTGATTTCTACCATCAGCTTAGGCATCATCAAATACATCTGCATCATTTTCATGCTTCAAGTGAGCTGCATCAAAACTCCTCATTAAGATTCTGACATGTGATTACCCGTCATCGCGCATAGCAGAGAGTGTATAGACGTATAGAGCTGGTATGTGACGATTTGTTCGTTGTGCTGTTCCGTTCGCATTCGGATGCTTGGATAAACTAGTTGCGCGCATTGCATAACGAACAAGTTCAATTTCCAACGACCGAAACGGCCACTACCATCGATTGAAAATAAATATTTATCTATTTATTTTTTTTGTGTGTTTGTGCGCCCATGCCACAGAAGATATTTTTGAATTAAGGCCCAAAGCTTCGTGGACGTATATTTATTTGCATTTTCAATGAGTTTTAAGATGAGTCTGTGATACATATGGTTGGTTGCTGCTGCAGGCCATTCGGGCGCCGGTCGCCGGTCGCCTTTCATGACGGTGATGATGACGACGACGCACGACGACTCCGACGGTTTGATATGCTTGATGTTTGTTTGACCTGTGCTTAGCACAGCTCACCCCAGGTGCGATTGTTTGCTTTGGACAATCCAAGTGGATAATCTTTATTTATTCGTTGGACTCATTTCGGGTACGTGGTCATGAATGGGCATCGAATTTGAATTGTTATTTATAATGTTGTCACAGCTCAATGGATTTGTCGTGATTTCGAGAGTGGCACGGAGAGATTTTTATTATTTTGGGCGGTTTATGTCTAAATTAGGCGTTGTTGTCGTTGGGATAGCACTCCTCCCCGGCGTATGGCAGAGATTTATGATTGTGTTGATTATCCGATTAGCATATTCAATGTGCGATGACATCCCAGCAGATGTTCTAATTGAAGAAGACGATTGACAAACGACAATACTGCTGATGGCTGGGGATTAGTTGAGGCGTAATAAGTAAATAGATCGACAAGGTCGAATCTACATTGACCCAATGAGATGATTGATAAGAAAATTTGAATTACTAATTGATAAGATTGGGTTTTCTTTCTTTTTTTTTCTCGGTGACTCTGCAGCTGTGTTCTAATTAAAATGAATGATTTGCAGGAAATGAAATTTCCAGGAAAAGTTCTCTACAAAATCACAAGCAACTTAGGTACTGATAGGAATTGTGTTGCACTTTGCACATCAATTTTAATTATTTTTTCTCAATTTAGAAATGAGAAGGAATTTTCTGTAAAGAACACATCATGCTCTTCGATGGTCTTTTTAAGAAAGTTCAAAAAACTGTTGGTACAAACTAATACTACGATATCCCGGCAGATGCAAAAATGTTTTTCCACCGGTAGATATCGACTTTCGCGAGGAATTGGCAAGTCCTCCTTACTTACTTACTTAAGGTGGAGCTACAGTCCGGGTCGGACCAGGGCCTCAACCAACATGCTTCTCTAGCCAGCTCGGTCCCCAGCTAGCTGCCTTCAGTTTTGCACGCCAAGTTCGTTGAGGTCCTCTCCTACTTGCGTGCGTCACCTGAGTCGCGGTCTTCCTCTACTGCGCCGTCCCTCGGGATGGGATTCGAAGATTTTCCGGGCCGGAGCGTTGTTGTCCATTTGCTCTACATGACCCAACCATCTAAGCCGCTGGACCTTGACTCGTTTGACCAGATCAATGTCGCTGTACAGCCCGTACAGTTCGTCGTTGAATCTTCTTCTCCACTCTCCATCTCTGCAGACGGGACCAAAAATCACCCGAAAAATTTTTCTCTCTAGGCATCCTAAAGCGTTCTCGTCTACTATTGACAAGGTCCATGCCTCTGCGCCATATATAAGAACCGGTATGATAAGTGTCTTATACAGGGACACTTTAGTTGCTCGAGAGAGGACTTTACTACTCAATTGCCTTCTTAGTCCGAAGAAACAGTGATTGGCAAGAGTTATTCTTCGTTTGATTTCAGCGCTGGTGTCGTTGTCTGAATTAATAGCGGCGCCTAGGTAGACAAAGTCCTCAACTACCTCAAAGTTATAGCTGTCTACCGTGACGTTCTGTCCAAGACGTCGGTGTTGGGTGTCCTTTCTTGATGTCATCATATACTTGGTCTTGTCCTCATTGACCACTAAACCCATCTTCTTTGCTTCCATCTCAATGCTCATAAACGCGCCATTGACATCACGCTGCGTTCTTCCAATTATATCAATATCGTCGGCATATCCGAGCAATTGGACGGATTTTTGAAAGATTGTGCCTCTTGTGTTGACATGGGAGTTTTGCACTACTCTTTCAAGAACGATGTTGAAGAAGTCGCATAACAGTGCATTGCCTTGCCAAAAACCTTTTTTGACATCGAATGTATCGGTGAGATCTTTTCCGACCCTGATGGAGCAGCGTGCGTTCTCCATTGTCATCCTACACAATCGGACAAGTTTGGTAGGGAAGGCCAAAACTAGACATGGCTCTATATAACTTCCCTCTATATATGCTGTCATACGCGGCCTTCAAGTCGATAAAAAGGTGGTAAGTATCGATTTAAAGCTCCTGGGATTTTTCCAAGATCTGCCGTAGTGTGAAGATTTGGTCTATGGTGGACTGGTCTAAGGCCGCACTGATAAGGACCTATCAAGTTGTTGACGAATGGCTTCAGACGCTCACACAATACGGCAGAGAGGATCTTGTACGCGATGTTAAGGAGACTGATACCTCTGTAGTTGGCGCAGTTCAGAGGGTCTCCTTTCTTGAAGACCGGGGAAACAATGCTGAGGTTCCATTCATCGGGCATGCTTTCTTCCGAACATATTTTGCAAATGAGCTGGTGCATACTCCTAACCAGGTCATCGCCTGTCGCTTTAAACAATTCGGCAGTGAGGCCATCAGCTCCAGCAGCTTTGTTGGACTTTAGCTTGGAAGCTGCTGTCTTCACTTCTTTCAGGTCGGGTTGGCGGAATTGTTGGTCTACGTCGCCTAAATCGAATGGTTCTATCTCTCTAACAGCGGAATTGGGTTCATCATCGCCGTTATAGAGCTTGGAGAAGTGGTCTTTCCATATCCTCAGCATTGACTGCGGTTCCACCACGATGTTCCCTTGATCGTCTTTGCAGGCTTCGGCTCGGGGCTTATAGCCCGAAGCTGTTGTTTTTACCTTTTGGTAAAACTTCCGAACCTCATTCTTGATGTGGCAACCCTTCTATCTCCTCGATCGCGCGCTTCTCATGCTCTCTCTTTTTCCGTCTAAGAAGCCGGTGTTCGTCTCTCCTCGTAAGCAGTTCTAGTCTTTTTGTGCAGCGCCGCTTTGTATGCTTCCTGTTTAGCTGCATGTGCTTGCCGGCATTCGTCGTCAAACCAGGGGTTTCGTTGTGGTGGCCGTGTGAAACCCAGCACTTCAGAGGCGGCATTTTTGATGCCTGATTGGCAGCGCTGCCACTGGTTCTCTATACTTGATGCTGGCGGCATAGGACTCCTAAACAGGTTGTAAGAAACTCGATCGGAAAAGGACTTGGCGATCTCTTGCGATTGTAGTCGTCCAACGTCGAATTTTCTCACAGTATTTCCTTGTATTTGGCTTAGATCGGGATATCCGCAGTCGTACCTTGGCTACAACAAGGTAGTGGTCCGAGTCAATGTTGGCCCCTCGGAATGTTCGGACATCCTCTATACTGGAGAAGTGTCGTGCGTCGATCGCAATATGGTCAATCTGGTTGACGGTTGATTGATCAGGAGATTTCCATGTCCCTTTGTGGATATTGAGGTGCTGGAACCGCGTACTAGCTACCAGAGCATCTCGCCCCGCAGCGAAATCGATCAGCCTGAATCCGTTATCGGAGGTGTTGTCGTGCAGGCTGTATCTTCCGATTATTCCACCAAAGATATCCTCTCTTCCTAGCTTGGCAAGTCATCCGTTCATGCAAAACTAAATCCATTGCCATGAAAAGCGGTTCTTCGATAAGCCGTTCGGAACCGGCAGAAAATTTTAGGTGCTCTCCATCCACTCACAAGGCATGGTCGTGAGAAATAGGCTCTGGGGCTCCTCGCTCTGTTGCGCCTACCTATTAGTTATTTTAAATACTACGACCCACGACATCAGTAGTGCTTGGTTGGCTTCGACGTGGAAACAATCCAAAAAATCGCACGTAGGCGGCACTACAGTCAGTTGATTCTTATATCGGAATGTCAGGGCGTTCCTTCAATTTTCTCTCAAAAATTTCAATGAGCGATTTACGAATGAAAATGTCGCTAATAAAGAAGCTGAGGTGTTCAAATCGAGCACTTAAAATAATCTGCACAGGTGACACACCTTGATCGGATCGATTTACTCCCACATAAGGACCTCCTGACAAGAAAGAAAACTCTTAATACGAGTCGAAAATCTCTTTCATTTCTTAATAGCTTTAAAGAACCTTAAAGACCTCCGCTCTCAAAGATAACCAACGACACATTTGATGAATTTCCGGGCTTATCCCTACAACACAAATAACAACCTGACGTGTCTTACACACCGATAAAAGAAATTCGTAGCTACCTACATTGTTCTGAAAAAAAAACACGAAAAAAGCAGAAAAACTCGTAAATCCATTCAATTCACCCAAGCGTACGACAATCTCCCACATTTGTACGCAAACCACATGAAGTTGACACGAATGCTGCTTTACTTACAAATGGCAAAACCACCCCCCACCCGCCCATCACTATTAAATCAGGACAAGATTTTTCCACAACAACCATAAAACAATATTCTTCAAGCAACAGCAAGAAAATAATTCTCCGTTTCCAGGGCATCCACCACTTCATTGTTTTTCCATTATGTGTTCACTAATGAAAAACACAATTTCCCGGAATTTGTCTTTTGTGCACAAAAACACTCACATAACAAGCAGTGTCCTGTATAGTATTTTCCTGTTTCAATACAGTACAGTCCTTACATATCGGTATGGCAACGTCATTATTCTACTTTGTTTCAGAAAGAGAAGAAAATAATTCAATCACATTGTCAAGATTGGATTACACTCTGGATTTACGATTCCCACATTGGCACGTTTAATAAGCTCCTCGCACAAACTGTGTGAGACAACACAACTCTTGAAATGAGAAACACAACCAAAAAAAAAAAAACAACATAAATTACTCGCCACAATAAATAATAAATTCGACGGTCCGTTCATTTTAATCAAATTTTCCCATAGCAGTGCCATCCTTTATCATATTTCACTACCCGTGTTCGGAAGGAGCATGAGGAGAGGACATAGCTCCCCCCCAAAAATTGCAAGCAGTGCGGGAAATATGCGAGAGTCATCGTAAAATTTCACACACACACACACCAACACCCGCTCATCCTATGGTGAAGTTCAGGGACGAAATCACCCAGTAAGTATATGAACCAGGTTCCCATGGTGTTGCATCCAGCCAAGGCCCATGTAAACGTGGTGTCTCAGGTGAATTGCGCGCTACTACCCCGACCCAGACCACCAGCCAAAACGAAAACGAATTACAGGATACACAGGATCAGAAGAAAACCAAAATAAAAAAAAGAAAAAACAGAGAAAAACGGAAATATATTCACCCAGCCCATAGGGAACTATAGAACCTCATAAATCATATCCATTCCTTTGGCTCGTCGAGATGCTGCTACTGGATTCGAGGACAAGGACACTACGAGCTTTTCTTTTAGCCCTGCTAAATCAAAGTATGTGTACCTACTCTGTACAAAGAGATGGTTTCCAAGAAGAAGAAAAAAAAATTGTACCGGTACAAGCTCCTTTCGTGTTGAAAATGTATGAAATTTTTTGGGAAACATTGTTAAGGATTTTTGCATTTTGTTCATTTTTCCTCCTCTTTCTCTCTTCCTCCTTCATAACTCCTCAATAGCAGAAAAAAACTTTAAAAATTAGACTCACGGAAGAGGAAGAGGAAGTTTCGAGAATCTCCTGCAATTTCATCGCACAACAACAACGCACGGATATAAAAGTATAAATTCCTTAACTGATTTAGAGCAATTCCTCTTTTGAAATACGCCTCTAGTCACACCAAAGGACCCACATCAACTCGAGCTCGACTCTATCAGTGTCATTAGAGGTGATGGTTGGATGCCGGTTGCAGGTTGCCGGTTTCAGCGAGGCCAACTGGAAACTCTTGACGATCTCACGCCCGATGAATTTCATTTTACCCTCTTCACTTTGTGCTTTATTTTTCGGGTTCATAACGAGTTGATTATGACGACGGCGAAGGCGACGGCAACGGCGAGTTTATCATAATATGTTCAATTTTGCCTTGCTGCTGCAACAGCGAGACACTCATCTTTAATTTTCAAACAAAAATACAAATTAAGTCCAGATTTCTCTTCACACTCCTTAGGGCTTAGACAGGTGGTGTCTGGTGTGTAGGCAAAAAGTGTTGAAATGCTTTTAACACAACTTTTCCAGCCAACTTTTGTGTTCTCCTTTTTTTTTTATCTGTAATCTATGCTCATCAGCTCGCTGGGGGATAAGTCAGTGGGCTTTGTGCGGCGCGGAGCGCGGTGGGACACTAAATCCGTTTCTATTGTGTGGAACTATTTAATTGGATTAGAAGCTGCAGAGAGGGCGAATTACCAGGATTGTCGTCATTGGCCGCATCCTCTGCCTCTGTTTGGCATTGGAATTTAAAAAAAAGGAATAAAAAACATGAACCGTATTCTGAGCCGTTTGTCGACCGACATGAAATCAGGCCAGGGAATATGAAATTGAACGGCTATTGTTTGATCGTCGTTATGCGTGTGTTGTTGTTTGGTGTTTTTTTTTTTTTCCTACCTATTTCGTTTTGAGTGCACTGAACATAGACTGGTTGTTAAAATGAGAAAAGGATTAAAACTTCCGGATAGCAAAGTTTTGACTCGGATTACGATGAAATTAATTTTTAATTGAAAATTGAAAAGTTTTGCCAACTAAAATGCTAATTAATTGACAGGTAGGTGTACCGGATATTCATTTAAGCCATGATGAGAATTGTTGTGTGTTCAGAAAGCAATAAATAGTTTCAAGAAGTACAAATCAAGGCGTACAATGTTATTGAAGGCGGTATAAAGGTGTGCAAATATACAAACTCACAGACTATGGCAAACCAAAGTTGTATGATGCTTTCGAAAACTTTTAATCATGTTTGCATTGGATGCGATGGCTTACATTGATCTCATGATGAGATTATCTTCTCACGTCAAAGTCTATGGTTTGAGGGGAGTAACATGGTAGTATGTCGTACCTCTAGAAAGTCTTCAGGAAGTTGTATTCTCAAACGTACCTACATTGACTTCGCTTTGTAAGCTCTTCTAAGATGGAAGATTGAAATTCTTTTTTTAGCATATAGGATGTGTCAGCATTAAAGTTAAATTTTCAAAATACTGAAAGCTCATTAGATTAAATCAAACATCTACATCAATCTCGACACAGATAAGATTCTACTTACAGAAGAGACTTTGATTTGATAAAAGTTTGTTCGTTAATTCGGACTTAAAAAGCATACCTGAAAGAGAAAAGAAAACAGAGTTAGTCAAATGGTTTTTCAATAAATTTGTAGCAACAAAATTGGCTAGTTTTGAAGAAAACAAAGGCGTCGCTGAATATTTTCCATTATCAGGTGATAAATTTCACCAAAGCGATATTTTTCACATTCATAAAAAAAAGAAACAAATGCCAACTTAGAAGCTAAAGAGTTTTTTTTTCTCACGTGCGGTTTTCCATCAGGCAAACCTTTTTTCGGAGTTTGTCTTTTAATAGCTGTCAGTTGATTTAGGCTCAGTTTGGTTTGCAATTTCACTGTCCAAGATTTAAAGCCGCATCATCACTAGGCACTGCGTAGTGCGTACATTCGGTAAACTGTCTCGAAACTGTTGTTGAAGCCGATTTTTACACAATTTTGAGTTTTAAACCAGTGAGTTCCCTCCAAGATCGGGCGATTTAACACTTAAAAACCTTAAACATTTGGTTTTTTCTATTAACATGTAAGTGACACATAAAAGAATGTCACCGACACATGATAGCAGGTCAGCAGAGGAACTGCTATCAAACTTCGAACTCACTGGAATGTTGGAAATAGTGCGTTCAGCACTAGGTTTCGAAAAGGTTTCATTGCAAGTTAGCCATTGAAAAGGTTTCATTTTGTATGGCAAACTGCGTAATTTTTTTATGTAGGTTTGTGGTAGTTTCGCGTTTACCTAGTTTCAGTTCCAGGTGAAAATACAGTTTGAGATCTTGTTAAGATTTTGTTGAATCTGAAGCGATTAACTTAAGTCAGACGTATTTTCTCATCTTAGTCTATATAGGCTTGATCAGAAATAGTAAATAGACAGGAATTATCAGTCAAATTGGTACCAATTTGCATTTCCATAGGTAAGAACAGTGATTTCTGATCTGTATGGAAATTTGGGTCATAAGCTTATCAACTTTTTGACTAGGCGCATTGAAGGTGTTTAAAATGCTGAACCGTTAAAATTGATGGCGAGTTATAATGTTCACGAGCTGAGTTTCACAATCGGAGTCAGTAGCCACATTCTTTTAAGGGCACATCGTAGGATATAGACAAGGACCATGAGTTTTGACGACTAGCATACCAGTCTCATGAACTTTTGGCACAAACTAGCGCCCAGTGCGCTTCATTTTGATCAAAACTTGTATTCCAAAAATGCACTAATCTGGGTTTTTTCTGTCGGAAGTTTTAAGAATACTAAGTGGAGCACTCACAACTAGACTCCGATCCATTTTACTACCAGATAGACACTTAAGTTAGGTTGGATGGGGTGCAGCCGTAAGCGGCAATTTCTCATTCGGATCTCAAGGATCCATTGTGTACTCTGGATAACAGAGTATGAGGAAACGAGGGTAGGGTGGGAGGTAGCAGAGGAATGGGTTGGTGACTGGGTTATTGGGGTTGGGAACCCCCACTGAATCATTTGGAGACCTGAATGAATTTTAGAATGCTTAATCTTATGTTATAGATGTTCGCAGAAAAGCAAAAAGACGTGATAAGGAGCCTAGGTTAACAGCTCTCACCATGTCTCCCCCAAGTACCTGGAACTTTCTTCGAGAAAATAAAGGGCATTCACAGAGGAAGTGTCATCATTCTCTTCACAGGATTCATAGAGTGTGTTATCACTTAGACCACTTTTGAATGCTTTTCAAAAGGGAAGTGCCCATGGCGACGTCAAAAAGCTTTCTACAGTCTTTTCTGCAACGCGATAGTGAAAATGTAGAAGTTTATCTTTTTGACGTTGGGGAGCATATCTTTGGTCTGTCTGCAAGCAATGTAGGCATGTCGTTTACGGACTTGAAAGACCAAATCATTGATTGAAACCGTCACTGAGGACACCGACAGACCAAGCACTGGTTCAGGTTATGAGAAAGTTGTCTGAGATTTTTGCTTTGCAAGCAGTGATGGCCTGGAACCCAAACGAGACTCAAAGAATTGTTTTACTGACGCATTCAGAGAGGTCTTGCATTAAAGGATAACTTTCAAAGTAGTAAGAGGGATGACTAGTTGGGCTGGAAATATGGCTTCGAAATAAGCTTTCAAAGTAAAATCGTAAAAGGACTCATTTCGTTCTGATTAGGTATGATACTGATTTTCTGAAGAAAAATTCCAGTGGAAAATAGCTATCAGTGTCAAAATATAGTTGAAAAGATTTAAGATAACAGACTTAAAAAGAAACCACCCAACATTTTTATCGAAGCTTAGAAATCCACTGAACCATTGGTTGACCTAGACCACCGTAGGTTAACATAAAACATAGAGTACCTATTCCTTCAGGTTAATATTCCTAATTTACATCATGTATTAAAATTCTACATATCAAGAACTGGTCATATGTTAGCATTCTTCGAAGCTAAAATAACAATTACTGACGAAATACAAACAAACAACTGGGATGATCGCTCATTACATGAGATATTGCCAACGGGCAATTGCATGAGTATGTTTCTGTGGAAAACTTTTCGAATCTGTGAAAGTCCTATACGAATGTCAGATTCCTTGGTTCTGGGAAGCAACTTAGATATAAAAATTTAATAAAAATTAAAGAAAAGCATTTTTCTGTTTTGCTCTCATGGTAGTCACTGGCTTTGAGTTGGATTGCTGCTGTCGAAACCAGCTCTGAAATGCTTTTCTGAGGAACTCTTTAGATTTAAAAAGATTTAATTCCAAATTCTGAAGAAAGGTAAAATTTGCTAGAATCATACAGTATTATATCGCACGAGACAGCTTTTCTGGTGAAAAAAAGAAAACCTTTTTCAACCGATTACTTATGGCAACAAGAAGCACGGGGCATGAAAATGACAATCGGAGGCTACAATACCATGGTCAATAACAGTGGGCTCAGAGATGTTATAGGAAAATATAAAACTTAACCTAACAGAAACAACGACATCAAAGCCAATCTGTATGAAAAAAAAAAAGAACGAAAGATAAGATACCACAAAGTTAGCTGGGTGCCAACTGACAGATAAGCAACTACCAATTAATTAAATCAACCACCTTGAAAACATTCAAAGTCGAAAGTTTAGCTGGAAAGATGCATTGGGGAGGACGTCCGAAAGAAAAGAAGATATCAGAATGGTCTGTGACCACTGATTGCATTAAGTTGTCTCAAGATTACACAAAGCTGTAGTTCAAATACCTCATGAAAACTATCGTTGGCTCACTTTGACTACTGTTAGTCTGAAGGATTACTCAACGGTTTCAGCACGATCAGCTGCACTGAACCTAAATCTGGTGGTCCGTAAAAAGTTATCACCTCTATCGTTTGCAGGATCAAAAGATGAAAACACTTTCAAGCAACGAATATCGCATAAAGATGAAAAAAGTTTACCAAAATATGAGACTCATAAAGAGTGACCACGTCAACACAAAGGTACGTATTAGTGTAAGAAACGAACGGCTTTTGAATCATTAACGAGCTCAAAAGTGCTCGCAGCTAAAAGCAACACACCATGAAAGTTGACAAATAACCAAATACTGATTTGGTACGGGAACCAGCTCAAAAAGTCTTATCAAAAAAATGAGAAAACGTGAGAACAAGGCTTACAGATCCTCGGAGACGTATTCCAAGGACCAATACTTTTATGGCAATTCCAAACGCGTAAATGAGAAAGTATTTTTCAAAACAGTGTAAGTCTTCCTTACTTAAACTAACGTCATCTTGCCATCATACATTCCAAAAAATTGTTCTCACATTTCAAAACCGTTCATTTCATCTGGCGAGATGTATCCCTACAGATGGAACCACTAGTGTGAAGTATACAAGTGGAAGAGCTCATCCCACAAGTGGCATCACTAATATGAAGCACACAAGTAGGAGGGCTCATAGCGCCATAAAAAGACCCATCCTGCTTTTAAAACAAAACGTTTTTGCCATAAAAAACCTCTGCGATGCTTCATTTCTCTAAATTTACGATGGATTCAAATTGCGAACTCGCTATTAGACCCCCTTGAGAAAATGAAAAAAATTTCACATATTTAGCTCAGATTGAAGTTTGAAATAACTTCCAAAGCCCCAGTTGGGCGCCATTTATATTTATAATTTGTTCGGTGACTGTTCGTGCCTGCTCGTAACTTCTTAATCTCTGTTCACCTTTTCCTAATGAAGATAAAACAATCTAAAAATATTCTTCTAATTTATCAATACCTCCCGAGGCCCTTCAACAAGGTGTTGTACGAAGTAATTAACATTTCCTTGGCCTAATTAGCCAATGAACCCTTTGTAGTGAAATTTTTCATCATTCTTTCACCCAAAATGCTCCTCAACTTTTCTTTAAATAAAATCAAGAAAAATTTCCCTCCAAAGATGTGAGGAAATGAGAACAAACACACCAAAAGAAGAAAAAGAGTCCTTCTCCATGAAATGGCATTACATAAAGTATTTCCAAAACTTATCTTAATAAACTTTCTTTTTCTTTAGTGCAGCACATCTTAACACAATATCATTAGCAACACCTTTTTTCCTCTATTCCTTCAACCCCTCTTTTTTGTCATTCTTAATTACTGTACCAAAGAGCTTAAAAAACAGACGACAAACTTCTAGATAGATGATAAGGTAGTGTGCTTTCTCTTTATGTGTTATGTAGCGACGACCGCCACGACGATACAACAAAAACATTATTAAACAAAAAAACTTTTCTCGAAAGCACTATATCATCTTACACGATTAATTAGCAGAGCATAATTCGTAATTCATCGTGTTTTCCAAACCCTCCATCACAACACTTTTCTTCGCCCTCCATAACATTTTATCTCGTCGAAAACACTGTTTGCTAGGATATTTTACATTGAAGCTTTGTCTTGTCCTCACTAGAGAGAGAGAACCACAAAAATAAGATAAAAAACACTCATAGAGGAAAATTCTCATAGCTGTGTTGGGATTTTTGTTGTTTTGCTTTGTTTTTGCTTTTTTTTCTGTACTTTGTCAGTTGTATAGTTCTTCGACATAACTAACCTAATTTTTTGGCTCTTCCTGTACACCGCACATGTACTATCATCGTCATGATCCGCTTTCAGTCATCTCAATTACACACCAAAAAACTAACGATGTCTTCTGTGCGGCTCGTAGGAATGGAACAGAGTGTGCCAAACCAACCAATGGATGATGTCCTATGAGAAGAGTAGCAAGTTTGTGTGCACCGAAAATGGAAGCAAAAATACAAGGCAATGGTTGATGAACGAAGCAATTTTTGTCAGTTTTGCCTTTTTTTGATGACAAAGTGTTTACACGCTTACTAAGCAAATTCATAAATTAAGTGTACAGGTCAGTGGCAAGGACTTGCTCAAACGTGAGTTGCTATGTGAGTTTTTTTTTCGATATTTTGATGGATATTAGAGAAGGATAAAATCATCACGAGCTTTGTAACAAAGCCTAACGTTTGGCTGCCAAGGAATTGTTCCGAATGTTTTCGGAATTGAATTTTTTAAAGATTTCTGGAATATGAACTTGAAACTATCGAATTTAATGCTCAGATTTGATCTAGAATTTTAGATTCACTATAAATTTTACTCCGAATTTTCGGAATATTTTCGAATTTTGTATATCACATCGAATTTTTCCGATTTACTCTGAGTTTCGATAACGACCTGCAAGTTTAGATTGATTTCGAATTTTTAGAATAGCTTTGAGCTTCTAGATCACTCCGAATTTTCCTCATTTACTCCGATTTTAAGAACACATCCAAATATACAAAAATCAGCAAAGTTTTTATAAAAAAAAAAAGAGAAAAAATTATGACTTAGAAAAAAGCTGTCGGTAGAGCAGTTGAAGGGTTACCAGGGGAATTCTCAATCATCATATCAAACTCAAACAAGAGCCTAATATTCGATGCCGACATATTTTTGGAATTAGAGTTACATACAAAGGTAACAGACCTGACACTTCGAAGCACACACTTTTACAATGGCGGCATTTCAGATACCACTCCGAAACTTGCTGATTTACTCCTAATTTTTGTGGTACTTGTGGCGTGATGGTTAGCATCTCTGCCTGTTAACCGAGAGGTTCGTGGTTCGAATCCTAATGGAGGCAAGAATGTCTTCCACGGGTATCGCCTTTCGCGAGGAATTGGCAAGTCTTCCGTGAGTAAATTCATTGCTATGAAAAGTACTTTCTCGATTCGGAATCGGCAGAGAAAATTGTATTCCCTCTCAAGGCATGGCTTTGAGAAATGCGCTAGGCCCTGGGGCTTCTTGCTCTGTTGTGCGACACTATTTACTTACTTTTATTTTACTCCGAATTTTCAGATAGCGTTCATTTGAAGCATACTGACGCCCACTTGAAAAACATGAAAGTTTTCATTTGGAAGACAGAAAAAATATGGAAAAAGTCGGAGAGCTGTGATTCCTTAGACATCACAATGCTTGCAACGCCAAAAAAGAAGAAGAAGCGAGTTCTTCCTCTCCTTTTTCTGTTGTGCAGGAAAAGGTCGCAGAAAAAGAGAATTCTTGAGATCATAAGGAAAAGGTTGTTGAAAATTCAGATAACAGTTTCCTCTTTATTTTGGCTTACAAAGGTTAACTTTGTGTCGCACTCCGTGAATTACCTTACTTCATGATAAATACCGCCACTCTTTGAAAATCACTTGCCACCTCACTTTTCAGATTAAAAATTTCGAATTTTTGAAGAATCCAATACCGAACCTAGGGAAAACTATTTACGACACCAAATAAAAAGACCTCCTGTAGCCCCATAGTCATGCATTCTATTCAGTGAAGGTAATTAATTGCTATAGAGATTAGAGATATGTAGATGCTCCAAGTACAGTGTTGTGTACCCAAGCTAGCTAACTCGGCAGATATGTGTTTTATGACTTAAATCACCTTCTACATGTATGTGCTACATCATCCGATGATATCGTACGAACACACATTCTGCATGTCATGTCACCCTTGAGTTCATAAATTAATGGCGCCCAACAGACGACATCAGCCCAAGTGATATGTCAAAAAATTTGACATGTTCAGAATTTTTCCAAATCCCTACCGTTATACATTCATGCATTCATTGCTCACAACCCGCGCCCGCCGCCGGAAACAAATATGCACGAACTAAACAAAAAATCACACTAAGCAAACGTCCAGCCATAGTTATTTCCTGTGGGATTGGTTCGGAATATTATTGGATGGGCATTTTTTTGTCCCTTCTTTTTGTCTTTTTATATTTTCGCTGTACTGTTTTGTCCAAACCAAACCAGAGAAATCATAAAAAACTAAGTACACACAAATGCATATCAATCTTTTACATGGTTAATGGCTGCGACGTGTCTGTTGTCACTAATTGGATTCGGAATTCTTTTAGGGCCACAGTCACAGTCACAGCCACAGTCAGGCCAGCCAGAAAGCGGTCGCTCTGACTGAGGGTAGGTATAATTTAATTGCCGATTAGGTAATTGGGAATTATACATTTTGGGATGCAGGAAGCATATAATTATTGACAATGTGTTTTGATTGTCACAATAGAAATTCATATCAGATAGCGACACAACAAGCCACCAACCAATGAAAATATAAAACAAAACGGATGGGATGGCAGTTTGGTGTGTTCGATTTTATTTATATGTCATAGAACGTGAACATTTTTTGAAAATGCGCCTATAGACTATGCGACACGGGGACACAGAACTATACCATTCCACTAACAAATATGAAACACAAAAACAAAATAAACAGTTCTTGAGGGAACACAACTTTTAATGACTTGACTGTTGTTTTATAGAATACGTGTGCTTTGCGTTGATTGTTGATGGCAATTTTACTGTCGCCAGTTAAATAATTATGACGTTTTTATAGCTGACATCAATTTCAAAACAAAAGAAAAATTATTGAATGGAGAGAGACACCAAAGCGTTTATCATATTGTTACGTGTCATTGAATTCATGGGTTTCTAAATACGATTAAGTAATTAGTATTGAAGTTTGTTAACAAAAGAAGAAAAACAAACGAAACACAATAATTGCCGCATGAATAAGAAAAACTACAGTGAAATTGATTTCACGCTCATAAATTCAGGATTTTAATTTCTCTGCTGTGAAAAGTTTCGACTCGCAGCTCGGCATGGCAAACATAAAACAGGAAGCATTTCGAGGTCAATGGCTTCGATCTCAGACAAGTAGTAGTAGAAGGTAAAACAATATTGCGGTTTGATAACAACAAAATATGATCGAATTTTATTGGAAAGAAGTCAGACTTGAGGGTCGTTGAAGTGAAAATGGACTTTTAAATGTCCTGTTTGAAGCTCATATTGCGAGTCAACTCGCGGGAGGAATATAAAAATGCGTTGGATCTGTAGTTCTTGTGATGAACGATGAACAGTACATACAAGTTCTTTGAAAAGCAGCTCAGAGGGCTAATAAATGTAGAAAAGAAAGTCCTGGTGAGTAATTCTGCAGAGTTTGGTTCTATAGAAGTGCTCTTGACTAGAATTACTGTTGAGCAAAAGTACTGAAGAAAAAAAATGTGCAAAGAAGAAATACTGTAAAATAAAAGTTCTGTAGAGTAGAAGCACTGAAGAATAGAAGGACAAGAAATCGTGGTACCTACTACAGAAGTGCTTAAGAAGTATTTTTGAGTTAGAAGTACTATAGAGAAGCATTTCAGAGAGTCGTAAGATTACTGAGCTGAAGTACAGAAGAAAAGAAGTACTGCAGAGTAAGATTGCTGCAGAGTAGGATTACTCTAGAGTCATAGTGCATAGAAAAGAAACACTGTAATAGAAAAGAAGTGCATAGAGTCGTAGAACTGTAGAAGTTGTATAAATTAGAATTAATGTTGAGCAGAAGTACTGAAGAAGTACTAAAATAAAAGTTCGTAGAGTAGAAGTTCTGTACAATAGAACCGCAGGTAGTCGTTGCACTGCAGAAGTGATTTAGAGCAGAATAACTACAAAGCAGAAGTGTTGTACAGCAGAAGTACGCGGCAACCACTGGGCACTGGCATGCATCGCCCAGAGCTGACCTGCTCAACTAGTAAGTGCGAGTGTTGACAAAGGAACGCCGAAGAAAAGAAATGTGATCAACACCATTAAGTTCTGCGAGTGATGACTGACTGCCCGAATCTCAATGGTCTACCAGAACTATTCGGAAATGTCCCAGCGGATATATTCGAATGACAGAATCACCGGTGGACTTCAGCAGTCAAAAAAGCAGAAATCCCTGAAGGAGCTACTCCAACATATTTGGCTTAAAGGTCATTCAGGGTCTTTCAATACTAGGACTGGGTATTGAAGTAGAGATGGTGGCGGATGAGATCCTGGTGAGCCAATGGCAGCTCTCACACCCCTGCAGCAGGGTACTGACACTGGATATTCCAGGGATCCCAAAGGACCTGGCCCTCCAGGTTGGAGGTTGTGCGTGGGGTTAACTATACAACAACGTAAGAAACATCTATCCCAAACAACCAACAGCCTCCAATAACAATAATGATTTCAAAGTTGACGACCCAAGCAAACGTAAAAAGGACTATGTGCAGCCGAAAAATTAGCGGACGCCCTAGACTGCTGCAAAGCAGACATAACCGCCATCCAAGAAGTGCGATGGAGTAGACCGGGCATAAAGAAGATTAAAATACGACAAATACTATGGCGACTACTACAGACAACCGAAAAAGCGCTTATTTGGGTGCGAATTCGTCGTTAGAGGAAGACTCGGGGATAAGGTGATTAGCCAAAATCCAGTTAATGAGCGTATAATAACCATCCGCATCAGGGCTAAATTCGCCAATATTAGCCTAACATGCGCCCACGCCCCACAGAAGAGAAAGATGACAATTCCAGAGATTGTTTCTACGAGCTTCTCGAAGAAACATATGAGCAGTGCCCTAGACAACCTGGAAATCGTTCTTTGCGATTTTAGGTACCACTAAACTAGGGATGGAGGACATCTTTGGAAATACAATCGGTAAGCATAGCCTCCATAACAAAACCTCCGAAAACTAAGGCTAATCGATTTTGCTGCAGGGATGAGTCTTGTTGTAAGTAGTACACGCTTCCCGCTTCTCAAAACTCATAAAGGTACATGGCGATCCCCAGATCAATCAACCGTCAACCAAATTGACCATGATGCGATCGACGCAAGGCACTCTTTCAGTGTGATAGATGTCCGAACTTTCGTAGGGGCCAACTTTGACTCGGACCACTACCTTGTTGTAGCCAAGGTACGAATGAGTATATCTTGTTCACGACTAGGACGAAATAACGCTGTGAAGCGATATGACGTCGGCGCGGGCGTCGGAAAGCTACAATCGCAAGAAATCGCCAATGCCTTTTCCAATCGAGTGTCCTTGTGAATCCTATGCCGCCAGCATTAAGCATTGAAAACCAGTGGCAGCAATGCCAACAAGCCATCAGAACCGCTGCCTCTGATGTTCTGGGTTTCACTCGGCCACCAAAACGAAACCCATGGTTCGATGAAGAATGCAGGCAGGCAAATGCAGCCAAACAAAAAGCACGACAAATGCTGATGCAAAAGCGAACAAGGGCTACTTGCGATCAGTATAACGAGATTTACAAGGAGAAAAGAAGTGAAGAACACCGAATTCTCAAAAAGAAAAAGAAGCATCATGAGAACCGCTCGTTTGAGGAAATTGAGAGGTTACATGACAGGAACGAGATTCGGAAGTTTTACCAAAAAGTACCAGGGTCCCAGGGTGGAACGGATCTACCACCCACTCTGCTCAGAGTATAACTTTTGTAAAGCAGAAGTCGTGTAGAGCAGAATCACAGAAGTACTTTTAAGTGGAAGTATAAAAGAACTGCAAAGAGTCGCAGTATTACTGAGTAGAAGTACTGAAGAAAAGAAGTACTGAAGAGTACAGCCGCCACAGAATAGGATAACCGTAGAGAAGAAGATCTGCAGCACAGACATGTAAAGTGGTAGTAGTATAGAGTAGAAGTACTGAAAAAAAGAGCTGTAAGGCAGAATTTTTATAGAGACGAATTCTAGTGCAGAAGTACTGAAGGTTAGAAGTGATTAGAAGTACCTACTGTAAAAGAGAAATGCTGTAGACCAGAAGTGCAGAAAATTTGTTATTCTGAATCTATATCAGACGTTATATAGAGAAGCACAATTAGTCTCACTTGCAACATGAGTATCCATCCTCTTCTTACTATTCTTCCTTTTTTCTGACGTTACAAGCATCGGGATCTAGAACGAATCACAGCTCTTGCTCTCAACTGCTTCACACTACTAGTCCCTTCGTGGCATACGCCGCGTTGACCCCAGAATGCGGCGGCAAACTTCCCTGTTTTCCACACCAACATGAGTAGCTAATTATTAGAAAAAGACAGTTTCTTATACTTCTCAATCAAATCTTAAGAGCAAATATTTCTTATTCACTCTCCATTCAACAAAAAATGCTTAGCTGTAGCTGCAAGGCTGTAAAATCTCGAATAAACAACTAAAATCCACTCAAGTCTTGTTTGTCTTTTGTTATGAATCAAAAATGACAAGAAAGCTCCTTGAACCACTTAATTAGAACGCCCATCGTGCAAGCAAAACAGACTTCGCTGCGATTTTTTCTCAATAGCAAAATAAACAGTTTCTGCGTTAAATAAAATTAATTTTTAAATTTCCTTCTATCCTAGGTAGTAGATTGAAAAGATTGCAAAATGAATAAGATTCTTCTACACACATCCACATACGTTCAAGCAATTCAAAGAGAAAAAATTACTGCTCCTTCCTCCGCCATACTTCAAAAAAAAGGCTTCACTTCATCAAAATTGGTTACTTTCACTTAGAAAAGGAGGAAAACCTATGCTATTCATCAAGTTTACTCTGAATTGCTTGCATCGGTTATAAAGCGGTTACATCAAACCCAAAAACCCATATCGTTCTACACGAAAGGTTCGTTTCTTCCTCCAGACACACCACACCAAAACCCTACCTCCAACCAATTCATGAAGGAATGGATGGTTGGCTACTATGCAAGGTATACTTTCAATGTGCGGAAATAAGAAGAACAAAACTATACATATCAACATTTATTTACCCACTCAGACGGAACACTCGAATATCGTATATGGTGTATTCGGATATCCATTCTCAACCTCATTCTATGTTACTTTACTTTACAGTTTGGCGTGCGCGTTCGCCCGCAAAACTTTATGCATTCACTCAGTTGCATGTTATCTATGCAAAGGGTATAAGAATGTTTTGTATACTTTCATCTTGACCTAGCTACTATTTCTTGGCGCTGGGCGATACTATATTCAAGAGTGGTGCAAATGCCCTCATAAATTCCAAAAGTATTCCCTGCCACAACACTTTAAGTTACCACTTTTCTCTATACACAACGGACAAGGAGAGAGCAGTAGCACCCATTCCATCACAGGCGTCGTCGTCGTCGTCATCGTATAGTCGTCCTTGTGCAAGGAAATCAAACTTTTAAATTCCATTTGTTTGCATGGTGATGAGACTTGAGCTTGCCGTAAATTTTCTCTTGTGTTCTACCTTCTCATTGTTATACACTCAATTACAAGTGTGACCAACGTAGGGTATGAATATTATTTGTGGATTCTTTTTAAATTAAAACAAAACAATAGAGGTAGTTTTCATTTGTATTTAAGACCACTTTTGATTATTTGAAATCACTGTAAAGAGAACGGCCTAAGGTTAAAATGGTTGACACTAAGCTCACCCTAAAAGGAGTGTTTCTTTGGCCACTAAATACACGGCTGATTTCAATATCACACTTTATTGGGTACTTCCAACTGGCTATGAAAATTGTGATCACTTTAAACCGAAAGCTCTAAAAGCACTCCGAAAACTATGATTCTACGATCACTTGGAAGAGTGTGATGCTAAGATGACTCTGATGCGATGGATTATAGCATCCGTCCTGGGGTTTTTGAGAGAACAATTAAGCGACTGATTTTCATTACACTATCAAATGAATTGTTCTAAGATCACCCTAGAAATAGATAAGTGATTCTAGGATAACTCTGAAGCGAGCGATCACGAATTGGTAGGTGATTTCGACATGACTCAAAAATGGTCATTCTTACGCCACTTTGAAGCTGTGATCGCGGTTTTAAAGATCACTTTGATACGGCTGATGTTAAGATCACACTTAATCTGGTGATGCTACGATCACTTTTAGGAGCGAGATTCTACGATCACTCTAAAGAGAGAGATTCTACAATCATTCTAAAGAGAGAAATTTTACGATCACTCTAAGGAGATTCTACGATTACTCTAAGGAGAAAGATTCTACGATCACTCTTAAGAAAGAGATTCTACGATTACTCTAAAGAAAGAGATTCTAGTATCACCCTTTAGAGAAAGATTTAACGATAACTTTCAAGACAGAGAATCTACGATCACCCTTGCCTTAAGTAAGATTCTACGATCACTTCTAAAAAAGATTCTTTGATTACAGCTTAAGAGAGATTCTACGATCATTCCTGAGAGGGACATTCTACGAAAACTCTTAAAAGAGTGATTCCAGCATCACTCATCAAAAAGAGATTCTACGATCACTCTCAAGGCTGATTCTCAAATATCTTGGAAGAAGATGATTTAGAGATTACTCTGCCACAGGCTATTTTGAAATCACTCTAAGACAGATGATTCCCAGATCACTCTGAAATATTTGCTATCAAGATTGTTAAATCACTCTTATGCGGGTTATTATAAAAACACTCTGATGCGGATTGCCCTTTTTAAGGCCAGGCCAAGTTCTGAGCAGCAAAATCGTAATATAATGAAATTAGAACGAAAAGTAGATGACGATGAGATTTCAAATAAGTTTTACTTTTCCCGCTCCTTTACTTTGCCTCCCTAAGTGGCCAGTTTCCTAAGCTGCTAAAGCTTCTAAGCTCCCACCAGCCTAAAAATTACGATAAAGTTATTGACTCAAAAATTTCTACGACTGATATGTGGCATTTTAATCTAAGATCACTCTAAAGTTGGTATTTCTTTGATCACTGAAACTAGTTTGGTACTCAGAAAACTCTAGTGATTGAAAAGTGTGGTTCTTAGTCAACTGTTACGCCATCTCCAGCACAGCAAAACCAAATACCGTCAAAGGAAAACAATCCTGAATGGTAACACTTTTTAACATCACACCTCCTCCGTCTTCTCGGTTTTTATCCCCTTCTATGCTAAATGCTAAATTTTAAATTGCAAGTGCAACGCCAAAGTGGAGAAATAAAAAGAATTTATTATCTCACCCCCTTTGGCAAAATGAGAAGAGAATCTGTAAATTTGACTGTGTTTGTGTGTGTGTGTGAGGAAGGCACAACCTCAAATCGACTAAAAATGCTTCAGGACTAAAAGAAGACGATGATGGTGCAAATGCTTGCTTGCACGATGCCTTGGGGGTGGCACAGGCACATGGCACAGACACAAGTACACTACTGAATGCCGGCATCGTTGTTGGGTCGAATTAAAACGCAAATCATGAATTAAGTTCATGCTGCAACCTATTCAACGAACCAAGGAGCAACCAAACAGCCATGGCAGGCGGCAGGCTTCATCTAAAGTTTATTGTTCACTACCACACATTCTTTCAGGTGTACGCGCGCATATCCAAACGACAACCAACGGCCCCCCAACTAAGAAGATGCAGGCAAACCACCAAAACACTTAGATGGAGGAGACCTGCAACAACAGAGGAGCGGCGCAAGTAAAGGTTAACTTTTATGGTTCGTTTCGATGGAAAATAATATAAGAAGAATGGCGAAGTATGCCGAAGAGGCAGAGACTATGTAGGCGAGATGAATTGTGTGAAATTTTAAACTTTTTCTTAAATTTGTTACAAAAGTGTTGCAAGGTACTATAGAAGTTTTGGAAAAGAGAGGAGGTCGACATTGAAGAAGGGTGAGGATTCAAAATGCTTTGTTGTTTGTTTCTGGGATTTCAATTTCTTTTTTTTTCTTACTTACTTTATTTTTTCTGTTAGTGGTTGAGTTTTATGGAAAAGAGGATTGCAATTGTTATGCAGAACACACTTGGGACTAATTGTTTAAGTTGGGTTAGTAAGTTTTACGCTTTTGGGTAAACACTTTTGTAAGGGTACATATTTACAAATCTGGTTTGCAACTAGAGTAAAAGCCTAAGGAAGTACTTCAGTTTGTAATTTCAACAAGAGAGTCATTTGAAATTTTTCAAGTAAATTGGAGGAACCAGTACGTGAAGACGAGTTGAGTTCGAAACAAAAAATGACTCAAACATTTGAAAAATATCCAATGCATTCCTCTTTGCCATCTATGTTATGTACATACCAGGGGTGTTGCAGATATTCGCATCCGCATCCGCAATCGCGGATTATTCGCATTGATTTCAACATCTGCATCCGCATCCGCATCCGCATCAATTTATGCGGAGTTTATGCGGATGTGATTCAAAGTTTTTTTTACTTACTATCTGCACATGCACACAGTTAAAAAGCAAAGAGAAACTATTCGGTTTTTTCATTTTTTCCAATGTACGCAATAACGTATTACAGAAATCCATTTAAGAAAAAAACATAGCTAGTGAGTGTTGTTTTCATACTAAGAGTCGACAAGAAAATATGGCAAATACCAACACACACTGAAGCGAAATTATTTTTTCTTCCTCCCCTCCCCTCGATTGGTGGAAAATTAATGAAACAGATCTTAAAACACTCTCTAAAATTGCACGCAGGTATTTGTCACCTCCACCTGCTAGTGTTCCCAGCGAACAGCTGTTTAGTGGAGCTGGTTTAATATACGATCCATTAAGAAACAGATTGGAGTCTGAGAAGGCTGCAATATTATTATTTATCAAATATAATTCACCTATTTTTAATTTTAATTATTAAACCATTTTCTTATTCAGTAACACAATGAAGTACAATACATTTTTATTTTTATTTTTAAATAAAAAAAATTTAAAATTGATAAATTTTCATTCATTTATGTATTTAAAATGATATATATTTCGCAAATTCTAAGATCCGCATCCGCATCCGCATCCGCGGATATTAGTTTCCTAAAATCTGCATCCGCATCCGCATCCGCGGATGTCAAAATTTGCACATCCGTAACAACCCTGGTACATACTACAAAAACCTAGCAATAAAAATTTGGAAAGTGATTGTTTGGAGCTTCTTCACTGAATTAAGGAGTAGGTACCACAGGGTTCTGTGGTGGAACCACTTTTATTCTCACATTTTGATTGTTTCACTTGAATTTATATATTTGATAAAGATGCCGCAAAATTTTTCAAAATATATTTTTTTGTGCATGATGTCTGTCGAAAAATGATGCTATCCTTTCAAGTTTCATCGTCCCCGTCGGCAAGAACACCAACGATTCCTTTAATATTTGCAAAGGCTTAAGGCAGCAT